>JARBWK010000004.1:157808841-158013525 GCA_030556195.1 Anolis apletophallus
GATTTTATAGTTGTCGTTTTAACCTTAGTATTTTAATTGTAGTTATGATTGTTGTCACATGGTGTTTTATTTTGTGATTTTACTGTTGTAAGTTGCCCCGAGCCGAACAGGAGTGGCGACTGATAAATTCAAATAAATAAATAAATAAATAAATAAATAAATAAATAAATAAATAAATGTTGTTCTGTAAAAGTTCTCATACCCTTTCTCTTACTGGAAAATTGCAATTGAAAGAACCTGTGCTTTAAAGTTATTGAAAAGTTATTCATAACACTGGCACTTGACTTTTATTTCAATTGCAATTTCTGCCCATTCATTCTAGCCTATAAGACAGATACCTCACCTTGTTTCATGGTTGATCCGGATTGCAAAGCATCATTTATCTTATTTAGAGCTTGGAAAATCTAATTTCGTTGGACTCCAACTCCTCGGAGAGTGGTAGTTCAAAAATAACATATCCAAAGCAAAATAAATGTTGAAAGATAGATGACTGCACATTGACTCCTGTGTTGATGAGTGTATGAAATTAGCCCCAGGTTCAAAGTATTGAGATTTTCGTGGGTTGTTGTGTGTTTTCTGGTCTGGTGTTTTCCCTTCAAACTATCTCAAAAGACCTCTGAGACGCTTTTATAGCCCGTTGTCTTGAAACTATGCCTATAGTTGTGATCAATAGCACATTTTCTCATATCCTTCTGGCCCTCTATTTCTGTATTTGTAGAAATTGAGGATTCCACACATTATCTGTTCCGCTGCTTATTGTATTGTGGACATAGACTCAACTCCTTGGGATCAGTTCTTATTTACCTTCCAATAACGGTTCAGGAAAGATCCGCAATCTCCTTCTGATAATGACTTTATGGTAACTCTCAAGGTTTCCCTTTTCACCCCAGCAGCAACGAAAACTCGTTCAAGATTTATTGCTGATATTGCAGTTGATTGCTCTAGTTGATTTCAGTTGATTGCTCTTATCTAATCTAATTTCATCTAATCTGATTATAGCATTGTTGTTGATTTCCAACATGTTTTAATTATATTACATTTTAATTGTATCACATTGTTTTAATATGCAAGGTCTATATGCCATTTATTTTATGTTGCACTTTTATATTATGCTAGCCGTCCCCTGCCATGCATTGCTGTGGCCCAGTCTGTGTATATGTGTTTTGTGTGTGTGTGTGTGTGTGTGTGTGTGTGTGTATATATATATATATATTTGTGTATATGTGTATATATGTGTGTTCTCCAAGTGCGGTGCCCTGGCAGTGGGTCCGTATGCGACTGTGGAGCCCTATTATTGCCCTGCATGTTCTCCCACAGCGAGGGCATCGGTTTCCAGGTGGAAGACAGTCCCGGTCGGGGTTGGCTTGATGCGCCCTCCTCTTGGCACATTTTTCTCTTTCGCCCTCTATTCATGCCTCTTCAAATTCTACAGCACTACTGGTCACAGCTGACCTCCAGCTAGAGCACTCAAGGGCCAGGGCTTCCAAGTTCTCGGTGTCTATGCCACAGTTTTTAAGGTTGGCTTTGAGCCCATCTTTAAATCTCTTTTCCTGTCCTCCAGCATTTTGTTTTCCTTTCTTGAGTTCGGAGTAGAGCAACTGCTTTGGGAGACAGTGATCAGGCATCCGCAAGACGGACCTGGGGCGAGAGCTGTGTTTAACCCAGTTTGGAAGTGGATTTCCTCCCTCCCACGTCAGACTGAGGTTTCTTGCAGGTTTTCACGCATTGCGCAATCGCGGACGCCATTAATGAAGCAATTCCGAAATTTCTGAAAATTCGAAACTTTTTTCCGGAAAATTTCAGAAATCATTTGAGAATCGAATCGCCAGTGCCCCCTACATCCGAAATGAGTTTTGAACTATTTTTTCCCTTGATCAACCAGGCCTTGTAAGGAGCCCAGGCTTAAGTTTGGATTGATGTCTCCAGGAGTTTGAATCCTGACTCAGCCAAGTTACATTCTCCCACCCTCAGACACAGGCAGTGGCAAATCATGCCAAGAACACTCTGCGATCATTTTGGAATCTGTATAAGTTAGAAATAACTTGCAAATACACAACACATGCAGATACATTGGGTGGCTCTTTTGGAGATCTTCCTAAGATGTAGAGTGGCCTCATCACCCACTTCTGCCAATTCAGAGAACTCATTGCCACTTCTTTGGATCTTCTGGGTAGACAACAGACCAGTGGTCAAGAAGAAGCATTGCTCTTCCAAAGCAGGCATGGGCAAACTTTGGCCCTTCCTCCAGGTGTTTTGAACTTAAACACCCACAATTCCTAACAGCCTACTGGCTGTTAGGAATTGTAGAAGTTGAGTTAAGGCTGGGTTCAAGGTCTTGGCTTGGCCTTTGTCTCCTGCTATTTCTTGCACCTTGAAGCTTTTGGTGTTAGTAGGCAGGTAATTGCATCTCCGCTCCTGGGCAGCCCTTGTGTCATCTCGCGGCTGGAAATGATTTCTGGAGCTGAAACCAGCAGTGCTTCTCAACAGGACTGAGAGCTCTGAAACCCTTCTGCCGCCTACTCAAATCTGTAATGTAATGGATTGCCCCACTTCTGCCTTTTAAATGAGACAAATCCCTTTCTTCCGGAACTGAGGCTTTTAAGGACTTCTTTCAGGCAGAGAGTGTTCTCCCCAGGTCACAAAGGCTTTCTAATCCTTCCCTCCTTTGTTTCATCTTCCTTTTTTCCAAGGATTAGAAAATAAAAGGTGTTTGTTGCATATGTGCTAGCAAATACTGTACATTAGTCCCTTTCTGCAACCACAGATTCTGCATCTATGGAGTCAACTCTCCAGGACTATTTGCTAGTTATCCATCAGTCTGGTTGCCATAATCTTGGGATTTTTTTGATGTTTAAAAAAAATCCCAGTTTTTGCCCTTTCTTCTTTCACCTTGATTAGAAGACTCCTCAGCTCCTCCTCGCTTTCGACCATCAAAGTGGTATCATCCGCATATCTAAAGTTGTTAATGTTTCTTCCAGCCTTGGATTTGTCAAGCCCCACGTCTGCAGTAATCTTTGCTCCTAGAAATACAAAGTCTGCCACTGCCTCCACGTCTTTCTTTACTGTCTGCCTTTCCCCTAAAACTGAAAAATTGCGAATGATTAAAATATGGTTGAAAATATAGGCGCTGGGTGAAAACATGGCTGTCCATTAAAGGCTTTGAGCCTCCTTGGGCTTATCTCAGGATACTAATGCCCATGGCTTTAAAAACTGTTTTAATCTCTTAAACCTCTTTTAACTGGTTAAAACATGATTAACAAGTTAAAACAGGTTTAGAAGGTTAAAAAAACAGTGGTCAAGGCGCTTTCTTTTAAATTGTTTTTATTTGTACACTGCCCTGGGACCATTTGATTATAAGGTGGGATAGAAATATTGTAATAAATTAAACAAAACACTTTTTTATAGTCTTCCTACTCTACAATTCTGTCTCAGCCTTGGCACTGATGGGGCCCAGCACCTCTCAGAGCCAATGGTGGACCTTGGTCTCCAAATAAATTCCTCCCAGATTTATTGATTTTGTTAACTTTTGTATTTATTTCAAGTATTTTAGTGTGCACCATGTGGCATGTTATCTATTTTGAGTCCAATTGGGGAAATGGGGCAGGATAAAAATAAGTAGATCAATAGGTACCACTCTGGCGGGAAGGTAACAGCGCTCCATGCAGTCATGCCAGCCACATGACTTTGGAGGTGTCTACGGACAAGGCCGGCTCTTCAGCTTAGAAATGGAGATGAGCACTACACCCCAGAGTCAGACATGACTGGTCTTAATGTCCGGGGAAAACTTTTACCTTTACTTACAAATAATAATAATAATAATAATAAATACAACAAGATGAGTCCACAGCAAACAAGATCACTCTGCTGGCTGTTGTATTGGATCACACGTTGGACACTTCCCAAGGGTCTAGGGCTATGTGATGTATCGGTGAATAATGCATGGAGATCTGAGTAGGGTGGCCTTTTGCAACTGACAGATGGTAATATTGTCAGCACTGATTGCGTTTAAGTGCAGGCCAAGGTCTTTAGGCACTGCACCCAGTGTGCTGATCACCACTGGGACCACCTTGACTGGCTTGTGCCAGAGTATTTGCACTTCGATCTTTAAATCCTCATATCGTGTCAGCTTTTCCAGTTGTTTCTCTTCAATCCTGCTGTCGCCTGGGATTGCAGCATCGACGATCCATACTTTGTTTCTTTAACATGATTGTGAGGTCAGGAGTCTTGTGCTCCAAAACTCTTGTCAGTCTAAATTCAGAAGTCCCAAAGTAGTTTGACATGTTCATTCTGTGTAACTTTTTCAGGCTTGTGATCCCACCCGTTCTTTGTCACAGGCAGATGATATTTGTGGCACAAGATCATTTTGACCCTACTTTGTGTTTTTGAATAAACTTTGTTTTGAACTCTATTGGGCATGGTGCTTCAAGGCTCTCTGTGTTGCGACACCGTGTGTTTTGTTGTTCGAGTAGCAGACCACTACAAGTGTGTTTTTGGAATACATGGTTCCATAACTGGAAGTAATAGAGTCAATTCTATCAAGGATGGTTGTTATTATGTGCCATATTTGATTGATAGAGATCCTAAAGGGAACCTGTTATGGAGATTCTTCAGCGTGGTCACTGTGAAGTCCACACCTGTGGTATTTCCTGCGACAGGTGTGAATTTCACAGTTGACCACTCGAAGAAACATGGTTACAGGTAAGCAACCTTACTTTCTTCAACGTGGTCACTGTGAAATCCACACCTGCCTCAAGAAACACCACAGGTGTGAATTTCACAGTTGACCACTCGAAGAAACATGGTTACAGGTAAGCAACCTTACTTTTTGACAAGAGGGGGTTTGCCATTCTTCCCCTCTGAGGCTGAGACAGTATGACCCTTCCAATATGACCAATGGATTTCCATGGCTGAGCAGAAATTCGAACCTACTCTCCAGAGTTTTAGTCCAATGACCAAACCACCACATCATGCCAACTATCCAAGATATCTCTATGAACATTCAGAATAAAACCTGGAGTGGATTTACTGCCCCAGTGACATGGGATCCACCAGCTAGCACTGTTTGAATATATGCACATTCCTAGTGACCTTCTTCCTTATGGCTTCCTAACAGCTGCAGTTTCCAAGAAACTGTCCTATTTGTTCTCTTAGACATGGAAATAAGCATCTCAAGACTCTACTTTATCTGAAGAGTCTAGTAGGAGCGTTGACTTGCTGTCCCGGTTTTCCACGCTGTCTACGTGATGCCGTTTCAATAGTCCATTCTGGCCTTTTCACTGACTGTTCTCATTGCTCCAACGGTGTCCTGTTTGGCAGCATGCTCCTGTGAATAAATAATATTGTTTATTCCCTGTTTTTCTCTCTCTCTCTCCTCCAGCTGGCACCAGAAAACACGCTGATGTCCTTTCAGAAGGCAGTGGAGCAGAAAGTCTATGGAGTGCAAGCAGATGTAGTGATAAGGCAAGTTTTTCTCGCTCTCTCTCTTTTCTTTTTCCTCCTCAGTTTTCAATATTCCATGCCCTTGTCTATATTCCTCACCATTAAGTGGCACAGTTTATCACCATTACGTAAGACAGGGATTCTTTTAAGAAGAGCAGTAAAGCATTAGAGAACCTGGTGCCTTTGAAGAGCAGGTCAACTTTTGAGCTACTTCAGTTTTTTCAATAGAATCATAGCATCATAGATTGGAACAAACTCCAAAGACTATCCAGTCCAAACCCTTTGTGTCATGCAGGAAGACACAATCCAAGCACTCCCGACAGATAGCTATCCAGATTGTTTGATAATCGCCAAAGGAGGAGACTCTCCCAGACTCCAAGGAAGCATATTTCATCGTTGAACAGCTCATCCTAATGTTTAGGTGGAATCCTCTTTTTCCCTTCTAGTTTCAATCCATTGCTTCATTGTGTTCATAGTCTCTGGAGAAGCAGAAAACAATTTATTTACAGTATTTATTTACAGTATTTATATTCCGCTTTTCTCACCCTGCAGGGGACTCAGGGCAGATTACAATGTACACATACATGGCAAACATTCAATGCCATAGACACGCAACACATATAGACAGACAGTCAGAGGCTATTTAACATTCCAACTTCTGGCTACCAGGGGAGCTGTTGCTTCACCATCCATCTGCACCACTGATGAAGTACTTTCTGCATTCCCCGCATGCTTTTGCTGGAGATTTTTTTTATGGCACTGTAAATTTTGTTAAATTAGCCTCCACACACATAGGTGGTACCTAAATTTCCTACTTGACAGATGCAACTGTCTTTCGGGTTGCAAAGGTCGACAACAAGCTACACAATTGGCCGGAAGCTCACTCCGACCCAGGCTGGCTTCAAACTCATGACCTTTTGGTCAATTGATCTTTTAATGCAGCTGACACCCAGCCAGCTGCGCTACAGTTCTGGTGCAAACAAGTGACGGATGGCCCTTGTGGTCTCTTCCAACTCTATGACACAATGTGATATTCAAATATTAGTTTTGTTAGTTTGCTGTGAGTTTTCCTAGCTGTATGGCCATTTTCCAGAAGCATTCTCTCCTGCTGTTTCGCCCACATCTATGGAAGCATCCTCAGAGGTTGTGAGGTCTGTTGGATGCTGGCTGCTTTTTAGGGTTTTTTTAAAAAAAGTTTTGTTGGTTTTGGCCCAGCTGTCTAATCTGCTCAGGTCATTTTAGATAAATGAGCTAGTCTGTGCTAAAGGAAAGGTCACAGCTCTTGGGTCTGTTTTATTAATTTTCAAAAATAGAAAATGATTAAAGTTATGGTGAGAGTGGATGGGGTGAAAGCCTCTCTTACTCAAACCCAATGAGATGGCTAGCTGATGACGAAAGATTTTGGACAGCACTTCTTCTACAGTGTTAATGTTAACCTGTGGCATTCACGGCCACAGAATTTAGAGATGGCTACCCAGCGCTCACCCGAATGCCTTTAACAGAATCAATAAGTCCATGGAAATGTGGGACAACACCGGCAGCTAGTCCAGATGGCTTTTTATCTGCTCCAGTATTAGTGGCAGCATAGGACTAAATAAGCAAGGCTCTTACATTCCTTTTTCTAAAATTGCGTGACATTCAAAAAGGGCAGTATAATTGTATTTCAGTTTGTGCATTAGTTTGAGCATTGTGAATTAGTTTGATTCACATGCAGATAGATATTAAACAAGTGTTTTTCTTCACCACCATTCACACGTTTTTATATCTGTTCCATGGGTGAACAACAACAACAACACTTTATTTATATTCTGCTCTAGCTCCCCGAGGGGACTCAGAGCGGATTACAACATACACAGATAGGCAAACATTCAGTGCCTTTAATACAGTGGAATAAAAATGATACACAAATACACAGAACAAAGGTAAAGGCTTCCCCTTTCATCTGTGGCTTCTGGAGGCAATGCTCAACTCTGGCCATGGGGAGGTGCTCTTGTTCCATTTCCAAGCCGAGGAGCCTGTTGTCCGTAGATACCTCTTGGTTGTGTTGCCGGCATGGCTGCATGGGCGCATTTATTACCTTCCTATTGAAACAGTACCTATTTATTTATTTATTTATTTGTCGAATTTCTAGGCCGCCACTCCCGGGAGGCTCGGGGTGGCTTACAGGACAATACATAATAAAACACATTAAAATACATTACACACTCTAAAATATACATAGATTAAAACACAGTGTCCTGTACAATATATTGATCTACTTACATTTGCATGTTTTTGATCTAGGTCGGCAGGAGCTAGGGCTAACAGCGGGAGCTTACCCAAACCCGCAGCCTTGAACTGCCAACATTTAGGTCAGCAGATTCAACAATTCAACGGTTTAGCCTGTTGCGCCACTGCAGCCCCAACACTACGGTGTTGTGCTAGTCAAAACTAGCAAAGACATTTGTCTTCTGGTGGATGCTGCTTTAAGTCAAAGAATCATAGAATCATAGACTCATGGAAGAAACCGTGTGGGCCATCCAGTCCAACCCCTTGCCAAGAAGCAGGAAAATTGCGTTCAAAGCACCCCCGGCAAATGGCCATCCAGCCTATGTTTAAAAGCCTTCAAAAAAGGAGCCTCCACCACACTCCTGAGCAGAGAGTCCCACTGCTGAACAGCTCTCTCTTACAATTGGGAAGTTCTTCCTCATGTTCAGGTGGAATCTCCTTTCTTTCCTGTAGTTTGAAGCCATTGTTCCATTGCATCCTAGTCTCCAGGGCAGCAGAAAACAAGCCTGCTTCCCCCCCCCCCCCACTCCCTATGACTTCCCCTCCCATATTTATACATGGCTCTCATCATAGCTCCTCTCAGCCTTCTCTTCTGCAGGCTAAACATGACCAGCTCCTTCAGCCGCTCCTCATAGAGCTGATTCTCTAGAGCAGGGGTGCCCACAGTTTTTCAACACGCGAGCTACTTATAATAAAACCACGTCAGATAGATCTACCTACCTCCTCAAAGCTGGAGAGGGGTGGGCGGGGTTTGGTGCAGCCTGGCTCCGCCCCCCTCTGGCTTCAGCGCTACCAGCAGCTTCTCCAGGCTTGAGGATGGCAGTGCCAAGCCAGCCTTGTGCTAGCTATGCCACCAGTGGCTTGGCACTGCCATCCACAAGCCTGGAGAAGCTGCTGGGAGTGCCAAAGCGAGAGGGGGGCGGAGCCAGGCCGCACTAAGCCCCCTCCACTCTGGCTTTGGAGCCACCAGCAGCTTCTCCAGGCTTGAGGATGGCAATGCCAAGCCAGTGGTGACATAGCTAGCACACGGCTGGCTTGGCACTGCCCTCCTCAAGCCTGGAGAAGCTGCTGGGAGTGCCGAGCTGGGGAGGGGCGGGAGCTTGGTGCGGCCTGGCTCCGCCCCTTCTGACTTCGGCACTCCCAGCAGCTTCTCCAGGCTTGAGGATGGCAATGCCTGGCTCCGCCCCCCTCTGAGAAGCGCTCCATCCAGCTGGATCGACCTCCTTTGGTCCAGGGATCGACTGGTCGATTGCGATCAACTTCCTGGGCAGCCCTGCTCTAGACTGATGCTTGTTTTCTCTATTCCACAGTTATGATGGAGTACCTTTCCTTATGCATGACAAGACACTACGAAGGACAACTAATGTAGAAGAAGTGTTTCCACAACTGGCTTATGAGCATGCTTCCATGTTCAACTGGACTGATTTGGAGATGCTTAATGCTGGTGAATGGTTCCTCAGGGTATGTATGCATTTGTGTGTATGTCTGCCGATCTGTCTGTCTGTCTGTCTGTCTATCCATCTATCCATCCATTCACTCACCCACCCACCCACCTACCCATCCATCCCTCTATCTATCTAAGTCTGAGATACTGGATGGAGGTCCTTTCCATGAAACTTTCCTTTTGCATGATTGTTTTCTTCATTCAAGAGCATTTACGAGATGTCATCAACACTGGAGTCCATTGCCAAGTGATCTATTCTATACGACAACCAAAGGCAATATTTATGGCAGACATGCTGGATTGCTTAGGGCAGTGTTTCCCAACCTTTTTTGAGCCGTGGCACACTTTTAACACTAAAAAAATCCGGGGGCACACCACCAACCAAAATGACACAAAATGATACTGTAACACAGTAAAGAACGGCTGGGGGTGGTGACCTGCTGGGAGTGCCGGCCGGGGGAGGGGAGGAGCCAGGCCACGCCATGCCCCACCCCTCCCCCGGCTTCAGTTCTCCCATAACTAATCTCGCCAGCCTTGAGGGGGCAGTGCCAAGCCAGCATTGTGCTGTCTCTGCCACCGCTGGCTTGGCACTGCCCCTCAAGGCTGGCGGCTGTGGGAGCACTGAAGCCGGGAGAGGGGCGGAGCCAGGCCGCACCATGCCCTGAAACCTCCCCCAGCTTCAGTTCCACAGCCGCCAGCCTTGAGAGGGCAGTGCCAAGTCAGCATTGTGCTGTCTCTGCCACCGCTGGCTTGGCACTGCCCCTCAAGGCTGGTGAAGCTATGGGAGTGCTGAAGCCGAGGGGAAGGGGCGGAGCCAGGCTGCGTCATGCCTCCCCTCCCCCCCAGCTTCAGCTCTCCCACAGAGGAGGAGCATGAGTGGTGGACGGGCTTCAATAGGCAGGGCTCCTCCGCGCGGCTTCAACAAGCAAGGGTGAGAGTCATGGCGGATTGAGGCTGGTTGGGGAAACGGCCAAAGGAGGCGCCGCGGTCCCTTCTTTTTCTTCCCTCCACCTGGCCCTTCCTCCTCCTCTCCCAAGCAGCAGGAGTTTGGCAGGAGGAGGGGGGAAGGAAGGGGGGCAGAGAGCTTTTCTCGTGGCACACCTGATGATCGCTCACGGCACACTAGTGTGCCACGGCACACTGGTTGAGAAACACTGGCTTAGGGAGGCAAAACTGGCAATGCTTTTACACAATGCAGTGCACTTTCTCATCTTTTTGTGCTTCTCTTCCCCCATTCTCCAGCATATTTTACTTGTTCATTTGCATGCGTCTCCTATGTCTACTTTTCAATGGTTCGCAAAGTGTTATGTGGGATGGTGGGCTATTAAATTTCAGAGATTTAATGAACTGATAGGTCGGTAATACGTCTCTAATTGTGTGAACAGCCTCAAGTAACCACCAGGAAATGCATATTGAAAAATTTAATAAGGCAAGATCAAAACAATGAAACTAAATCTTCAGTCCAGGAAGATTAAGGAGGTGACGCCAAATTGAGCAAGTGAAGCAACATATCACTGTTATGGAGTAACAGGAAGCAATCAATGCTGTTCATTAATCGAGCCTTAAAAAACAAGCATTGCGAAATTAAGTGCTTGTCCCACTTTCAGTGGATCTATTGGCTGAAACATCTCATCTTTAGTTTTCTTTTTACCAAACCATAATCAGATCTCTTCCTGGAATTTCCTGGTTGGTACTTGAAGCTGTTTTGTCGAGATATATTAAAGTAATTTGTTTGTTTGTTTGTTGTTTTGTGCCACAAAGGCTCCTCCGTGGCTTAATGGATCGGGACCAAACTTGGCACAAAGATCCTTACTTACCCTACTTAAAATAATTGAGGGGTTTCAACCACAAAATCCACCCCATTTTGGGGTGATGCCCCCGAAAAGTTAAAAAAGGGCGTATGTAGAAAGAAAGGATTAGCCACTGGCCTCGAAGTATGCATATATGCAATGCTCAGATGCAACCACAAGATGGCAGTATATAGATAGAAAGATTAGCTACTGGCCTCTAGTTATGTACTAGCTGTACCCGGCCACGCGTTGCTGTGGCGTAGTCTGGTGCTCTAAGAATGTCTGCCTAGTTTAAATAGTATTGTGAGTAGCATAAAATATAAGTATGTCTTCTATGTTTAGTACTTATATTAGTGAAATAACTCACTGCTATCAGTTTCAAGTATGGAAATATAAGTAGAGTAATAAGTACAGCTGTGCTGGGTAGGTAACGATGGTCCATGCAGGCAGTCATGGCGGCTAGAGGAACTTGGAGGCATGTATGAGGAATGCCTGGTGGTAGGGTTAGAAATGAGCCCCCCCTCATTTCTAATGGAATCCAGGAAGTGGGGTGAGTTCCCAGCATTAGCCCCAGCTTCTGCCAACCTATCAGTTTGGAAGTATGGAAATATAAGTAGAGTAATAGGTACAGCTGTGCTGGGTAGGTAACGGTGGTCCATGCAGGCAGTCATGGCGGCTAGAGGAACTTGGAGGCATGTATGAGGAATGCCTGGTGGTAGGGTTAGAAATGAGCCCCCTCATTTCTAATGGAATCCAGGAAGTGGGGTGGTTCCCAGCATTAGCCCCAGCTTCTGCCAACCTATCAGTTTCGAAGTATGGAAATATAAGTAGAGTAAGCTAGGTACAGCTGTGCTGGGTAGGTAATGCCTGGTGGTAGTGGTCCATGCAGGCAGTCATGGCTTCTGCCAACCTATCAGTTAGAGGAACTTGGAGGCATGTATGAGGAATGCCTGGTGGTAGGGTTAGAAATGAGCCCCCCCCCCTCATTTCTAATGGAATCCAGGAAGTGGGGTGAGTTCCCAGCATTAGCCCCAGCTTCTGCCAACCTATCAGTTTGGAAGTATGGAAATATAAGTAGAGTAATAGGTACAGCTGTGCTGGGTAGGTAACGTGGTCCATGCAGGCAGTCATGGCCAGGAAGTGGGGTGAGTTAGAGGAACTTGGAGGCATGTAGCTGAGGAATGCCTGGTGGTAGGGTTGGAGGCAAAGGAATGAGCCCCCCTCATTTCTAATGGAATCCAGGAAGTGGGTGAGGTCCCAGCATTAGCCCCAGCTTCTGCCAACCGATCACTTTGGAAGTATGAGGTAGAGCAATAGGTACTTACAGAAGAAGGAAGGAGAGAGTTTTCAGAGTAGACACTTTGTCACTGTAGGTAAAGGGTTGTGTGTACGGTTGTTGATGGGTAATCCGTGAGGGCAGCGAGGTTCGGTAGGGTAGTGTGTGGGTCAGCAGTCGGAGACGGAGGAGCAAATTAGCACTGCAATCCTTGGTGTTCAGGGAAATGTAGTTTTTGCGGGTGAGTGGGGTTTTTTTGAGAGGGCGCATGCGCGGTGTCTGTGTTTTGGTGAAATGGGTCCTGGGAAGTGTAGTAGAATGGTTGGTGGCAAGATGGTGCCGGCTGAACGTGTTGAGGGAAGTTTGGAGTGGAAGGTAAGTGAAGTTTGTGAGTGTCTGGTTTTGCGAGGGGCGTGTGTGTGGATTGTACAGTGTAGAAAGGAGGTGAGGAGAAGTGTGTAGTGGATATGGAAGTGTGGGTGGACTGTGGTAAGAATGCTATTGGTAGGAGGGGGCCTGGTGTGTTTGGGGGTGTTTTGCGGCGCACGTGTGTTTTGGATGGTGGGGGTTATGCGGCGTGTTTGTGTGTGTCTGGTCTTTCTCTCTCTCTTTCTATCTCCCTCTCTCTCTCTCTCTCTGTTTTTCTTTCTCTCTCTCTCTCTCTCTGCTGCGGGGAGGAGGCAGGTAGCCGGCCCCCAGGGAGGCGCTCTCTTTCTCTCTCTTCTCTCTCTATCTCTCTCTGTCTTCTCTCTCTTGTCTTTTCTTTCTTTCTTTCTTTCTCTCTCTCTCTCTCTCTCTCTCTCTGCTGCTGCGGGGAGGGAGGCAGCTGGTCGGGCCCCGAGGGGAGGCGCGCCCTCTCTCTTTCTCCCCTTTCTCTCTCTTCTTGAGGGAAGCGCTCTCTCTCTTTCTATCTCTTCGTTCTCTCTCTTCTCTTTCTATCTCTCTTTTCTCTCTGTCTTTCTCTCTCTCTCTGTGTGTGTAAAGGGGTGAGTCCCCGTTTGTTTTTCTGTTGGGAAGGCTTTGTGGGAAGGGAGGGAGGCTGTATTTGGGAGTCTCCATGTGCTTGGATTTGCTTTGGGAAAGTTTTGTGTAAAGGGGTGAGTCCCCGTTTGTTTTTCTGTTGGGAAGGCTTTGTGGGAAGGGAGGGAGGCTGTATTTCGGGCTGGCGAAGCGTGTGTGTGTGGCCGGGGTCGCCATGTGCGTGGTTTTTTGGGGGGGAAGTTTTGTTTTTCTTTTGGGAAGGCTTTGTGGGAAGGGAGGGAGGGTTTTTTTTAGGGCTGGTTGTCTTGCGGATTGGGGGTAGCGTTTCTGTTGTTTAGTCTGTTGGGTCGTTCCACAGCGTGTGAGGTATGTAGGGCCGGTTTTTTGTGCCTATTAGGTACCTTATAGTATGGTTGTGTAGGCTGTCGATTTTAGTGCTTCTGCGTTGTATGGTTGCTTTGTCTATGATCGTCAATGCACGACCGTGTCTCCTTTATATATAGAGATGTATTAATGCAGTGCTCAGAGACAACCACAGAAGGGCAGTATATAGATAGAAAGGATTAGCTACTGGCCTCTAATTATGTATGTATGTATGTATGTATGCAGTGCTCAGAGGCAACCACAAGAGGGCAGTATATAAATAGAAAGGATTAGCTACTGGCCTCTAATTATGTATGCATGCATGCAGTGCACAGATGCAACCACAAGAGGGCAGTCTTGGATTTTCTTCGCGAAGGAAGGTTCAGGAAGGACTCATCCCACTCTTTCTACAAGTGCATTGATGATTCAGAGGTTGGATGTGTCCTTCGAGCCTGTGCAATGGACCTTTCTGGTGGAGTGCAGCGTGCACAGAACTGGCCTCACCCTTTAAACCAAAGGTTCATCTGCCGGGGCTTAGCAAGCTTAGCACGGTGGCAGCGAGGTTCTCGGGTCGTAGGTTTGGTTCGGGTTTCCTAGATGGTTGACCTTACAGGATTAAACGAGCACCATTTGCCCAGGTTTGAATCAGAGTTTTCCTTCTCCTAGGATGGTTGCCAAAAGGCTAGAGAGCCCATCCTGCCCTTTGACGCTCTTTGTCAGACCCTTCGATTGTGACCTGTCTGGCATGGGAGGCCCTACCAGTGACTGTTATGCCACCGCGAGCATAGCTCACAACTTCATTAGGGTACGCAAGTCTCTCCCCCACGACAAGGGGATGTCAACAGAGAGGACAAGAGGGCAGTATATTTATTTATTTATTTACTGTATTTGTACACCGCCTTTCTCAGCCTTTCGGCGACTCAAGGCGATTTACAGGCAGCAAGTAATGCACATAAAAACATTAAATACAATATAAAACCACAACAAACAATAAGCAACAGCCAGGAGACAGGTGTTTTTAAAGTCTCTTCCTAACTCCCCCTTTCTCATCTCAACTGGCATTTGAACAGGCAGATGGTATTGTTGCTGGGGAGGGGCCTCCACCGATCCCAGGAGACATGGTGGGTCTTCCTGGCTCCCCTCTTCACTCTGGCTTCAGAGTGTCAAGGGGCTCCCAGACCCAGGAGACATGGTTCTGTCCTGGCTCCCCCTCCACTCTGGCTTCAGGTGTCAGGCAGGGCAGATGACCCAGGAGACATGGTGGAAATCTGTCTTCCTGGCTCCCCCTCTTCATTGGCTTGAGTGTCCGTTGGGGCTGGTGGGAGGGGCTCCCACCAATGACCCAGGAGACATGGTAGAAATCTGTTTTCCTGGCTCCCCCTCTTCACTCTGGCTTCAGAGTGACCCAGGAGAGACATGGTGGAAATCTGTCTTCCTGGCTCCCCCTCTTCACTCTGGCTTCAGAGTGTCCGTTGGTGCTGGTGGGAGGGGCTCCCCACCAATGACCCAGGAGACATGGTAGAAATCTGTTTTCCTGGCTCCCCCTCTTCACTCTGGCTTCAGAGTGTCAGTTGGTGCTGGGGGGAGGGGCTCCCCACCGATGACCCAGGAGACATGGTAGAAATCCGTTTTCCTGGCTCCCCCTCTTCACTCTGGCTTCAGAAATCTGGGGGAGGGGCTCCCCACCACTGACCCAGGAGACATGGTGGAAATCTGTCTTCCTGGCTCACCCTCTTCACTCTGGCTTCAGAAAGGGGCCCCACCGATACCCAGGAGACATGGTAGAAAGGCTCCCCCTCTTCATCTGGCTTCAGAGTACTGGCCATGGTAGAAATCCGTTTTCCTGGCTCCCCCTCTTCACTCTGGCTTCAGAAAGTATATAGAAAGGATTAGATACTGGCCTCCGGTTACTATGTATGCAATGCTCAGAGGCAATCACAAGAGGGCAGTATCTGGATAGGATTAGCTACTGGCCTCTAACTACTATGTATGCAGTGCTCAGATGCAACTACAGGATGGCAATATATGGATTAGAAATGATTATTTATTTATTTATTTATTAAATTCGATTTACTATACCGCCCTCTCTGGTGCCCAGAGCGGTTTACAGAAGAGCGTAAGAGATTAGCTACTGGCTTCTAGTTATGTATGTATGCAGTGCTCAGATGTAAACACAAGAGGGCAGTATATGGGTAGAAAGGATTAGCTACCAGTAGACAAAATGATTGTACCTTGTGGTCTACAACACAGCCCTGGATACCACAGTCACGACATCCACTGCATACAGACAGAGGAAGTAGGAAAGTGAATTGGGGTAGAAAAAGGAAAACAAAAGAAGAAAGAGGAAGGAAAGAAAGAAGACAGGGAAGTTTTATGAGGAAAAGCGAGATAGTAGATAAATAAATAAATAAATAAATAAATAGAGAGTGACAAGGTGTATGGAAGAAACTGAGGAAGGAAAGAAAGAGCCACAAAAAAAATGCAAGCGAAAGTAACACCAAGTATATATGCTAATATGCAATATAATGGATTGAGATTGCATTGAGAACCCATGGACTGAGCAGTGTGATAGGGACAGATTTGCAAATGTGGAGGGTCAGGCAAATGAGATATACTGGATTTCGTATCACAAAATCACAAGTCTATTATTATTGTTATTTATTTATTTATTTACATCATTTATATTCCACCCTTCTCATCCCGCAGGGGACTCAGGGCAGATCACAATGCCATAAAATAAAATCCCATGTTATCTGCTTTGAATCAGTTTAACATGGCAGTGTGGACTCAGAAAACCCAGTTCACAATGCCATAAAATAAAATCCCATGTTATCTGCTTTGAATCAGTTACAGGCAGATATTCAATGCCATAGACGTACAACATATATAGACAGACAACGAGCTACACAATTGGTTGAAAGCTCACCCCGACCCGGGCAGGCCTCGAACTCATGACCTTCTGGTCATTAGAGATCTTATGCAGCTGACTCCCAGCCAGCTGCGACACATTCTCGGTGCTTTATTATTTTATATACAGCAATGCTGGTAGCATTTCATTAAAACTACGAATCAAATTACCACCCTCCTTCTTTGGTTCTATAATTGTGACATAAAGTGTCCAGCCTTTAATAGAGCTATTGACTTCAAAGCAATAATCCTGAAGCTGCTTTGGGTCTCCTTTCTGGAGCAAAAAAGTGGGGTATAAATAAACATAACAACATAATAAGGGCTGCAGTTAACACAGCAGGTTAAACCGCCAGCTATGGAAAACCTTGCTGACTGGAAGGTTGACAGTTCAAGCCGTGGGTTGGGGTGAGCTCCCTCTGCCAGCCCTAGCTTCTTCTTAAATAGCAGTTCGAAAACAGCAATGTGAGTAGATCAATAGGGACTGCTGTGGCGAGAAGGTAAAATGCGCCCCTGAAGACATGCCAGCAATTCAATCGGGAAGGTGACCATGGATGACATGCTCCTCGGCATGGAAAAGTGGAACAACAGCACCTCCCCATGGCCACATCGAGCACAGCCAGATGCTGGAAATGAAAAAGAGGAAAGCCTTGCCTCTGTCTATGTATTGTCTGTCTTTAATTGTATAATGGCATTGAATGCTTGCCATTTATGCCGTGGCACAGAGACCCAAGAAGCCAAGCCCAGAAATAATAGTAGTAGTAGTACTAGTAGTAGTAGTAGCTGAAGGCTCAATCACAACACTATATGTATTCTGTAATCTGCTCTGAGTCCCCTCGGTGAGATAGGGTGGAATATAAATAAAGTATATTAAAGTATGTTGTAATAGTAATCCTGAAGTAGTGGAATATGCTGCCTGGGAATTTGGTGGAGTCTCTTTCTCTTCAGGTTTTTAACCAGAGGCTGGATGGCCATCTGTCAGGAAGGCTTTGATTGTATCTTCCAGCATGACAGGATGAGGTTGCACTGGATGGTCCTTGTGTTCTCTTCCAATTCTATGATTCTATGATTCTAGGATATTGATCTGTCTTCCTCCCTTTCCGCAGACCGATCCTTTCTGGACTGTCAGCTCCCTCTCCCGGTCCGATTTTGTGAAGGCTGCCAACCAGTCCATCTGCAAACTGGCTGACTTGCTGGAGACGGTCAAGGGCAACGCCAGCGTCCTCCTCAACCTCCAGGACTTGCCTCTGGACCATCCCTACTACAACTCCGCCATCAACATCACTTTGGAAACAGTCCTCGAATCGGGTATCCCTCAGCAGGCTGTGAGTTCCACGTCACTTTCGTAGGTAGATGATTGGAAATGGCAGCTTATGGGGTTGTTCCAGTTTGCTCTTCTGAACCTCTCATTTGGTTGCGGGGGAAGAGGAGGGAAGGAAAGGGGAGGAAGAGGCACCTGGGATCCTTCCCAGAAGCTTTCCTTGCCTCGCTACCACTTTGGACCATTGTTTAACTTTTTTGTCTTCTGGCTAGCTAAATGAACTCAGCCAGTCAGTAAGCATGTATCCAGCCTATCAAAAGCCATGTATGATGTTCCAGTTGGCTCTATTAAACCTCATAATGGGAGAGAAGAGGAGAACGAGAAGGAAGGGGGATTGTGATGATGATAATTTATTTGTTACCCACCTTTCATTTATTTGTGCTTCACTATCAAATACATACATTAAAACACACCATCATAAAATACATACGCAGTGCAAGGATTACAGTACAACACAAATGCATATATTAAAATACAAATCTGTTGGGAGTGCTTTGATTGTGCCTTCCTGCATTGCAGGGGGTTGGAATGGATGGCCCTTGTGGTGTCTTCTAATTGTACTGTTCTATGAAAGCCATGGTCCAGGACTGGGCTGGAGTGCAGGTCTCAATAGCTCTAGCCAAGCATCACAACGCACCAGATGTTGGCCCTTCCCAAGCATTGCAAAGGGTCCGATGTGGCCCTTTTTGCCTTTTTGAATGCTTGCCTTTTTGGGCATGTAAACCGCCCTGAGTCCCTTCAGGGAGAGAGAGGTTTAGAAATGAATTTGTTTATTATTGTTTTTGCTGTTGTTGTTGTGACGACGATGATTATTTTTATTATATATCCAGTAAAGTACTTGGCAATGCCACTGTAGGCCAGTTAAGTTTTTGTGTTGCCTTCCGGATAGATAGAACAGGGCTGCCCAGGAAGTCGATCGCGATCGACCAGTCGATTGCGGGACTGAAGGAGGTCGATCACAGCCAGATGTGGCACTTCTCAGAGGGGGGCGGAGCCAGGCCAGCTGCTGGGACCAAGCCCCGGCCCCCCGGCTTTGGCACTCCCAGCAGCTGCTCCAGCCTTGTGCTAGCTATGCCACCACTGGCTTGGTACTGCCATCCTCAAGCCTGGAGAAGCTGCTGGTAGAGCGGAAGCCAGAGGGGGCGGAGCCAGGCCGTTCCAATCCCCGCCCCCTCCCCTGGCTTCAGTGCTACCAGCAGCTTCTGCAGGCTTGAGGATGGCAGTGCCAAGCCAGTGGTGGCATAGCTAGCACAAGGCTTGGCCCTGCCATCCTCAAGCCTGGAGAAACTGCTGGTAGCGCTGAAGCCAGAGAGGGTGGAGCCAGGCCATTCCAAGCCCCCTCCCCGGCTTCAGCGCTACCAGCAGCTTCTGCAGGCTTGAGGATGGCAGGGCCAAGCCTTGTGCTAGCTATGCCACCACTGGCTTGGCACTGCCATCCTCAAGCCTGCAGAAGCTGCTGGTAGCGCTAAAGCCAGAGGGGGGCGGAGCCAGGCCGTGCCAAGCCCCTCCCCCTCCCCTCTCCAGCCTTGAGGAGGTAGGTAGATCTTTCTGACTTGATTTTATTATAAGTAGCTCGCATGCTGAAAAAGTGTGGGCACCCCTGAGATAGAATGACAGGAGCGAAAAACACCTGGAAACCCACAAGATGGGAACCTGCATTCCTTCTTTCCTTCAAAACTCTTGTGTACTTTCTCCATCTACTTCATGGGGGAAACATAAGTATTTCTGAGTGCCCACTTGCATGGACACTTTAACTATTCCCAGATATAAACATACCCTGCAGAAGGTCATCTGTGGACTGCGGTGTCCTGGTATGTTTGGGCAGGCCATGAAGTTGACGTCTTCTGATGTGCTTTCAGCCACAAGTTGAATGGTGCCTTTCCCTTCCAGGATTGGATTCTGTTTGCATTTCAAGCCTTTCTAATTAAGGCTGTGAGTTTTTGTTGTCGCTGTTACAGCGGCGTTCAAACCTAAAGCGCCTCTTAATCCCACATATGGAACAATTAGCTCAAGGAAAGGCTCTGTATTTAGTTTCCATCTGTCTTTCTCATGCCAGCACCCAGATTTCAATTAACCAGGCGGCTGCTCCCACAAAGAACTTGTGTGGGGAGGCTGAATGTTTTCCTTCCCTGCCTAACTTCAGTTGCTTTTGCAGCCATGTGCATTTGTTTTCTGCCTTAGTTTTCTACAATTTCCAGCCAAAGCTAAGATGGAAAGAAATAAAAACACTGGTTCTCCATCCAGCCCCACCAATTATCCTTACTGTACTTTCCTTCTGCATTGAGCTTGGCAACCTCCAGCATTCTCCAAACATCATTTCTGGCTTCTATTACAACAGAAGTGACAGCTGCTTATGCAAAGTGATGGAGAAATCCATTTTTTAATTGGCGTTCCTAATACGGGTCCATGGTTTCCAGATCTTTGGCCATTTTGGTCACGTTTTCCTGCTTGTCAACATCCTTCTTGAACTGTTTTGCCCAAAGCTGGGCACAAGATTATTATTCCAGATGGGGCCAGATCACAGCAGAAGAGAATGGGACTATGACTTTGTTCGAGTTAGACATTATAATCCTGTTGATGCACAAAGAATCACATTGGCTTTATCGGAGCCATGGTGGTACAATGGGTTAAAACAGGGGTGCTCACACTTTTTCAGCATGTGAGCTACTTATAAAACAACCAAGTCAAAATGATCTACCTACCTACTACAAAAGTGTGAAACATATAACACAATATCTGCTTTGAACTGGGTTTTCTGAGTCCACACTGCCATGTTAATCTGATTCAAAGCAGATAACATGGGATTTTATTCAACTGTGTGGAAAGGACCTCAGATAACCCAGGCCCCTTCCACACATCCTATTTTACAGTTGACACACACAAACTGATTTCTTACTACTGGACGAATTGCTGACAAATTTGGCTACAAGACACCTACAAGGAGTGACCATCACTAAAAAAATTGATTTTGTCATTTGGGAATTGTAGTTGCTGGGATTTATAGTTCACCTACAATCAAAGAGCATTCTGAACCCCACCAACAACAGAATTGGGGCAAACTTCCCACACAGAAACCCCACAAGCAACGGCACACAACAAAAAGGCAGAGAGGCAGGAAAGGAAGGAAGGAGTGAGGGAGGGAGGGAGGAAAGCCAGGCAGGCAGGAAAGAGGTGAGAAAGGAAGGAAGGGAAGAAAGGAAGGAAGAAAGAAAGGAGGAGAGGAAGGAAGGAATGGAAGGAAGGAAAGAGGGAGGGAAAAAGGAAGAACAGAAGGAAGGGAAGCTGCGTCCTCCCGAAGGAAGGAGGAGGAGCCCTGCCTCCACTGCCAGGAAGGAAAGAGGTGAGGAAGGAATGAAAGAGGGAGGGAGGAAAGGGAAGAAGGAAGGAAGGAAAGAGAGTGAGCGGGAGGGACAGGGAGGGAGAAAAGAGGAAGCCCCTTCACCGGCTTACCAACAGGCAGCTCCGAGTCCCAGTCCATGCTGCCGCGGTTGGAGCCGCCTCTGGCTGCGCCCCTCCCCCATGCCCTTCTTTTGGCAAGACCACGAAATGGTAGGAAAAACGGTGCGCATGACGTCATGGCGGCGGCGGAAATGGCATGGGAGCCATACACATCGTGTATGGCTCCCATATGGGCCATAGCGACGCCGGTCACACCGCTACCACGGCAGCACCTGGGCAGCGTCAGGAGCCTGCAGGGCGGGACTGAGCCTTCCTCCCGCCCTGCCTGCGATCTACCAGGACGCCCTATGTGATCTACCAGTAGATCGCGATCTACCTAATGAGCACCCCTGGGTTAAACCCTTGTGCCGGCTGAACTACTGAGCTGAAGGTCAGAAGTTCGAATCCCGTCTATCAACTCCAGCTTCTCATGTGGGAACATGAGAGAAGCCTTCCACAGGATGGTAAAATATCCGGGCATCCCCTGGGCAATGTCCTTGCAGATAGCCAATTCTCTCACACCAGAAGTGACTTGCAGTTTCTCAAGTTGCTCCTGACACGAAAAAAAAAGTTGCCGCATCACACTGTTGATTCATGTTCAGCTTGTGGTCTACTAAGGTTCTTAGATCCCTTTCACATAAACCGTTTTCAAGTCAGGTTTGCTACAGGCTTCTCTCACTTTTTCACATGTAAAGTAGACGAAAAATGATCTAATAATGTATTGGAGATGTATTGATAAATCCAACACATTGGTAAAAGTCAACAGGGACTGTTCCCAACCTTTTTTGACCAGGGACCACTCTCCAATATTACTACCAAAAGGGTTACGAATCAATTTTTGGTCAACTTTAGATTCGGTTTGGTTATTTGGGGTGCTGATTCAGAAAAGTGCATTGGATAGACCACATCAGCTCCAGTTTCAGATACAGGACATATGCCATCCAGTAGTCACCATCTGCTCGCCCACAGAAAACCGTACTTAATAAGCCTCAGCACTATAAGACAGTGTTTCCCAACGACTGTGCCGTGGCACACTAGTGTGCCGTGAGCGATCACCTGGTGTGCCGCGGGAAAACCTCTCTTCCCCCCTTTCTTCCCCCTCCTGTCGAACACCTGCTGCTGCTTGTGGGGGGAGGAGGAGGAGGAAGGGCTGGGCGGCGGCAAAGAAGAAGGGGCTGGGGCGCCGCCTCCTTCGGCCGTTTTCGTATTTATGTGTACCAACTATTACTACATTTGGCATTGGCTGGATGTGATAGCCTTTCTAGTGACTGTGTAACAACTCTCCTGTTCACCAGTTATACACGAGGGACTCATCTAATGCCCACCTGGAATGATACAGGAGCATATATATTGAAGGTGGAAGCCTCATTATTGTTCCATGAGGTGTATTGATGCATAAGAACAGTACTAGTGGACTGCTTTGAAGCTATATGGACACATTTTTTCTAAACACAGAGAGAGACTGACAGCTGTTGAGCAAGACCTTCATGTGTGTCTTTCTGCCATTCCTTCCAGGATATCTATGTTGTGTTCATCGAAACAGGCCCATGTTTCACACTGAGTGTATAAATACATTTAAAAACATATTAACTATATGTATTACTGTGTTAGAGTGTCATTTTGGTTGGTGGTGTGCCCCAGGATTTTGTAAATGTAAAAAGTGTGCCGCGGCTTAAAAAAGGTTGGGAAACACTGTTATAAGAGACTTTCGTGAGACCATTTGCTCTCATTGCAACGATGTAGTAACGGTGAGGCCATGAACCATATTTTAGTTCTTGCGAACCACTAGTGGTTCATGGACCACAGATTGAGAACCACTGCTGTATGTGAAAATGTCCATAAATCTTGTGCTGCAAGTGTTTGCCATCCCTAGTCCTTCTGATATTTGATAGCTGTAGTATACAGGCAGTCCCCAAGTTACGAACAAGATAGAGTCTTTAGGTTTGTTCTTAAATTGTATATAAGTTGGAACAGGCTGGGTTGTTATAAGTTTTTTGGGCTATATAGCCATGTTCCAGAAGCATTATTAGGAGAGAATGCTTCTGGAACATTGTCATACAGTCCGAAAAACTTAACAACAATCCAGTGATTCTGGCCATGAAAACCTTCGACAATACATTGGAACAGGTTGATTTTTTAAAGTGTAACTCCAGATATGTATGTATGTATGTATGTATGTATGTATGTATGTATATGGGGCCTGGTTAGGTTCGTTGGAATCTTCGTAAAATAGGAATGAATTCAGATTAAATGCACTTTTGAAGCAGTTTTGAAGCGATATAAGCAACCTGGAAGTGAATTTACCATTTCAAAGCCACTGCCACCATTTTCGGAAAGGAATCGACTGACGTGGGAAGGAAGAAATCCGATTCCAAACTGGGTTAAACACGGCTCCTACCCCAGGTCCTTCTTGCGGGAAAGAAGGACCTGGGGGCAGGAGCCGCTTTTAACCCAGTTTGGAAGCGGATTTCTTCCCTCCCGCGTCAGACTGAGGGGTTTTTTTTGCAGGTTTTCACGCATTGCACAATCGCGGAAGTCATTAAGAAAGCCATTCCGAAATTTCAGAATTTTTCCAAATAAATTTTGAAATTTTTCCGGAAAATTTCGGAAGTCATTCAGATTCGAAGTTCCAGTACCCCTACATCCAGAACGAGCTATGAATAATTTTTCAATGGATCAACCAGGCATATATATATATATACACACACACACACACACACACACACACATGCTTTGGATGGCACAGGGAAGGGTTAACACCCCTGTGGTGTTTGATTTGCTGTCTGTGTCCTTGTTCAGAAGATTTCACTCCACTTTCTGTCCCTATGATAATTGGATTTTGGAAAAATTGGCTTGTTGTGGAAACAAGGGTTGGTAGTAAAGCTTTAGTGGAGACCCCTTTTTGCCATGATAGTAAGTCTTCCAGGAGTGAATTTCCCTTCCTTCTGAGGGGTAGATTTCTCTCACTTCCTGTCGTCTCACCCATGTTCTTAACTTTGAATTGTTTTTATGTCAGATGTTTGTAACTCGGGACTTGTGTGTACTCAGGAATGGAAGTTTTGTCTCTTTTGTAGTGAGTCTGTACTTTTTCGCACATTCTCTTATTAATTTTGCTTGGGAAGCAAAGGATCAGTCAGGGAGAGGATCCGACTGAGGCAGCAAACTTTGAGAGAGTTGGAATCAAATTCCTGCCTGAGCTCTTAGCTTCCAATCCTTCGCTTGAGAAAGAAAAAACAATGAGGCGAATGTTATATGATTTATCTGTCTCACACGTACATCTTTCCCTCTCTCCCTTGCTTTTTGTCTCTCACTGTCTCTCACGCTCACATTTGCAGTGGAGATATTTCACCCTCTTTCTCACACTCTGTGTTCCTTCTCATTCTCTTTGCACACATATCTGAACATGGTACACTGTTTCTTGCGTTTTTTGTTCAATATTTTTTATTGAAGTTGTTTTTACAGTATAAAATAAAGTTGTGAAAAATCAGATATAGAATTTGAAGTGGGAGTAAAGATAGGGAGCAGGGAAGGGGGCGGGTTAGGGAGGGGGTAAATAATATGAAGGGAAAAAGACATAGTACATAGAAATGAATTGAAAAGATCTTCCAGTTCGGTTGTCCGGGCAATTCGTCTCCCCTTGGTCCTTCCTTTTATTAGGTCTGCTTGACGTCATTCTGATTTCAGCCGTGTGGCCTTAATGTTTTATATTTAATGAGTTTAAATATACAGTAGTTTAACTGGTTGCCAGTCCATTCTAGTCTTTAGATTTTGGTCATTAACTCTACTGTTCAATACATCTGAATCCATTAATTCACACAGCTTAACTATCCACTCCTCTGGTGATGAAGCCTTTTCATTCTTCCAATTTTTAGCCAACACTACCCTGGCTGCTGCTGCTATGAAATGCAATAATTTATCTTTGTTCTTGGCCAGTCCCGCTTCCATTAAATTAAGTAAATAATATTCTGGTTTTAACTCCATATTGGTACACTGTTTCTGACGTGCATGTACATTAACACTGATATGTATTTAAGCACTGCCATCTTAAATATGTATGTATGTATTTACAGTATTTATATTCCGCCCTTCTCACCCCACAGGGGCCTCAGGGCAGATCACAATGCACATATACATGGCAAACATTCAAGCTCATAGACACACAACATATATAGACAGACACACAGAAGCTATTTAACTTTCCAGCTTCATGAGGGTATGCTTTGAATTCCGGCCACTGGGGGAGTTGTCGCTTCACCGTTCACTTGTGACACCGATGGAATACTTCCTCATTTTTTTGCACGCTGCTGGAAAGTTTTATGGTGTCGTAAATTAGTTAAATTAGCCTCCCCGCATAAGCGGCACCTAAATTTCCTTATTTATTTATTTATTTATTTATTTATTTCCGGCATTTTACCCCGCTCTTCTCAACCCCCGAGGGGGGACTCAGAGCGGCTTCCAAAAGGCACAATTTGATGCCAACACAGTAAAACACACAAAACACAATATAAAACCCCCAAAACATTACACATTAAAATACAATTACATCAACATATCATACACATTCATTTAAGTTTAAAAAAAATGCTGCCATGTGCTAGTGTGCAAACGCCTGGTCCCATAGCCAGGCTTTTACTTTTTTCCTGAATGTCAGGAGGGATGGAATTGATCGTATGTCACTAGGAAGCGCATTCCACAGATGGGGAGCCACCACCGAGAAGGCCGTCTCCCTCGTCCCCACCAGCCGCATTTGAGAAGTCGGCGGGAGCGAGAGCAGGGCCTCCCCGGATGATCTTAAATTACGAGGTGGGATGTAGCGGCAGATGCGTTCGGACAAGTAAGATGGGCCAGAACCGTATAGAGCTTTAAAGGTCAAGACCAGCACTTTGAATTGAGCTCGGAAGTGGATAGGCAGCCAGTGGAGCTGACACACCAGGGGTGGTATGCTCCTGTATGTAGCTCCAGTTAGTAATCTGGCTGCCGCCCGTTGGACTAGTTGTAATTTCTGAACTGTCTTCAAAGGCAGCCCCACGTAGAGTGCGTTGCAGTAATCTATTCGGGATGTGACCAGAGCGTGGATGACCGTAGCCAGATCAGACTTCCCAAGGTATGGGCGCAGCTGGCGCACGAGTCTTAACTGTTCAAAAGCTCCCCTGGCCACCGCCGAGACCTGGGGTTCCAGGCTCAGCGATGAATCTAGGATCACTCCCAAGCTGCGAACCTGCGTCTTCAGGGGGAGTGTACCCCATCCAACACAGGCTGTAATCCTATGCCCTGTTCAGCATTTCGACTGACTAGGAGGACCTCTGTCTTGTCTGGATTAAGTTTCAATTTGCTAGCCCTCATCCAGTCCGACACAGCAGCCAAGCACCAGTTCAAAGTTTGGACAGCCTCCTTAGTGACAGGTGGGAAGGAGTGACAGATCTGGACATCATCTGCATACAGATAACACCTTACTCCGAAACTCCGAATGATCTCTCCCAGCGGTTTCATGTAGATGTTAAATAACATCGGGGACATGTAGATGTTAAATAACATGAACCCTGAGGGACTCCACACGATAACGGTTGTGGGGTCGAACAGGTGTCACCCAGTAACACCTTCTGGGTACGATCTTCCAGGAAGGATTGGAGCCACTACAGAGCAGTACCCCCAAGCCCCATCTCTGCAAGGCGACCCAGAAGGATATCGTGGTCAACGGTATCGAAAGCCGCTGAGAGGTCCAGCAGAACCAACAGGGACACATTCCCCTTGTTGAGTTCCCGGCGTAGATCATCTACCAAGGTGACCAAGGCTGTTTCAGTCCCATGTCCTGGCCTAAAGCCAGACTGTGCCGGATCAAGATAATCAGTGTCTACCAAGAAACCCTGGAGTTGCGAAGCCACCACACGTTCCATGACTTTGCCTAAATAGGGGCGATTGGAAACTGGCAGATAGTTTGCTAATTGAGTGGGGTTCAGTGATGGTTTTTTCAACAGCGGTTTTATAACAGCTTGCTTTAAGCTGGCTGGAATTTTGCCCTCCTGTAAGGAGGCATTAACCACCACCTTCACCCTCTCTGCCAAACCCTCTGATCAGCCAGGATGGGCAAGGGTCTAGGATGTATGTGGTAGGCCTCGCCTCTCCAAGAATCTTGTCCACATCCTCGAGCTGAACCAATTGAAACGAATCCATTAAAACCAGACAAGCAGGTGCTCCTGTCACATTTTCAGAGACTGCCATTAAAGTGGTATCGAAATTGAAACGGATCAGACAGTTTGGAAATTGCAGCTAGTCCAACGGGCGGCAGCCAGATTATTAACCGGAGCTACATTCAGGGAGATACAACTGACAGATACAACTGTCTTTCGGGCTGCAAAGGTCAACAGCAAGCTAGACAAATGGTCGGGAGCTTACTCTGGCCTGGGCTGGCTTCGAACTCATATCTTAAATATGTGTTATTAGGATTGCCAACTTAAATATGTTGGTTTACAGTCTAAACCAGGCATGGGCAAACTTCGGCCCTCTGGGTATTTTGAGTTTCAGCTCCCACAATTCCTAACAGCCTTCCAGAATTGTGGGAGTTGAAGTCCAAAACACCTGGAGGGACGAAGTTTGCCCATGCCTGGTTTAGATTGTTCTTCGTAGTTCTAATGTACTTCTTTGCTACAATGTTCAGATCCCCCCTTTTTCGCTCTTGTTTCTTGACCGAAGAGTGTAACCATCACAGCATCTAATGTTTGTTTTTTAAAGATTTTCTCCTCTTCTTTACATAGTTCATGATAGTCATGGCTCTTGCTCATTTGCTGTCATTTCAGGTATTGTGGCTGCCCAATTCGGACCGGACGATGGTTCAGGAAATTGCTCCCGGTTTCCAGCAGACCTCTGGCATCAAGGGAGACGCACAGCAGCTGCGGGACAGAGGTTTCCAGAAGCTGAACCTGCGCTACACCAAGGTCACTGGTGACGATATCAGGTGCTCTTCTCAGCTTCCAGTATCACAGTTGGAAAAGCAGCATGTTGGAGAGATTGCTGATGAATGTGAAAACTGCCATATCATTTTCTCTATTTAGAGGAGCTTCCTGGGTGGAAAATCCAGCCTTTTGTATATGCTTTTGAGAGTGGTGCCCAAAAAGAGCAGTAGCTCTTGTCCTGTCAGCTGCGTGTATAACATTATATAACATGATTTTTGTTCCTGGGTTTTAAATGTCATTTCCTAATTGGTTCTGTCATAAAAACATGGGAAATTTTTATTCAACTGCAAAAACTTTGTTTTTGTGGAACATCCTGCAGCACATTTTGCTCTAGTTTTTCAATGAATACCTCCTAGAGTCTCACCCAATTCAACCGAGTTTGTGGCAGGCACAAAAATGAAGTTTCTGGAGTAGAATAACTACTGTATTTTCTGGCATATAAGACTACTTTTTAACCCAAGAAAATCTTCTCAAAACTCAGGGTCGCCTTATACGTGGGGGTTGTCTTATGCGCGGGAGTCATCTTATACGCGGGAGTCGTCTTATATGCGGGTGTAGTCTTATGCGCCGGGAGTCATCTTATAGAGCGAGTGCTGAAACTTCCAATCCGGATTGGAGAATCTGTGGTTGCCGCATATGGTGGGGGGAGCTCAAAAATGGCAGTGTCCGCGTCCCTGCCATATGTAGCAACTGTATGAAAGCATTAAGGGTGACACTGTACAAGTATGGTAGAAGAAAATCCATTCATCAGGATTCGTGGACTTAATGCAGTCCCAATGGTGAGGAGAAGGGGCACCTCACCGGGAAGGTGTAAGTGAAGACGGAGCAAGCTGCAGGCATCCGGGGTATGAAGAAAAGAGATATAGTGGCTCTGGGCCCAGAAAAACACACCTTTTTTACCTGTCTGGCCCGCCTTTGTATCCTATTACCGTACCTCCTCCTCTGCCTCTCAGATATCGCTCCTGAAGACTGCAGTGAAGCGGTGCAGGTGCGCAGGTGCGTGATCTGAGAGGCAGAGAAGGAGGTACAGTAATAGGGAAATTACCATATTGAAATCAAATCTTATGCTTTTCAAATGTTTATTTGGTGTGTATTGGAAGAGGGGTAGTCTTATATGGCGAGTATATCCCAAACTCTATATTTTAACTGGAAAAGTTGGGGGTCGTCTTATACGCCCAGTCATCTTATATGCCGGAAAATACAGTACTTTCAAAGTAAGGGCCACACAACTAAACAGGGAATAACACTTTCGAAACAGGAACAGGTTCCCCCCCCCAATTTTGTTACATAGTGCAGTGTTTCTCAACCTTTTTTGAGCCAAGGCACATTTTTACATTTACAAAATCCTGGGGCACACCACCAACAAAATGACACAAAATGTTTTATGGCGTTTGGCACCTCTTTTACACAACAGGCTGCATATGCAGGGGACAAAGTAGGAGTACAGTTTGGCACCCACATGATGTTGGCACCTCCATGGGAGAAAAAGGAAAAAGCTTCCCTTACCGCATTGGATTAGGCTCTGTACTGGATAATCTGCAATATATAGAAGTTCAATATATAGGAGTTATCCACAAACAGAGAACAGCATGTGAAGCAGGAGAGGAGCGCAAGTGGGGCGGTTCCAAAAGTTATCCATAAGTGGGCGGCTCCAAAATGACACGGCGTCATTTTGAAGCCGCCCATTGGGCTCCTCTGCTCCTTTGCATGATGCGTAACGCTTTCCCCTCGCAGCAGGGGGCGTCTGCGGACAGAGCCTATTACCAACGTGGAAAGGGAAGATTTTTTCTCCCATGGAGGAGGACAAAATAATAGCTGCGGCAAAAGGAGGGGGGAAGGAAGGGGGGCAAAAAGTTTTTCTGGAGGCACACCTGGAGCTCTGCAAAGGCACAGGAGTGTGCCTAGGCACACTGGTTGAAAAAGACTGACATAGCGTAATGAGGCTTGGTTTGCGACAAGGTGTAACTGCTAGGGATTGAAGTCCCATAATACACATATGCACACGTAATATATGTGTGTCATGGAATCCTTACTGTCCTCTTGACATGGAAGACATTGGCTGGCTAATATATAGGCATTTAATATTTGCTGTGACTGATGTTTGCTTTTAGCGCTATTTGTCCCTCTGTACATACAATCCTAGAATCATAGAGTTGTAGGAGACCCCCGAAGCCTAACCCCCTCTTCCACACAGGAAGGTACAATCTAAGTACTCCCAACAGATGGCCATTTAGCCTCTGCTATTGATGCAGCTTAGAATTGCATTTGCTTTTTTAGCTGCCGCATCACACTGTTGGCTCATGTTCAGCTTGTGGTCTACTGAGACTCCTAGATAATATTAATAGTAATAATAATATTTTTTTTCTTTGTACTCCGTGTATAAGACTTTATAAGTGATGACCTGCACTTTGAATTGGGGCCAAAAACTTGTTGGAAGCCAGTGGAGCTGCTTTAATAGGGGTGTGGTATGCTCCCTGAAGTTAGTCCTAGTTAGCAATCTGGCTGCAGATCTTTGCACTAACTTCAGCCCTACGTAGAGTGCATTAAAGTAGTCCATTTTGGATGCAATGAAGGTGTCACCATCTGAGTACAATCCTCCAGGAAAGAGCAGGGTCACTGCAGAATGGTAAATTTTATTTATCGTGTCAGAAGCAAATTGAGGGTGCAGATATAATGTATTTTAAAAAATACAAAGTTTAAAAAATGACATCATGCTAAATGTCCTTTAGTCAGAAGCTGGCCACTTGGAGCACCTCTGGTGTTGCTGTAAGAACGTCCTCCATTGTACATGTGGCAGGGCTCAGGCTGCATTGTAGTAGGTGGTCTGTGCTTTGCTCTTCTCCGCACTTGCATGTCATGGACTTTGCTTTGAGACCCCATTTCTTAAGGTTGGCTCTGCGACTCATGGCACCAGAGCATGGTCTGTTCAGCGCCTTCAAAGTTGCCCAGTCTTCTGTGTGCACAGCGGGGTGTTCCCCTCTGTTATTAGTCACTGGTAACTAGTTCCAGGTTTTATCCTGCCACTTTTGGACTCTTGCTTGCTGAGGTGTTGCTGTGAGTATTTCTGTAGATCTTAGGAAGCAATTTCTTGATTTAAGGCATTGGCTTGCTGGCTGATATCTGAACAGGGGATGGGCCAGAGATGCTACTGCCTTGGTCCTTTCATTCCAGGCTTCTACTTCCCAGTGAATGTCAGGTGGTGCAATACCGGCTAAACAGTATAATTTCTCCAGTGATGTAGGATGCAGACATCCTGCGATAATGCGCCATGACTCATTAAGAGTTGCGTCCACTGTTTTAATGTGTTCCACACTGGGCATGTGTATTCAGCAGCAGAGTAGCATAGCGCTAGGGCAGATGTCTTCACTGTGTCTGGTTGTGATCCCCAGGTTGTGCCAGACAGCTTTCGTATGATATTATTTCTAGCACCCACTTTTTGCTTGATGTTCAAGCAGTCCTTCTTGTAAGTCAGAGCATGGTCCAGAGCAGGGGTGGGCAATTATTTTTTCCAAGGGGCCACATGAGAGCCAAAAAATATTATGGGGGGCCACACCTAAAGGCTGAACTACATTCTAATCTACATTATTTATTTATTTACTATATATTACACATCATTAATATTAACATATCAATATATCAAAAAATATTCATATATTATTAGTATTAATATAATTATTATAGTATAGTATATATATAGACATTATAATATATTGAAATTATAATATAACATTATTATATTATATTATTTATTATAGTATTATATTATTATCATAAAATTATTATAAAATAATAATAAAAACCACTAAAATAAAATTCAAGAAGACAAGGTGCGAACCAAGATGAAGGCTGACATCCTGAAGAGAGGAAGGATCCCAAGATGGAATGGCCCAATGACCCCAGCCCAGAGGATGGCAAAGCGGACCGAGCGTGTGTGTGGCCTGCCTCAGAGAGACTGCCTGCCTGCCTTCTTTGCTTGCCCTCTCTGCTTGCCTGCCACTCCCCCGCCCGGGGGGGGGGGGGCTCCGGAGCTCAGAGGAAGGCAGGGACTTTTTGAACGTGGAGGTCAGCGGCCCCTCGGGAGCTCGGCCACTTCACCGCCCTCGTCGCCCGAGGCCTCTATGACCTGCTCGGGGCAGGAGGCAGGTCTTCCTGGCCGCCTCCCTCCCTCCTTCCTTCCTTCCTTCCTCCCCTCCGCCCTCCTCCCCTTCCGAACTCTCTCTGCCTCCGCCGTGCCCTCACTGCAGGGATGCAGCACAGTGCTCACTGCAGGGATGCAGCACAGTGCTCTGTTCCCGTGTCCCTTCACCAGGACAAAAAAAGAGGAGAGCAGCAGGCGATCGGAGGCTGCAGACCTCCGCCCGCTCTCGCCCCCAGCCGTTCCCCAGGTCGCGGAGTGCTCCTGCTGCAGGCCTGGATTGCCTCCAGGGATGGCAGGCACTCCAAAGCCACCGCTCCTCCGGCCTGTCTGCCGACACAGGCCCCACAGAGCCCGCGATGGGATGGCGGCAGTGGCACCCCTTCCTCTTGGCCCCACCCCCAATGCCCTTCTCCCCGGGCCGGACAGAAGTGGCTGCCAGGCCGGATTCGGCCCGTGGGCTGTAGGTTGACCACCCCTGGTCCATAGTAACTCCCAGGTATTTGAGTGTGCTGCAATGCTCCAGTGGGATTCCTTCCAAGGTAATCCTCAGAGCTCGAGATGCTTGCCTGTTCTTAAGGTGAAAAGCACATGTCTCTGTATAGGTGGATTAGGCATCAGCTGGTTTTCCCTGTAATAGGCAATAAGAGCACCTAAAGTTTTGGAGTGCTTCTGTTCAACCATTCCAAAGCTCCCTGCTTAAGTGGTGATGGCATGATCGTCAGCATAGATGAAACTCCCTTCTGGCAGTGGCTGGTCATTTCTGTAAATGTTAAACATTGGTGGAGCATGCACGCTCCCCTGAGGCACCAGAAGCGACTTGCAGTATAGCAACAAAATTAAGCAACCATCTAATTATTAGTCTCTTCCATCTCTTCCAGATATTTCTCTCTCTTTACTGGCCATCATTTTAATTTTCACAAACGTGAGAAGTGATCCCGTCAGAGGTTGTTCAATGTTTGTTTGTTTTACAAATAGAATTTCAAAAATGACCTCAGTTCCCAAATCTCTCATTAAATGCATAGCAAGGTTTTGTTGTTGTTGTTGTTGTTGTTGTTGTTATGCACTAGCATGGCTATTACTAAAATAGTTGGCTATAAAATCTCTTGCCTATTGCTACTTTTTTATTGTTAAAAAACCTAATATTATTTATTGTAATACTTGAATATCCCTTTAATGGAAAAGATAAATTAGATTGCACTTGTATATATGCAGTCGTGGGAATAAGTACCAAACTCTGTGGGCTCACTTCCAATTAACAAGCATTGTAAGTTTGAGCTGTAGCATTATCAAAATGCTAAATTGAAATGGAGATGTGTCAATCATCTTTGGTAGCCTAGTGGCAAATTCCAAAGTGCATGAGTTCATTGTGACAATGCGCATAGAAGTGCCTTTTACGTTCAGGAGCTATTTCTGCCGACTCCTTTTATCTCTTCTTTGGCTGCTATTGTTACCATGGTGCTGTAATGGAGTCCAAGCTCCCTTATTTAATTCAGAAATTACTTCATGCACAGAAATAACCTGCCCATTAATCATCCTGAATCAATCTGTCTTGCTTTCAATTATGGCTTTAAAGGAACTTGATTGGGAGGCTTTGTTTTGTTTGTTTGTTGCGACAGCCATGGAACAGGTGGAAACCATTTTTGGATATCAATGCAAAGCAACTGCATGTCTTTTGCACGCAGAGCTATGTGTTGATTTAAAAGTGTGATGCTGAAGGTGTTGTCGGATTGTATTTTCCAGCATTCCTCACCATTAGCAGTACGTGTGAAAAAGATCTTGGAGTCCTTGTGGACAGGAAGTTGAACATGAGCCAACAATATCATGCGGCAGCTTTAAAAGCCAATGGGATTTTGGCCTGCGTCAATAGGAGTATAGTGTCTAGATCCAGGGAAGTCATGCTACCCCTCTATTCTGCCTTGGTCAGACCACTTTACCTGGAATCACACTGCGTCCAATTGTGCAATTGAAGGGAAATGTTGACTCTAAGCAGGAATGTATCCAGAGGAGGGTGACTAAAACGATCAAGGGTCTGGAGAACAAGCCCTATGAGGAGCGGCTTAAAGAGCTGAGTATGTTTCACCCGCAGAAGAGAAGGCTGAGAGGAAACATGGTGAGGGTCATGTATCAAGATGTGAAGAGAAGCCATAGGGAAGAGGGAGCAAGCTTGTTCTCTGCTGCCGAAGAGACTAGGATGCAATGGAACAATGGCTTCAAACTACAAGAAAGGAGATTCCACCTGAACATGAGGAAGAACTTCCTGATGGTGAGAGCTGTTCAGCAGTGGAACTCTCTGCCCAGGAGTGTGGTGGAGGCTCCTTCTTTGGAGGCTTTTAAGCAGAGGCTGGATGGCCATCTATCGAGGGTACTTTTTGAATGCAATTTTCCCGTTTCTTGGCAGAATGGGGTTGGACAGGATGGCCCACAAGGTCTCTTCCAACTCTAGGATTCTATTATTATCTGTACTAGCTAGAAGTGATGAGTTGATTCCACTACATGGTCTAACCACTATAATGACACATGGTCTAACCACTATTGTTGAAGACTACACTTTGCAACATTGACTTAGAGAGCATCCATGAGCCACTTGCTTTGCAAAATATATTTACAGAGGCACCCCCAAATTGCAAACAATTTATTCTTAAGTTGAATTTGTTTTTAAGTTGGAACAGGTACACATTTTATTTATTTATTTACAGTTTTTATATTCCTCCCTTCTCGCCCCGCAGGGGACTCAGAATTATAATGTATACATACATGACAAACATTCAATGCCATAGACACATAACACATATAGACAGACAGTCAGAGGCTATTTAACATTCCAACTTCTGGCTACCAGGGGAGCTGTTGCTTCACCGTCCATCTGCAATGCTGATGAAGTACTTTCCGCATTCCCCGCATGCTTTTTCTGGAGATTTTTTATGGCCTTGTAAATTTTGTTAAATTAGCCTCCCCACACATAGGTGGTACCTAAATTTCCTACTTGACAGATGCAACTGTCTTTCGGGTTGCAAAGGTCGACAACAAGCTACACAATTAGCTGGAAGCTCACTCCAACCCGGGTTGGCTTTGAACTCATGATCTTTCAGTCAGTAGTGATATTTAATGCTGCTGACACCCAGCCAGCTGCACCACAGTCCTGGTGTACTGTGTAATGCCAGCCACACACACACATTCTTTAGCTTTGGATAGCATGTGGAAGGGGCGACACCCCTGTTGTGTTTCCTTTGCTGTCTTTGCCCCTGTTCAGAAGATTTCACCCCACTTTCTGTCCCTGTGATCACTGGATTTTGGAAAATTGGGCTTGTTGTGGAAACAAGGATTGGAGATAAAGCTTCAATGGAGACACATTTCCCCCATGATAATAACTCTTCCAGAAGTATTTTTCCCTTGTCTCAGCCCTGTTTGTAACTATGAGTCATTCGCAATACAGATGTTTGTAACCTGAGTGTACATTCCTAAAGATTCCTAGAGGCACTATATTAATCAAATCCATTAATAATCAAATCTACAAAAGGTAAACCTTCCAATGTGGAGGACTGACTATAGTTCAGGACTGAGAGGCAAGATCTTTCATGTATTTGCATTTCTTTTTGTGTTGTCTTCCCCCCACCCCCCTCTGTCTTTCTCCCAATACTTTGGATCCAAGGCAGGTGGGTCATTATTTAATTCAGTTCAATCCAAATTTGAAATAACTCGGAACATTGCAAATTACCAATTAAATCTGCTGCTGTTGTTTTTTTTTAAAGGGCAGAACTAAAGACATTTTAACTACTAAAACCAATGGAAAATTGATCTTTATATAATCTTCCAGGTCCCAGTTTCGTAGTTAGAAGGTGAAGGTTTTCCCTTGATATTAAGTCCAGTCATTTCCGATTCTGGGGGTTGGTGCTCATCTCCATTTGTAAGTCGAGCCGGCATTATCCATAGACACCTCCAAGGTCATGTGGCCAGCATGACTGCATGGAGCGTCGTTACCATCCTGCTGGAACGGTACCTATCCATCTACTCACATTTGCATGTTTTCAAACTGCTAGGTTGGCAGAAGCTGGGGCTAACAGCAGGAACTCACCCCCGCTCTCCGGATTCGAACCTGCGACCTTTCGGTCAGCAAGTTCAGCAGTTCAGTGCTTTAACCCACTGTGCCACCAGAGGCTCCCCATTTCCTACCTAACCCAATAATTTCAATTCTGGGTAATTGAAAGTAGTTGTCTAAGGCTTCAGTAGGCATTCTTGCCTACCATTATCTGGTGGTCTCCCACATTAGATCACAAGGTTGGAGGAGGCCATACGTTCTAGTCCCATTCCGTTAGGCAGGAAGACACATCTAAAGCACTCATAGTAGATGACCATCTGGCCTCTGTTTAAAAACCTCCAGAGAAAGAGGCTCTACCAGACTTCCCAGGCAGGAGCGGATTCCACAGCTCTTATGCCAGGAAGTTCTTCCTAATGTTTAGGTGGAATCTTTTGCTGCAATTTGAATTCATTGCTCTGTGTCTTCGTCTCTAAAGCAGGAGAAGAGGCAGTAGCTCTTGCATTGTCATGCATTGGTGATCTTCCTAAACCAGTGTTTTTCAACCTTCTTTGAGCCGTGGCACATTTTTTACATTTACAAAATCCTGGGGCACACCACCAACCAAAATGGCACAAAATGACACTCTAACACAGTAATACATATAGTTAATATGTTTTTAAATGTATTTATACATTCAGTGTGAAACCTGGGCCTGTTTCGATGAACACAACATATATATGACTTCCTCTCACATAATTATACATGGCTATCATGTCTTCTCTCAGCCTTCTCTTCTTCATGCTAAACATGCCCAGCTCTTCAAGCCGCTCCTCATAGGGCTTGTTCTCCAGACCCTGGTGAAATTTCACCCTGAGTGAAACTTGCTTCCAGTTAACTATGGATGTCATGAAGCTGTTATAAACAGTTCCGGGGAGGCAACTCTCAAAAAATCCAGTAAAATAGTAAAAAAACAAAAACATTTCCAAGCGGAGAGGCTCGATTTGTTTCTTGGAAACCTGTGAATGCTTCAGCCTCCCGATGCTCCCAGGTTCACTGACTGCCCAATTCACTGACGTGGAGCTTCCGGGATTCGGTGGAGCCCTTCCTTTGCCTTGGGGAGGATCTTTGGGGAGGGAAAGAGGGAGAAACAGCTGATAGGAGGAGGAAGAGTGCCAATTTCCCACGGCACACCTGCCGATCGCTCACGGCACACTAGTGTGCCACAGCACACTGGTTGGGAAACCCTGTCCTAAACGACATGAGATCTGTATGTGTTCAAGAAGTTATGATGGTGTGTGATGTTGTTAATCCGGCGTCTCCTTCAGACTCATCCTTTCCCTCTGTCTCCCGCGTTCAACAGGGAATATACAGCTGCAAACTTGAGCGTGAACCTGTACATTGTGAACGAACGCTGGCTTTACTCCATCCTTTGGTGCAGCAGGGTCCAGTCGGTCACCTCTGACAACGTGCCCACCCTCAGCAAAATGTCTTCTCCCTCCTGGCTGATGGTAAGTAAGTCTCTTTTTGTTTCAGGCCATTTTCCAAACACAGAGTTTATTTATTTATTTATTTATTTCAGTTTCTCAACCCCGCAGACTCAGAGTTTTCAATGCCAAAAACACAATATACATATAATAGAAAACCAAAAACAGTCAGAATTAAAATACATTAAAATACAGTTAGCATTAAAATACATTAAAATACAATTAGCATTAAAATACATCATATACATTCACATAAGTTAAAAACAGTATTCTGTCCATAATAGAAGCATTGGGCCATGTCCACCAGCTTGCCATTACAATCCAATCTAAAGTGCTGCATTGTGCTAATGTGCAAACGCCTGGTCCCATAGCCAGGATTTCACTTTTTTCCTGAATGTCAGGAGGGATGAGGTGGATCGTTGGGAGTGCCCACCACCGAGAAGGCAATTTTTAATGTGGTTTTGGGTCATTCCTTGGTCTTCCCAATGACCCTACAACAGGCATGGGCAAACTTTGGCCCTCCAGGTGTTTTGAACTTCAACTCTCACAATTCCAAACAGTTAGGAATTAGAATCATAGAGTTGGAAGAGACTTCGTGGGCCATCCAGTCCAACCCCCTGCAAAGAGGCAGGATAATTGCATTAAAAGCACCCCTGACAGATGGCCATCCAGCCTCTGTTTAAAAGCTTCCAAAGAAGGAGCCCCCACCACACTCTGGGGCAGAGAGTTCCACTGCTGAATGGTTCTCACAGTCGGGAAATTCTTCCTCATGTTCAGGTGGAATGTCCTTTCTTGTAGTTTGAAGCCATTGTTGGCAGGCTCACCAACACGCTGCCACATCACGCCCATCCTGCTTGAACTGCACTGACTTCCAATAGAATTCCGGATCACCTTCAAAGTGTTGGTGTTGACCTTTAAGGCCTTGAATGGTCTGGGGCCAGTGTACCTAAGGGACCACCTTTCCCTATATTGTCCCTCCAGACCAATGCATTCAGAGACACACAACCTCCTAGAGATCCCGAGTTGCAGAAGCTTTCGCTTGACCGCAACAAGGAGGAGAGCATTCTGCGTTATTGCGGCAACTCTCTGGAATGGTCTCCCGCCCGAGGTTCGTGCCTTGCCCAGTCTGCTGGCCTTTAGAAAGGCCTGCAAGACTCTGCTGTTCAAACAGGCATTTGATTGTTAACCCCACAGGCACCCTACTGCAGACAATGCAGGCCTGCGTGACTTGTCCTAGTCATAAGCTGTGAATATGATGAGTTTTATATATGCAATGTTTTATATTCTATTTTAATGGTATTTTAGGTATATACGTTGTTCTATATATGTGATTTTATCTGTATTTACTTGTATTCTAGTGCTGTAAGTCACCCCGAGCCGCACGGGAGTGGCGACAGACAAGTTGAAACAAATAAATAAAATAAATAAATAAAATTGTTATGCGTCCTGGTCTCCAGGGCAGCAGAAAACAAGCTTGCTCCCTCCTCCCCATGACTTCCTCTCACATATTTATACATGGCTATCATTTATTTATTATTTATTTATTTATTTATTATTTCAAATTTATATACCACCATTCCCAATGGCTCATGGTGGTTCACAATACATACACAAACAATCGTAAAGTAGCAATTTAAAAACACAGTAAAACAATTTAAACTAATACAAAAGGAGATGAGTAGGCCGGACTGATTACAAACTGAACGCCTGCCGGAAGAGGTTGGTCTTACAAGCCCTTCGGAAGGAGGGCAGATCTGTTATAGCTTGGACCTCCTCCGGTAAGGCGTTCCATAGATTGGCGCTGCCACCGAGAAGGTGCGCTGCCTCGTGGATGATAGCCAGCAAGTTCGAATAGATGGAATTTCCAGGAGATTTTGGTCCTCAGACCGTAGTGATCTCTGGGGGATATACGGGGAAAGGCGGTCCTTCAAGTACGCTGGCCCCAGACCATGTAAGGCCTTAAAGGTCAATCTGCTCACTGTGGAGACCTGAGTCTCCATTGTGAGCAGAGGGTCCAATTGGACCCCCAGGCTTTTTACAAGGGATGACGGGCAAATTGCCTCGCCATCCATAACAGGCAGCTGTAGCTCCCCCCCACCCCCTCCGGTACGGCCCAGCCAAAGGATCTTCACCATCAACCTGCTGGCCCGTGGCCACCCAGTCACGGCTTCAAGGCACCGATGGAAATAATCGGGCACAGAGTCCAGCCGGCCTTCCATCCTCAGCACCAGCTGGGTGTCATCAGCGTACTGATGACACTCCAGACCAAAACTACGCACCAGTTAGGCCAGTGGAAGCATATAGATGTTAAATGTCTCCTCTCAGTCTTCTCTTCTTCAGACTAAACATGCCCAGCTCTTTAAGCCGCTCCTCATAGGGCTTGTTCTCCAGACCCTTGATGCATTTAGTCACCCTCCTCTGGACACATTCCAGCTTATCAATATCTCCCATCAATTGTGGAGTGCAGAATTGGACACAGTATTCCAGGTGTGGTCTAACCAAGGCAGAATAGAGGGTAGCATGACTTCCCTGGATCTAGGCACTAGACTCCTCTTGATGCAGGCCAAAATCCCAATTGGCTTTTTTTGCCGCCGCATTACATTGTGGGAGTTGAAGTCCAAAACACCTGGAGGGCCCAAGTTTGTCTGTGCCTGCCCTACAAAGCTTGCTTCTTGCTGGTGGAACACCCAATATCAGAGCAAATATAGAATCACAGAATTGGAAAAGACCCCAAGGGCCACCCAATCCAACCCCATTCTTCCAGGAAGGAACACACAAACAAAGCCTTCCTGACAGATGCCCATTCAGCCTCTGCTTAGAAACCTCCAGAGAAGGAGACGCCACCTTTTTTTACTTACTTACTTAGGCAATCTCTCGTAGCTCGAGGATGATTGTCTTCCAGATGTGGTGTCTTGGCGGTGGTTCCGTGGGTGGCTCCGTATGCTCCGTATGTTCTCCCACAGTGAGGACATTGATTTCCAGAAGGAAGGCGGTCCTGGTCAGGGTTGACTTGACGCACCGTTCTCTTAGCATGTTTCTCTCTTTCGCCCTCTGTTCTTACCTCTTCGGATTCCACAGCACTGCTGGTCACAGCTGACCTCCAGTTAGAGTGCTCAAGAGCTAAGGCTTCCCAGTTCTCGATGTCACCGAGATTCCACCAGACAATCAAGCATCATATTCTACTGTTGAACAGTTCTTACCATCAGGATGCTCTTCCTAATGTTTAGGTGAAATCTCTTTTCCTGCAGTGTGACTCTCTCTTGGAAGCTCTTTTTTTCCCCCAGTGTGGAAATGCAGAGTTTCCTTGACAATCAAAAGCTGTTCCTATTGACAGCTGAATCTTTTCCTGCCACCTTTTCGTTGCTCATTTAGTGGCTCAGAGCAACATCTAGCGGCTGCTAAAGCATTTGCACTCCATCCATTTCTGTGTCTATCAAGGTGAAATGTTTTGTTTCAGTTTTGCTCTATACACCCCAATATGTTGAAACATTGAAAAATAAAACTATGTAACATGTTTTTTTTGTTTCCTGGGTTATCAATGTAACTTGCTAATTGGTTATAATCTAAAAGCATAGAAAAAGTTTATGAAACTGTAAAACCTTTATTTCTGCGGGAAGGACATCCTTCTATAGCACATTTTGCTATAGTTGCTATAGTTCTTCAATGAATATCTCATCAAGTCTCAACCAATGTAGTTTGTGGCAGCCACAAATACAAAGTTTCTGGACTAGAACAACTACTTTCAAAGTAAGTACTGTGCAATTAAACAGGAAATAATACTTTCAAGCCAGGAACAAAACTTTTTTTTCAAATTGTGTTACATCAGGCATGGGCAAACTTCGGCCCTCCAGATGTTTTGGACTACAACTCCTACAATTACTAACAGTCTACTGGCAACTACAACTCCCAAATATCAAGGTCTATTTTCCCCAAACCCCACCAGTGTTCACATTTGGGCATATTGAGTATTCATGCCAAGTTTGGTCCACATCCATCATTGTTTGAGTCCACAGTGCTCTCTACTGGTCAGAGAGATCTTATGCAGCTGACACTTAGCCAGCTGCGCCACATTCCTGGATTCCAGGTTTTAGCCTGCCACTTTTGGACTCTTGCTTGCTGAGGTGTTCCTGCAAGTATCTCTGTAGATCTTACGAAGCTGTTTCTTGATTTAAGGCATTGGGAAGTAGCTGCCAATAATGAAAGGGCTGTGACATCCTCGGCCCATCCTCTGTTCAGATACCAGCCTGCAAGCCTGCAAGCCAACATCTTAAATCAAGAAACAGCTTCCCAAAATCTATAGAGATACTCACAGGAATAAGTTTTAAAAGCTGTTAGCCCACCAAAGTCACTTTGCAAAGTGTAGCTTCATAAGAATCCTGAATGAATTCTAGTTGCATTCTTCTTATCGAGCACCCTTAATTTGGTGTCCTATCATATCTATATAAATAAAAATGTAATGTTCGTTTGTGGGATTAACATAACTCAAAAAACACTGGGCGAATTGACATGGAATTTGGACACTATACCCCTAACAGACCAACGAATGACCATCACACATATGACCCCCCAAAGAAACGTAAATGCCTTAAAAACCCTAAAAAGCTGAATAACAATACAGAAAAAAGGGACGGAAGAGGGAGGGAAGGAAGAGGAGAAAGAAAGAAAGAATGCTAGCAGCTCTTTCCATTTCTAGATTTTGTTCCTGTTGATGACAGAAGGAAATAAGACTAGGAGTGTAATGCTGAGCTTTAAAATCCAGACTTCATCCTTATACAGTTCATGCTTTCGATTTTTTGTATTAATTCAACATATATTGGGCTTCTTCTTGTCTTCTTTTTTTGTCTCCCAGACTCCAGATGAATACTATCTGATGTGGATCATCGCTGATCTTTTTTCATTTCTCATCATCACAGGAGTGTTCATATTCCAGAAGTAAGTAACCTTGGCCAACGTTTTCACAATGCTGCCATCCGTTCCTTCTTCCTGAATCTGGAAGTCATAAACACCCAACCAAGCACACCTCATGCCTCAAATTCTCTCTGAAGTCATATAGAGTAATGGGAATCCTGTCACATTGCTCTCCGAGCCATAGGCTGGTTTTGAGGGTGGTCCATCCTGCATTGGCGTTGAAAATAGAGGTGGAGGATTGCTCAGCTGGTGAAGGCTGAGCAAGGATTTAGTGTTCAGTTACCACCAAGAGTGGGAGGTTCTATGTATTGTTGAAGGCTTTAATGGCCAGAATCGCTGGGTTGTAGTAGGTTTTTCGGGCTATATGGCCATGTTCTAGAAGCATTCTCTCCTGACGTTTCTCCTGCATCTGTGGCAAGCATCCTCAGAGGTTGTGAGGTTTGTTGGAAACTAGGAAAATTGGGTTTATATATCTGGAAGGTCTAGAACTCTTGTCTGTTGGAGCTAGGTGTCAATGTTTCAACTGGCCACCATGATTAGCATTTGATGGCCTGACAGTTTTTAGGTGTGGTTTGTTACTGCCTAGGAAATTCCTGTGTTGACAGGTGACCTGGTGTTCCTGATTGTTTCCTGGCTTATTCTTGGTTAGAAGAGCTACAAGACTGAGAACAACTCACGAGAACAAGACAAAGATCCACCCAGAGGAAAAGTGTTCTTGCCATACATTAAGGGAACCACTGACCGCATAGGGAAGCTGATGAGGAAACACAACATACAAACAATCTACAAACCCACTTAGAAAATCCAACAAATGCTACATTTGTCACTTCTGCAGGAGTCTACCGCAGGCCCGGATTAACACTTTTTTGCTCTGTAAGCCACACTTTGAAATTACGCCCCCTTTAAGCCAACCTCCCGCCACCTCCAAGGTCCCCATTCCCACCAGCTGGAAAGCTCCACTGTGCTTTGAAGGTCTCCTCGGGAGTCGGGAGGCTTGGGGAGAGCGCAGCGGGTGCAAACTCGCTCCAAAGGCACGCACGAGAGAGAGAGAGAGTGCACGAGGGAGAGAGTGAGAGAGTGAAAGAGAGCGAGAGGGAGGGAGTGTGCGAGAGAGAGAGAGAGCATGAGAGAGAAAGCGCAAACGTGAGAGAGAGGGCGCAAGAGAGAGCAAAAGAGAGAGAGAGAGTGCGTGCGCGCGCATGAGAGAGAGAGAGAGATGGAGGGGATGGAGCAAAGACTTTGCCGGGAGAAGGAGCGAGGAGGGGCATGAGAAAGGGGAAAGAGGGGCACAGACCGGGTTTTTTTTGGTCTGTGATCTGCGCCCCCCCCCCAGCTTGCGCGCTTAGGCCATGGCCTCGTTGGCCTTATGGGTAATCTGGGCATGGTCTACCATATACCATGCAGCTGTGGACAAGTTTCCATAGGGACCACCAAATGCAGCATTGCCCAGGCACGAATCAAGGAACATTAAAGGCACTGCAGACTTCTTCAACCAGAGAAGTCAGCCATAGCAGGGCATCTGATGAACCAACCTGAACATTGCACATTATTTGAGAACACAGAAATTCTGGACCATTCTGACAATCATCATGTCAGATTACACTGAGAAGCCATTGAATTCCTCAAGCATTTGGACAATTTCAACAGAAAGAAAGAAACCATGAAAATGAACAAAATCTGGCTACTAGTACTATACAACTCTAAAATTATAACAGTAAATAAAAAACAACACACAGGCACAGGAGAACTCCAGACAAGAAACAATCAGGAACAGCTAATCATTTCTCAACAAAGGACACCCCCAGGCAGTAACAAGGCACGCCTAAAAACTGCCAGGCCATCAAATGCTAATCAACGTGGCCAATTGAAACATTGACACCTAGCTCCAACAGACAAGAGTTTTTTCTCCCACCCTGGAGATTATTCCACAGATACTGTATATAAACCCATTTTCGTAGTTTCCAACTGACCTCACAACCTCTGAGGATGCCTGCCATAGGTGAAGGTGAAACGTCGGGAGAGAATGCTTTTCGAACATGGCCATACAGCCCAAAAAACCTACAACAACCCAGTGATTCCGGCCATGAAAGCTTTCAAAAATACACAAAACAGGAATTTTTCTTTCCAGTGACAAGTTTGTAAAACATTTATAAAGATCAATAGGTCAACATGCTAACACAGAATCCTGCAAATATCCTGCAGATAGATAGGAGCTTGGGTTGCTGTGAGTTTTCCAGGCTGCCGATTTCAATGTCTTCTCTGTGTCATCTGATGGGATTAGTCTGACAACCACCATATCAGACTACACAGAGAAGCCATTGAAATCCACAAGCATGTGGACAGTTTCAACGGAAAGGAGGAAACCACGAAAATGAACACAATCTGGCTACCAGCATTTGAAAAACTCTAAAATCAGGACAGTAAATAAAACACTTTGAAAATAGGGGAATTCCAGACAGGAAACAATCAAGGTCAGCTAACACCTTCCAACAAATGATTCCCCCAGGTAGGAAGCAGCCAGGCTTTGAAGCTGCAAGGTCATTTAGTGCTAATCAAGGTGGCCAATTGCATCATTCACACTTGCCTCTAACAGATAAGAGTTCTTTCTGTTAGGGAAAATTACCCTAAAATAGCAGAGCATCCAAAAACATAAACACGATACAAAAAGTTGTGCAATCAGCTCACAGCTAGCAGAGTGTGAAGTGCCGTTCGATGTGGCCACAAAGAATTAAGAGCTTAGACAGGCAAAGATGCAGAGTCCAATCTTAAAAATCACAATTGAAGGGAGATGTTGACTCTAAGCTGGAATGTGTCTAGAGGAGGGCGACTAAAATGATCAAGGGTCTGGAGAACAAGCCCTATGAGGAGAGGCTTATAGAGCTGGGCATGTTTAGCCTCTCAGAGAAGGCTGAGAGATATGCTAGCCATGTATAAATATGTGAGAGGAAGTCATAGAGAGGAGGGAGCAAGCTTGTTTTCTGCTGCCCTGGAGACCAGGATGCAGAATAATGGCTTGAAACTACAAGAAAGGAGATTCCACCTGAACATTAGGAAGAACTTCCTGACTGCGAGAAGAGCTGTTCAGCAATGGAACTCTCTGCCCCAGAGTGCGGTGGAGGCGCCTTCTTTGGAAGCTTTTAAACAGAGGCTGGATGGCCATCTGTCGGGGATGCTTTGAATGCAATTTTCCTGCTTCTTGGCAGAATGGGGTTGGACTGGATGGCCCAGAAGGTCTCTTCCAACTCTATGGTTCTATGAGAGCAGAAACAGAGAGGAGAGAAGAATAAGGTAAATTCCCAAGTGTCATACAGGAGACATGGGGAAAGGGAAACTCTAGCCCATTCTAAGCTAACTTAACTGTTCCACATTGACGACTTGAGAGTTAAGCAGTGTGGGGTTGAATTCCAAGACTTTCTCCCACCCTGGACTTTGCACAGATATATAAACCCAATTTTCCTAGTTTCCAACAGGCCTCACAACCTCTGAGGATGCCTGCCATAGATGTGGGCGAAATGTCAGGAGAGAATTCTATTTATTTATTTATTTGTTTGTTTGTTTATTTACGTTATTTCTATCCCACTCATATCAGCCCGAAGGCGACTCAGGGTGGCTTACAAAGTTGGCACAATTCGATGCCATATATAAAATACATACATTGATAAAGCAAAAAAGAAACAGTTACAGTGCATTTAAAACCATAAAAACAAAGGCAGTATTTTTTTTTAAAAACCAAAAACCTATGTTTTCATATTCAAGTCCTTATCCGTTCCATCGTCTTTGCTGTTCCTGGGTTATTTTCCAATTTTATTTATTTATTTATTTACTATTTTTATATGCCGCCCTTCTCAACCCCGAAGGGGACTCAGAGCGGCTTAAAGCAAACAACAATACTGCCAGAGTGGCTTACAATGTACATATAACAATATTGCCAACAAATAACATTGCTGTCATAGCACAACATCAGCACTACACATCATAGTGCACTACAACATATCGCAATATTGTTAGCAATATTGCATGTAATACAAATATACAAATTATAATATCACGATATAATTATTGTATCACATTATCATTGGCAGTATTATACTGTGTTACATTACAACAACACCAATACCAAATGCATATACAACACACCATACCGTAATCATATTATTATTATTAGTATTATATTACAATTATTATACTATAACATAATACAATATATTGACATTATAATATAATATATTAAATTATAATGTAATATAACATTATATTATATATTATTATATTATATTATTTATAAAATAACAAATAACATTTATTTAAACAAAATAAAATTATTTATTTAAATAAATAATTTGTATAGATTTAATAATTTAAGTAATTGTTAAATAATTTAAGTTGTCTAGATTATGCTGAGGTTCTGAATGCTTGCTTGAAGAGCCAAGTTTTCACTCTTTTTCAAAAGGTTAGGAGGGAGGGGGCCAATCTAATATTCCTGGGCAGGGAGTTCACAGCCGAGGGGTCATCACAGAGAAGGCCCTGTCTCTCGTCCCTGCCAGACGTGCTTGTGAAGCAGGCGGGATCGAGAGCAGGACCTCCGACGACGATCCCAAGTTCCTGGTGGGTCCATAGGAAGAGATGCATTCAGCAAGATAAGCTGGGCCGGAACCGTTTAGGGCTTTATAGGCTAAAGCCAGCACTTAAGAATATAAGAATACTTCTGGAACATGGCCAGACAGCCCAGAAAACTCACAGCAACCCAGTGATTCCAGCCATAAAAGCCTACAACAACAAATAGGAGCTTCTTAATCTCTTAGGTGGTCAAGGGATGTCGAGTGGAGCCAATGTCAAGGATTCCAGTTCCTATTTTGCAATACAGTGTCCATATTTAAAAGATCTGGGTCCATGTTTAACAAAGAGAAAAGAAGGGAGAGTTAAGGGAAAGAAGGAGAGAAATAGCATGTAAAATCCACTAGTACTTAAGCAGGTAGCTAAAAAAAACCCCCTCCAACCCAAAAAGGAAGAAAACAAAAAATAAATGAGCACACACAGAGATTTCTGAAATATATTTTAGTGCAGGTGAAATGTGCTGGATGGATTTTTTAAAATGTGAAATCGGTTAAGCAAATTCCAGTTAACTTTAAGGCAGAACTTGAAACCTATTTGCTATGTTGCCTAGCATGTTCAAGGAATCCCATTGTGGTTATTTACACAAAAATTTCAGATGGATAATGTTGAGGTTGTGAGGCGGTGCTAGCTTCCATATCAGTGGGATAGTAAAGCCACTCCAAGTGTTCGCTGGAAATTGCAATGAGATATCCAAAGTGCTGAAATCACCTCCCAAGAATTGGGGATCGAATCAAAATGTGGTAATTGCAATAGATCGCGCAAATTTAAGGAAAAAAAAGGGAATTCTTAAATTGGATGTCTGTAAAGTTTTTTTTATAAAGTTAATCATAAGTTCTTGTTAAAATTATGTCAGCGATTGAACATGGGTGAAAATCTTTGCAGAGCACTGCAAGTAATTGTATAGTAATTGCAATGCTAGAATATGGGTGAATGATGGAAAAACAGGAGAAATCCCAATCTTAAATGGTACAAAACAAGGTTGTCCACTGTGATGAATTCCCTACCTGTTAGGCTTGGTAAAGCCTGAAAAAGTAGTCCCAGGAATTGGCAGCCATTTTAGAAGGGTGCCTGGGAGCATCCATCTTGGATCTCATTTCCTAAAGGGGGCTGCTTAGGAGTAAGCTTGGAGGGAAATGAGGGGAGTTAGGATTGGCTGGCAGAGAGAGGCCGGAGCCTAACTTAGGAAAAGAATAAAAATTGACTTGAAGGGGGCGTTTTAAAACCCTGTCAGAAAGTTGTTGGATTTGGTGTTAGAGTCTGGAGTGGAGAAGAGAATAGGGAAGGAAGCCTGAAATTGGTCAGTTAGCTAGCAGAGTAAGCTGGTGAAAAGATTTTACGGCAGGGGTGCCCACACTTTTTCAGCGTGCGAGCTACTTATAATAAAACCAAGTCAGAAAGATCTACCTACCTCCTCAAGGCTGGAAAAGCTGCTGGTAGAGCTGAAGCCGGGGGTGGGGCTTGGCGCGGCCTGGCTATGCCCCCCTCTGGCTTCAGCTCTACCAGCAGCTTCTCCAGGCTTGAGGATGGCAGTGCCAAGCCAGTGGTGGCATAGCTAGCACAAGGCTGGCTTGGCCCTGCCCTCCTCAAGGCTGGAGAAGCTGCTGGTAGAGCTGAAGCCGGGGAGGGGGCGGGGCCTCTGGAGGCCCCACCTCGCACTCCACTGCCTCTCTCTTGTGGAAGGTGTACGCGGGCAGAAGGTGCATGCGCACAGAGCAGAAGTGCCCCATCCGGCTGCGATCCACTTCATTCGGTCCCGTGATCGACTGGTCGATCACGATCAACTTCCTGGGCAGCCCTGTTTTACAGCTATCAGGGAAGATAGTTGGTGGAGGAGTGGAGAGATAGATCCTGGAAAGGACTATCTGTAGTGGAGTTTAGAATTGCTAGGCAGAGAGGAAATCATGTCAGTAATTTCTGAGGAAGAAAGGAGCTTGCAACTAAGATTCGAACTGCTTAAAAGAACCATACGCTTTAATGCCAATATTTCTGAACCACTAAGCTTAATGGCAATTTTGTTCAAGTTCTCTTAAATAACATCATTGTTCTATTGTTCAATACACCTGCCTCACGTGTGCCTCTGTTAGAGAAGTTTTAAAGCGATTTCCTGCAGTAATCAAAAGTCTAATGGTGGCAGCGTACACCTTAAAGAAGTCATATCTTCAGTGTTACCTCAGTACTGAGTGCGAATCCAGCGCATTCTTGCCTAAGATACCTCAAGTAAGCCAAATGATTAATATTGCTTATAAGTTTGGTGGTGGCTAGTGGTCTTTCTAGAGGTTTTCCGGCCAGAAGATTATTCCAGCTTTATCACAGTTTTGATTTTGGGTTTTAAATACCCTGATAAGCCTCGTCCCTTTATAATTGGTATACAGCGGTGGGATAAAAAAAAAATAGAAAGATCCGCCCTGCCTAAGTCATCTCTTTATATTTGGTGGCAGCGGTGGGATAGATTAGGAAAGGTCTACCCTGCTTGAGTCACTTTATACCCACTATTCCCGACTGTATTTGTAATAGCTATAGAAATATTAGCTAAAAGTATCAGAGATAGCATTAACTGGACAGGTTATAAAATAGAGAAGGAATAGTGCAATGTTTATTACAAGTCAGTTATTATCTGTGGTGAAAGATATGATAAAAATTGGAAGAATTTAGGAAATTATCAAGATTATATGTCAACATTAAAAAATCAGAGATACTGCGTCTTAATACCCCACCCAGGGAACAATTGGAGATTAGGAAAATCTCAGGATTGAGATTAGGATTGAAGAAGTTAAAATACTTAGGTGCCCACACTTTATCAGCATGTGAGCTACTTATAATAAAACCAAGTCAGAAAGATCTACCTACCTCCTCACGGCTGGAGGGGGGTGGGGGGGGGCGGGGCTTGGCACGGCCTGGCTCCGCTCCCCTCTGGCTTTGGAGCTCCCAGCAGCTTCTCCAGGCTTGAGGATGGCAATGCCAAACCAGTGGTGACATAGCTAGCACAAGGCTGGCTTGGCATTGCCATCCTCAAACCTGGAGAAGCTGCTGGTATTGCGGAAGCCAGAGGGGGGCGGAGCCAGGCCGTGCCAAGCCCCGCCCCCTCCCCTCTGGCTTTGGAGCTCCCAGCAGCTTCTCCAGGCTTGGGGATGGCAATGCCAAACCAGCCTTGTGCTAGCTATGCCACCACTGTCTTGGCATTGCCATCCTCAAGCCTGGAGAAGCTGCTGGGAGTGCCGAAGCCTGGGGAGGGGGGGGGGCAGGGCTTGGTGCGGCCTGGCTCCGCCCCCCCCATCCAGCTGGGATCGACCTCCTTCAGTCCTGGGATCGACTGGTCGATCGTGATCGACTTCCTGGGCAGCCCTGATTTAGGAATATGGATATACTGTACAAAAACCCAAAGAATATAGTTAAGGGGAATTATAAGAAAATATGGAAAGTAACAGAGAAACAATTCAAGAAATGGGAAGGGAATTGAGAGTGGATAAAAGAAGGACCTTAAAATGTTTATAATACAAAAACTGAAATCACCTCCCAAACAAAGCTTTCAGCACCTTGGATAGCTCTTACAAGCTCTGGAGCCAAATAAGGAGTGGATTCATGTAAGCCACCCCGAGTCCCCTTGGGGAGATGGTGGCCGGGTACAAAAAATATTATTATTATTATTATTCACTGATATGGAAGCCACGATTGCAGATTTGTAGGGTCCAGAAGCAATGTCCTATTCCTACCTGCAAAAAAAATAGTCTATACTCATTAAAAGACGATGGTTGTATGATAAAAGATTTGACGTCATGGCTCCAAAATAGGAAAGATCGCTCCTTTTTCTCCCAATTTGGTTCCTCTTTTCTCCCCAAATGAACAGCTAGAATTTTGTTTGGATTCTCTACCTGGAAGCCTTGCTCCCTGGGAAAGGAATAATGGATCAAAAGGTGACTTCAAAGGAGGGAATCAATCTCTCTTTTCCTCCTTGCCTTGATTATTTTTCTTACTGCTCTGACGTTTGTTGCATGTTCCTCTTCCTTCCTTTCTCTCTTTCTCTTCTTCTCTGCTGCTGCATTTTGGCATCTTTACAGCTATCACATGATCAGGTAATTTCTGATGCCTCCTTCCTCATCCCACTTTTGGTCTTTCCTTTTTCCCCCTCCCTTTCCCTTTTCATTTGAAACATTGCCACAGATTTTGGGTTAAAGCAGAACGCTTTCCTGGAAACTTGTTTTAAGGGGGGGAGGGGGAAATCCACTGACAATCTGAACAAAAAGGCAGGATAGTTTCCAAAATGTGATTGTGTCTCATTAGATATACGAGGAACTGGGGATTAAGTGGGTTAGGCAGACCAAAAAGGAAGAATTCCAAGGGTGCCTTAGAGCAGTGTTTCCCAATCTTTTTTGAGCCGTGGCACACTTTTAACATTAAAAAAAATCCGGGGGCACACAACCAACCAAAATGACACAAAATGACACTCTAACACAGTAAAGAATGGCTGGGGGATGGTGGCCTGCTGGGAGCAGCTGCTGGGAGTGCCGAAGCCGGGGAAGGGGGCGGAGCCAGGCTGCGCCATGCCCCGCCCCTTCCCCCCAGCTTCAGCTCTCCCAGCAGCTGCTCCAGCTTTGAGGGGGCAGTGCCAAGCGAGCGGTGGCAGAGCCAGCACAATACTGGGTTGACACGTGCCATGCCCCGCCCCCTCCGGCTTCAGCTCTCTCAGCAGCTGTTCCAGCCTTGAGGGGGCAGTGCCAAGCCAGCGGTGGCAGAGCCAGTACAATGCTGGCTTGGCACTGTCCCCTCAAGGCTGGAGCAGCTGCTGGGAGTGCTGAAGCTGGGGGGAGGGAGCGGAGCCAGGCCGTGCCATGCCCCGCCCCCCGGCTTCAGCTCTCCCACAGAGGAGGAGCATGAGTGGTGGACGGGCTTCAGTGGGCAGGGCTCCTCCTCCGTGCGGCTTCAGCGAGCAAGGGGCGAGAGTCATGGCGGGAGTCATGGCGGATTGGAGGCTGGCTGGGCAAACGGCCGAAGGAGGCGGCACCCCGGTCCCTTCTTCTTTTTCTTCACCGCCACCTGGCCCTTCCTCCTCCTCCCCCAAGCAGCAGGAGTTCGTCAGGAGGAGGGGGAAGGAAGGGGGGGCAGAGAGCTTTTCTCGCGGCACAGCAGAAGGTCCGTTACGGCACACTAGTGTGCCACGTCACAGCGGTTGGGAAACACTGCCTTAGAGCAAATAGGGATTTCCAAAATACATTCTTCAAAGGTCAAAATACAGATGAAATGTGCATAATTTTATTTTATATCCCCTTTTAAAATTGCAGAGTGCATCACATGTGTGGTATGATCATTCCTGGGAAGGCATTAGTTAATGGAGAGGGAATCTCAGACGATATTCCACTGCTTTGGTCCTGAGATATATGTCTCCCCAAAAGAGATAAATAATAATAGACTTTATTTATATTCCACTCTATCTCCTTGAGGAGACTCAGAGTGCATTACAGAATACATATATGGTAAACCCTAAATGCCATTATACATCAAGAACAAAGACAATACACAGACAGAGGCAAAGGTTTTCCCCTTTCCATCTCCAACGTCTGGAGGCGGTGCTCAACTCCGGCTGTGGGGAGGTGCTCTTGTTTTATTTTCCATGCCAGGGAGCCTGTTGTCTGTGGACGCCTTCCTGATCGAATTGCTGGCATGTCTGCAGGGGGGTCTTTTACCTCCCTGCCAAAGCAGTACCTATTCATCTACCCACATTATTGTTTTTGAACTGCTAGGTTGGCAGAAACTAGGATAATGGTGAGAGCTCACCCCGACCCGAGACTTTGAACTGCCAACCTTCCGATGTGCAAGATTTTCTTTAGCTGGCGGTTTAACCCACTGTGTCCCCACGGCTCCCAAAGGCTGCTACTTGTTTTGTATAGCTATGCAGACTGAACTTGAGAGGCATATGTTTTTGGACTACAAAATCCAGTTTTCCTTATCCACTTGGCCTCTTTTAGCCTGAGGATTTGGGGAATTATAGTTTACAAAACTTCTCAAAAGTCTAGGATTTCCTCCCAAGTCTTTGCTTGTGGAAGGTTCCAAATTATATCACTTTTAATCTCCTGCTTCATGAGATAAATGATGGGAGCGATCCATTTGTACCTATTTATCAGGTTATACTGGATAGAGAAATTCTTGTACACATATACCCCACATTGATTGATTGATTTATTGATTGATTTACAGTATTTATATTCCGCCCTTTTCACCCCGCAGGGGACTCAGGGCGGATTACAATGTACACAAACATGGCAAACATTCAATGCCATAGACACACAACACATATGACAGACAGTCAGAGGCTATTTAACATTCCAACTTTTGGCCACCAGGGGAGCTGTCACTTCACCGTCCATCTGCGACACTGATGAAGTACTTTCCGCATTCCCCGCATGCTTTTTGCTGGAGATTTTTTATGGCCTCGTAAATTTGCAAAGTTAGTCTCCCCACACATAAGTGGTACCTAAATTTCCTACTTGACAGATGCAACTGTCTTTTGGGTTGCAAAGGTCGACAACAAGTTACACAAAATTGGCCAGAAGCTCACTCCAACCCGGGCTGGCTTTGAACTCATGACCTTTCAGTCAGTAGTGATCTTAATGCAACTGACACCCAGTCAGCTGCGCCACAGTCCCGGTGCATCACGTGTGTGGTGCATTTACACCAGACATGGGCAAACTTTGGCTCTCCAGGTGGTTTGGACTTCAACTCCCGGTAGGCTGTTAGGAATTGTGAGAGTTGAAGTCCAAACCACCTGGAGGGCCAAAGTTTGCTCATGTCTGGTGTAAATGCACATGTGAAATGCCATTTCCCATAAAGGAAATCCACACTGAAACTAGAAGCAATTGTTTACCTGAAAACATGCCACCCCTTAGTGCCATTTAGAAGGACAGGAAAGTAAGCCGAGTTTCCAGCTGATGCCATTTGCCTTCTTTTGCTTCATCTAAGCTGCTTCTGCACACATCAGTGCTTTACGAGCCCAGTGTTTCCATCATCATCACCCTCTCTCTTTCCTGCTGCTATTATAAGACGCACAAATTCCCCCTTCTTTTTTTGCCTTTCTGTGGACAGCCGTGGTTTAATGCACTCATCTGTGCTTTCCTAAAAATGGGGATTACTTGTGAAGGGACAGGTTGGAAAGGATGTGCCCAACACTTCATACTTGACAATTGTTGTATGCAGTTCAACTGCATTACGTGAGCCTACATCAGGGGTCGGGAACCTTTTTGACTCAGAGAACTATGAAAGCAACATATTTGAAAATTTATTTCACTGAGAGCCATATAATAGATAGATAGATAGATAGATAGATAGATAGATAGATAGACTGAATTCAACTCAATGTGAGTATATACGTACATACTATGAGAAAAGGATTCCCCCGTGGCAGAATGACGGGACACTTCAGACCTGGCTCTGCAAAAGGCATGCTCAGGACTCTGGGAAGGAAGAGAAGATGGAAGGAAGGGGGAAAGAAAGAAAGAATAAAGGATGGAGGGGAGAGGAAGGAAGAAAAGAAGAACGAAGTATGGAAAAGGAAGAAAAGAAAAGCAGGAGAGAGACAAGGAGGGGAAAAGAAAGAAGGAAATGGGAAGGGAGGAAAGGAAAGGGCGGGGAAAAGAAAGGAAAGGGAGTGAAGAAAAAGTAAAATAATGAAGGGAAAAGAAGAAAAGAAAGAAGGGGAGAGGGGGAAGTGAAAAGAAAGGAAGGAGAAGAAAAGGAAGACTGGGGGGAGAATAGAAGAGGAAGGAAGAAAGAAAGAGCGCGAGGGAGGGAGAATGGAGGAAAGAAGGAAGGGGAGAGAGGGAGGGAAAAGGAAGGAGAGAAGGAAGGAATGGGTGAAGGGGGAGAAAGGAAGGAAGAGGAAGGGAGAGGGAGAATGGAGGAAAGAAGGAAAAGAGAGGGAGGGAAATGGAAGGAGAGAAGGAGAAGGAAAGGGTGAAGGGGAGAAAGAAAGGAAGAGGAAGGAATGAAGAGGGAGAATGGAGGAAAGAAGGAAGGGGAGAGAGGAAGGGAAAAGGAATGAGAGAAGGAAAGAATGGAAGAGGAAGGAAGAAATGAAGAGGGAGGGAGGAAAGAAAGAAAGAAAGTAGGGAGAGAGGGAGGAAAAAGAATGAAACAAAAAGAGAGGGGGAAAAGAAAGGAAGGAAGGAAGGGGGAGGAGTGTCGATGTCGTCGAGGCAGTCCCTTTAGAAGACGTCGAAGAGGCAGCAGCTCCTGAGCTGCCCGACGATGAGGGCGATGAGCTGGGCGTCCCCCGGGGGCAGCGAGGCCAGATCCGTGGTGACAGGGCCAGGCCTGCCTCCTCCCCTGAGGCCCGTGGCAGAGGACAAAGAGGAAGATGAGGATGAGGCACCGCTGCCGGGCTCTGCCATCCCCAGTGAAGAGGGTGCAGGGCCCCGAGAGCAGCGGGGAATGAGGAAGAGGTGGCAATGGCGGCGCAGAAGCAGCAGTCGTGGCGCATTTGCCTCACTCCTCCCCGCTGCATGCTGGGAAACCGAGGCCTGGGCTGCTCTGGAAAGCCAGATGCAATCATGAAAAGAGCCACATCTGGCTCCCGAGCCATAGGTTCCCTACCCCTGGTCTACATTGACGGTATAATGCAGTTTGAAATAATTTAATTGACTCTGCAAAAGTCAAACTCACAAAGCTGGAGGGCTGATTGTTTATGCATTTGTGTAGATAAAGCACTAGGTGGAGCTCTATAATTGGAATGTGTGTTATGGAATCTTAATGTGTTTCTGTGTAATTGTTGTCTCGTTCTTTTGTTTTAGGGCTATGTGTGCCTTTGTCATTTTGTGGTTTTAGTGTGTGTGTTTGTGGATGAGAAAGGGTTGGGGTTCAAATTTTAGTCCCAAGCATAGGGCTGCAACCCAGTTCAAAGAACTGATGCATCATTAAACCATATTTAATGCTAAACCAGACCAGTCTTCAACCAAAGAGAAAAATATTCAGTCTTGCCATAGGAGATCAAATGTGGCCTGCCTCTTTGGAGGTGGAAAAATAATACCAGATCTAAAAATATTTGTATTTTAATATGTTCTTACTCTTAGGAAAAGACTCCGTCTACACCGCCATATAATGAAGCTGCATTATATGTTTCTACACTGACTATATAATGTAGTTTCATATAATGTCGATCCAGCTTTACATAACCTTATGAAATTGATTGCAAATGTTAAATTAGTCGAATAAAGTGTCTGCATTATGATGAATGGAGCAAGAGTTAGAAAGCATGGAGTTATTATTTCTGCTAGGAATCTGTAGAGAGGGAGATATGAGCCTAATAATAATAATAATAATAATAATAATAATAATATACCCTGGATTGCTGTGAGTTTTCCGGGCTGTCTGGCCATGTTCCAGAAGCCCATCCTATTCAGTTTTTATTGTGTGAATTTCCTGCAATATTCCATTTGTTATTGTAATTGTATTTTTAATATTTTAAAAATATTTATATATTTTTATTTTTTTATATTTTTATATTTTTTATTATTTATATTTTTATATATATTTATATTTTTTGTATTTTTAATTATTATTATTTCTGATGAATTTTGTTTTGTAAAAATTTTGTTTTGTAAAAATTTTGTATTTTACTGTGTTGTATTGTATTTTAGAAGGGCTTGGCCTCATGTTAGCCGCCCCGAGTCTCCATTGGGGATTATAAAGATTATTATTATTATTATTATTATTATTCTCTCCTGAAGGTTTGCCCACATCTATTGCAGGTATGCTCAGAGGTGGTGAGGTCTGTTGGAAATGGGGCAAGTGAGGTTTATATATCTATGGAATAATGTCCAGAGTGGGAAAAATGAATTGGCTATCAGTGTTTAAAAAAAAACCCTCTAAAATAAGATCAGTAAAAAAAGAACCACACTCAGAAAAACAGGGGAACTCCAGACAAGAATCAGTCAGGGCCAGCGAGCCCCTCCCAACAAAGGATTCATCCAGGCAGGAGACAACCAGGCTTTGAAGCTGCAAGACCATTTAGTGCTTATCAAGGTGGCCAATTGCAATATTCACACTTGCCTCCAACAGACGAGAGTTCTTTTTCCCACCCTGGACGTCATTCCACAGATATCTAAACCCCACTTGCCTAGTTTCCAACAGACCTCGCAACCTCTGAGGTTGCCTGCCATAGATGCAGGTGAAACATCAGGAGAGAATGCTTCGGGAACATGGCCATACAGCCCGGAAAACTCACTGCAACCCAGTGATTCTGGCCATGAAAGCCTCCAACAACAAATAATACCTTGCTTTCCTCTCTTAAAGGAGACCCAAATACGGTTTCCTCTCTAAACCCATTTCTTCTTCCTAATTGATGAAATAAGATGATGATGTTGCTTTGCCATTTCCTTTCCAATCATGCAATAGAATCAAAACTTGGGGAAATCATCTTTTTTAGGCAGTAATTTCCAGAATCATCCTGCCATCTGGGAGTTTTGGTCCAAAAATGCAAATTTTCCAAGTAGTAGGCAGAATACTGTCCATGCTTTTCCGCTTCTTGCTTTGTCAATGCTCGGTGTAAATTGGTCAGTCCCCAAATTGGGACAAGACTTTTGCTAACCTTGGGTTTCTCCTGCTTCCCTAAAGCATGTTGTGGACCCTTTTGATCCTTTTCCCATAATCTCCCCTATGTGATCCTGCATTACGGAATTAATATCTGATCTAAGAAACACTATGTTTGGGTTTGGTTATGTTTGAGATGGTTCATTTTCCTAGTGAAGGGAGAACTGGTGTTGGGATATAGAAGGCACCACGTTTGCCTATTTGTTTAGAGCAAGCATGGGCAAAGTTTGGCTCTCCAGGTGTTTTGGACTTCAACTCCCACAATTCCTAACAGCCTCAGGCCCCTTCCTTTTCCTCCTCAGCCGCTAGTGGCTGTTAGGAATTGTGGGAGTTGAAGTCCAAAACACCTGGAGGGCCGAATAATGATAAGTATAATAATAATAAGTATAGTAATTATATAACAACAACAACAACAACACAGTGGTGATTGGCACACTGGGTGAAGTGCCTAAAGACCTTGGCCTGCACTTAAAAACAATTGGTGCTGACAAAATTACCATCTGTCAGCTGCTAAAGGCCACTCTTTTCGGATCTGCATGCATTATTCACCGACACATCACTCAGTCCTACACACTTGGGAAATGTCCGACGTGTGATCCAATACAACAGCCAGCATAATGATCTCGTTTGCTGTGTACCCATCTTGTTATGTGTCAAATAATATGGTAATAATAATAATAATTGTATTTCTTACTTGTCTCTCCTCATGGCTCGAGGCAGGTTACAACATTGCTAAAAACATACAATCAACTAAAACAGTGTTTCTCAACCTTCCCAATGCCACGACCCCTTAATACAGTTCCTCATGTTGTGGTGACCCCCAACCATAAAATCATTTTCGTTGCTACTTCATAACTCTAATTTTGCTACTGTTATGAATCATCATGTAAAATGTATTTTCATTCACCGGACCACATTTGGCACAAATACCCAATACACCCAAGTTTGAATACTGGTGGGGTTGTGGGGGGTGATGTTGTTATTTGGGAGGTGTAGTTGCTGGGATGTATAGTTCACCTACAATCAAAGAGCATTCCGAACTCCACCAGTGATGGAGTTGAACCAAACTTGGCACACAGATCTCCCATGACCAACAGAAAAACTGTATGGGTTTGGTGAGCATTGAACTTGAGTTTTGGAGTTGTAGTTCACCTACATCCAGAGAGCACTGTGGACTCAAATAATGATAGAGCTGGATCAAACTTGGCACGCACACTCAATATATCCAAATGTAAACACAGGAGGAGTTTGGGGAAAATAGACCTTGATATTTGGAAATTGTAGTTGCTGGAAGTTATAGTTCACCTACAACCAAAGAGCTTTCTGAACTCCACCAACAATGGAATTGAACCAAACTTCCCAAACAGAACCCCCATGGCCAATAGAAAATAATGTGTTTTCTGATGATCTTTGGCGACCTCTCTGACACCCCCTCGCGACCCGCATAGGGGTCCCAACTCCCAGGTTGAGAAACACTGATCTAAAACCATTCTACAAATTACATATGGAAATACACAAAACACAGATGAAACATAAGACACAAGATATGACATCAAGTCGGGTAGTAGACTGGTATCCAAGGGAGAAATCTGCTCTAATTGAGATACTGCTTTGAATAGAGAGGAAAAGTGGTGTATAAATAAACATAATGAGCCCTCCATGGCGCAGTGGGTTAAACTCTTGTGCTGGCAGGACTGAAGACCGACAGGTCACAGGTTCGAATCCGGGGAGAGCACAGATGAGCTCCCTCTGTCAGCTCTAGCTGCCCATGCAGGGACATTTGAGAAGCCTCCCACAAGGATGGTAACACATCAATAATCCGGGCATCCCCCAGGCAACATCCAATTCTCTCACACCAGAAGTGTCTTGCAGTTTCTCAAGTTGCTCCTGACATGAAAATAATAATAATAATAAAATAATAATAACACTATGTAACAAAATTTGGAAAAAAAATCCGTTCCTGGTTTCAAAGTGTGATTTCCTGTTTACTTTCGTGGCAATTACTTTGAAAGTACCATAGTTCTTATTTATTTATTTATTTATTTATTACAACTTGTATGCCACCCTTCCCAATAGGCTCAGGGTGGTTCACAACACATGCATAAGACATAATCACAAACAGCATTTAAAAGACAATAAAAGCAATTTATACTAAGAGAATATGGATTAAGCGGAGCCTTTAAAGGTTGAACGCCTGCCGGAAGAGGTTAGTCTTGCAGGCCCTCCAGAAGGAGGACATGTCTGTTATTGTTATTGTTATTATTCTATTCCAGAAACTTTGTTGTTGTGGCTGCCACAAACTATGTTGAATTGGTTGAGACTGAATGAGATATTCATTGAAAAACTAGAGAAAATTGTGCTGTAGGATGTCCCACATGCAAAAACAACGTTCTTGCATTTTAATAAACTTTTCCCCATGTTTTTTTTAAATTATAGAACCTATTAGTAAATGACATTTATAATCCCGGAATGAAAGTCTTGTTACATAGTGTCATTAATTACCATTAGGAAGTCCATGCAGCCTATCCCTTTTTGGAGTCTCCATTGAAGACCTTAATATGTAGACCAAGTTGGGAATTGTGTGGACTTGCAATTGCTGGACTGCAACTCATTTGGTTCTGCTGACCCAGGCTACTGGGACTGCAGTTAAACTACATCTGGAGTGCTACAAAATTCCCATCTCTGGGAATGAGCTTTAAATGACACAAAACCATGAATGTGTGCAGATTTGCATAAAATGAGTTCGGCCCCAAAGGTCTTAATAATCATCATGTTTTTTTGTACATGGCAATAGGTTGACAGCTGTATTATACTGGTTTGTCTTGTATTCTATAAGTAGGGTGCCCATTGCAGGAAATGCAGAATGCGAGCTCTCCACCCAAACTCCATGTAACTGTGAAAAGAGGGTTGGGCGCATTGGGAGGCACAGTCCTTGACTTCCTCCTTCTCCATTGCAGGTGGCGATTTGGGAGCATCCGGACATACAACCCGGAGCAGATCATGCTCAGCGCCGCTGTCCGGCGGTCCAGCCGGGACGTCAACATCATGAAAGAGAAGCTCATCTTTTCAGGTAAGATGCCCAAGTCCTTGTTCTCCCGGGACAAAAACTTGAATTCCACCCCAAAGTGCCATTTTATTTATATACTAGCTGTACCTGCCACGCATTGCTGTGGCAAACCTTCCCTCCCTCTTTCTCTTCTTTCTTTCTCTCCTTTCTTCCCTCTCTCCTTCTCTCCTTCCTTTCTTCCTTCATTCATTCCTTCTCTTCTTCTTCCCTTCCACCCCACACCTTTTCTTTCTTTTCCTCTTTCTCCCCTTTCTTCCCTCTCTCCTTCCTTCCTTCCTTCCATCCATCCTTCCTTCTTTTTTTCTTTCCTTCTCTCCTTCCTTCCTTCCTTCCTTCTCTTCTTCTTCCCTTCCACCCCACACATTTTCTTTCTTTTCATCTTCCTCCCCTTTCTTCCCTCTTTCCTTCCATCCTTCCTTCTTTTTTTCTTTCCTTCTTTCCTTCTTTCCTTCTCTTCTTCTTCCCTTCCACCCCACACCTTTTCTTTCTTTTCCTTTCTCCCCTTTCTTCCCTCTCTCCTTCCTTCCTTCCTTCCATCCATCCTTCTTTTTTCTTTCCTTCTCTCCTTCCTTCCTTCCTTCCTTCCTTCCTTCCTTCCTTCTCTTCTTCTTCCCTTCCACCCCACACATTTTCTTTTCCTCTTCCTCCCCTTTCTTCCCTCTCTCCTTCCAGCCTTCCTTCTTTTTTTCTTTCCTTCTTTCCTTCTTTCCTTCTCTTCTTCTTCCCTTCCACCCCACACCTTTTCTTTCTTTTCCTCTTTCTCTCCTTTCTTCCCTCTCTCCTTCCATCATTCCTTTTTTCTTTCCTTCTCTCCTTCCTTCCTTCCTTCTCTCTTTTCCCTTCCACCCCACACCTTTTCTTTCTTTTCCTCTTTCTCCCCTCTCTCCTTCCAACCTTCCTTCTTTTTTCTTTCCTTCTTTCCTTCCTTCCTTCCTTCTCTTCTTCCCTTCCACCCCCACACCTTTTCTTTCCCTTCCTCTTTCTCCCCTTTCTTCCTTCTCTACCTGTTCTTGGACTGCAACTCCCAGCAGTCCTTCTGATCGATATACCTACCTACCTACCTTTCTCTATCTAATCTATCTATCTGAAGGATTGTTGGGAGTTGCAGTCCAGGAACAGGAAATTGGAAATATGCAGGGATTGGGATGTTCTCAAAGAAATCCTAGGAGAAGAAAGCTTGCAGCTTGGAAGCAGTGCATTTGGATCATCCTCTTCTCCTAAAGGGCCTGGTCTCGGAGATGCTGGGAGCTGTATCCGAAAGAGAGCTTGGATATGCTATTGTGTGTTTTGTTTGCCGGGGGAGACATGTAGGGTGCATTTCATTATTATATTCAGGATATAACCAGAGCATGGAACACCATGGCCAAGTCAGACTTTCCAAGGTACGGGTGCAGCTGGCGCACAAGTTTTAATTGGAAGGATACCACATTGAGGAGGAGCCAAGCTTGTTTTCCGCTGCTCAAGAGACCAAGACACAACGGGGCAGTGGATTCAGATTGCAGGAAAACAAGATTCCATCAAAACATTAGCCCTTGTGGTTTCTTCCCACTATAATTGTGTGCCATACTTCCTATCCCTGTGACAACCTCCCACACCAGAAGCTTGAATATTCTGAAAATGTGTTTTGCAGGTTCTAGCCACTAAGTGGCACCAAAGCCATTGCCATTTTCTTTTCTTAAGTCTGCAAGGTAAGAAAGCCAGTTTGGTGGCAGTTTTCACACTTCATGGTGGAGGGTTGCAGGAAAGCCCTGGGCATTTCAGGTGGATTTCAGCTTGCTTCACTTCTCAGGAATGGCTTCACTAACTCCAATCTGCTTCTCACTGCTTCTCTGCACTGACCATGCAAGGGTTTCCCACTTTTTAACGGCACAGACGCCTGTCGCTTTCCACCCCAATGTCTTCTTGGATTCTGATCTCTATTTAAAGCTGGATTGAATCCAAGATCCAGAGGATTGTTTTCAATACAACAATAGCCACCAATTTATCAGAGGTCCTATCTGCACCGATCATTTAATGCAGTTTGAGGCTCGCTCCAAACTGGCAGCTAAAGAACAAACTCTCACAAAAGCGCCCAAAAGAAAGTCCTTAATATGCATCAATGCTCTGTGGTTTGTGTCATCACCATCTGGGCATCAAACCGATTTCCAGAATTTTCTATTTAATTAGTTGCACAGTGAAACCACTTTTTTCAATGCTGGTTTGAAACTACATTAAATGGACAGTTTAGATGGAGAAAGAGAGAGAGTGCTTCCTGGACTGTTGTTTGTCTGATGAAATGAAAACCATGTGTCGTTCGCGTTTGATCAGCCCACACACTGCCTTGCCAGAGGGAAAAAATTATATGCCGATGAACAAGTAGTTTACTCTTTCTAGTTCAGAACAACATATTTACAATCATGTGATCAGTGGCATTGACTCACATAATGTCCTTTTATGAGAGATTTAAAATGGTCTTTCTTTGTCTATGTGGAGGATCTCCCTCCAGAATCTCATGAAGTGAGAGCACGCTCCAAACTCTATCTCTTTCTTCTTGTCTCTCTGCTTTTCTCTGAGCATCTGCATAGCTGAAGCCTGAAAAATGTAACAGTATCCAAAAGTCCCAGGCTCAGCCAGCTCCCCGGGAATGGCCCACCCAACCAGCTTCATGCATTTTGTTTTACGGTTGACACACACGCTTTAACTGATTTCTTACATCAGGGGTGCTCATTAGGTAGATCGCGATCTACTGGTCGATCCCGAGACTATTTGAGGTCAATCTTCTGCTCCCGCTGCGCGCGCTCTCCCGGCGCCGCCTTCTTCCTCCTGCGCGGCTTTGGAGAGCACTTCGAGCGTTGGCGCATGCGTGCTGGGCGGAAACGGAGGCGAGAGACCTTCAGCTTGGCCAAGGAAGAGAGGCGAACAGAAGCAGAGTGTGGAGCCCTTGAGGTGCGGGCTGGGAAGGGCAGGGCGGCAACGGAGGAGGAGGAGGCCGAAGCGGCCCAAGGGAAGAAGCAGGAGTTTGGGAGTCAGCCTCGATGGGGGAAAAGAGCCAGGCCTGGCCCGGCCTCTGAGGGCTTGGGCTCCTGAGGGGTGTTCTTGGCCAGCTGTCAATCATGACACCCCTCAGGAGGCCGAGGTCTCAGAGGCCGGGCCGAGCTCTTTTCCCCCGTCAAGGCTGACTCCCAAACTCCTGCTTCTTCCCCCTCGGGCTGCTTCGGCCTCCTCCTCCTCCGTCGTTGCCCTGCCCTTCCCAGCCCGTACCTCAAGGGCTCCGCACTCTACCTCCGTCCGCCTCTCTCCCTTGGCCAAGCTGAAGGTCTCTCGCCTCCATTTCTGCCCAGCGTGCATGCGCCAACGCTCGAAGCGCTCTCCAAAGCCGTGCGGGCGGAGGAAGGCGGCGGCAGGTAGATCATTGTGACTTGGTTTTCTTAAAAGTAGCTCGCAGGCTGAAAAAGTGTGGGCACCCCTGTCTTACATGCTCCAAAACCCCTCCTTGTGTTAACAGGAAAATAGGTCTTTTACGTTTACATTGGGGAGGATCACAGTGGCTGCCCCCTTATAAAAATCCCACATTGAGGTCTTTGGTAGTGAACTTTCAAGCACTGCTGCCTTAAAACCATTGTCCAATGATGATAGAGCAACCTTGGACAAACTTGGGCCCTCCAGGTGTTTTGGATTTCAACTCCCACAATTCCTAACAGCCTCAGGCCCTCAGGAAAAAGAAAGGCTGTTAGGAATTATGGGAATTGGAGTCGAAGAAAATTATTTCAGAAAAAAAAGGAAAGTTCATTACCCAAGACCTCAAAGTACTAACTGGTGCACGTTGGCATATATGGTTTGTGTCCAACAGAATGCGCCAAATACTTTTAGGGATTTGTGGTGGATATCCCTTATCTGAAATGCTTGGGACCAGAACTGTTTGGGATTTAGGGTTATTATTATTAATATTAGGTAAAGGTAAAGGTTTTCCCCTGACATTAAGTCCAGTCGTGTCCGACTCTGCGGGTTGGTGCTCATCTCCATTTCTAAGCCGAAAAGCTGGCATTGTCCGTAGATACCTCCAAGGTCATGTGGCCGGCATGACTGTATGGAGTGCCGTTACCTTCCCGCAGGAGCGGTACCTATTAATCTACTCACATTTGCATGTTTTTGAACTGCTATGTTGGCAGAAACTGGGGCTAACAGCAGAAGCTCACATCGCTCCCTGGATTCAAACCGGTGACCTTTCGATCAGGAAGTTCAGCAGCTCAGCGGTTTAACCCACTGCACCACCGGGGGCTCCATTAATATTATTTCAGAATATTTGCCGCTAGGTGGCACAAAAGTCATACACAAATTTCTTGGAGAAGGGAAAATTCCCATGTATGTTTACATATACACCTCATGTCATTTCACACACAATGTTTTTAATAACTTTGTGCATGAAGCAAAGAAAGAACCATTAGAAAGCAAAGGTGCCAATTGTCTCAGCTACCAACACGGACCATTTTGGATTTTGGAGTATTTTGGAATTATGGATAACAGATGCTCAATCTGTATATAGGACTCGGGCTTCCCCCTGCCACCGTGAAAGCACAAAACCACGGATCTTTTCAATTGTCAATATTTCCTCTTTGCTTCACTCTTGTTCTGCAACCTGTCTGGATGTACTAAACTTTACATAAAATGATTTTACAAGGGGAATTTTAATCTCCTAGTTTTGAATACGATGGGATTAATGTGAGCCGAAGATGGAATGTGGATAAACAGCAGCTGTTGTGTGTATATTGACTTGGCATTGTGCACAATGGGATTTTTGCACATATTTTCACATTGCTTGTTTGGTGTGTTTAGTCTTCAGGTATAAAGTTAATTAATGTTTTTGTGATCTGTCAATACTTCCCAATATTATCTGGGTATTAGTTGATCAGTATCCAAAATTGCCAAGAATTGGGCGTGACAATTAATTATTGATTGGTTAATTGGTTGTCAGACCTTTCTTCCAATAAGCCACCTTGCTTTCAAGATGGCCTTACAGTGTAAGCTTAAATAATATATGGAACAGTAAACTCTCAGTTAACCAGAACTCAAGCAACAGGGACTCTCAAACAACCAACAAAAGAAGTAATACTTGAAATTAAAATTAAAATCAAATCAATTTTAACTTCCCCTTAACTATCATTGCATACTACATTCACAAAGCTGTTTTTATCAAACAGTAAAACTGTTACATGAAATTAATCTTGTTCTTATTTCCTTTTAATTACTGTGTATTATCATTAAAATCAAGTCAAAACAGAGTTTGTAGTATAGTGTAGTATGGAGTATAGTATTTATTAGGCCTATTTTAATAGTAACTCTCAAACAACCAGAAAGGAGGAAACTGTGAAAATGAACAAAATCTGGTTACCAGCATTGCAAAAACACCAGAATCAAGAAATAAATAAAGAACACCAGTCGGAAACAGGGGAACTCCAGAAAGTAAACAATCAAGTACCAGTTAACACCTTCGAAACAGAGGGTGCCTCCAGGCACCAACAGCCAGGCTACTTGTATACAGATACCCTCACTGATTGACTTTGAAGCTGCAAGGCTACTGGACATTAATCCACAGATACAAACACTCACACACACATTCCACTTGCCTCACCTCCAACAGAGCATCCTCCAGGCAACAAATGCCAAGCTACCTCTATGCTGATGCCCTGAACAATTGACTTTGCAGCTTCATGGCTACTCAATGCTATTCAAGCTTTCTAATTGCAACATTCACACTTGCTTTAAACAGACAAGGGTTCTTGCTCCCACCCTGGACATTCCATAGATAGATAGATAGATAGATAGATAGATAGATAGATAGATAGATAGATAGATAGACAGACAGACAGACAGACAGACAGACAGACAGACCCACACACACACACACACACACACACTCCACTTGCTTCACTGCCAACAGAACCTCTGAAGATGCCATAACCACATATGCAGGCGAAAGGTCAGGAGAAAATGCTGCTGGAACATGGCCATACAGCCTGAAAAGCTCACAGCAACCCAGTGCTTTTGGCCATGAAAGCCTTTGACAACACAGAAACTATTTCTCCAACATCTACTAATCGTCATGAGTGCTGGTTCACTGAGAGTAAAGTTCATTTAAAAGACAAATAAAATACCTGTTCAATAAGATTTGTTGGACACTGATCAGTATATATGCATGAAAATATATATCTGGATATTCTCCAAAGTGAGTGTGCAAAACAGCTGGTGGATATTATCCAGTTAATCTGCATTAATCATAGCATTCTTAGAGGCAAATGATCACTTATGGTTAATCATGGAGTGGGGAGTGTGATTGATTTTGTTGGATTATCCATGTTTTAATGCAATCTCTTCTTCTGTTTTGCGTCTTTGTTGGTGTTCGTTCTTCTCCAGAAATCAACAGCGGAGTGGAAATGACAGACGAGCTCTCCCTCTGCTCCGACAATGGCTACGCCAACGAGGTTGTGACCCCCATGGACCACCGAGAGGTCAAGCTCCGTATCGACTGAGGCTACTGGTTTGGGAAGGAGCTGGTGGTTTCCATAATCCTATATCCCCCCAATCCAAAAAAAACCCCAACCCACTCCTTGGTGCAAGCGGCTCTTTTGCAAACTGCCTGGGACTTGGACTCCCTTCTCCCCGACTCTTCATGCAATGGACTTTGTGAGGGTGGCCTGGTGCCTCTCCAGAAACTGAAGCTGGGCTGGGTTTCTTCAGAACACTTTTTGTTGTTGTAAATATGCCCCCTTTTTTGTGTCCCTTTTCTTGCCCACGGTCGGGGGTGGGTTTGGTGGGTTGGTGGGGTGCAATGGGCCTGTCAATGAGGAGAAAACAGGCGACCGGACATGGTGCCTCCCAGTTCTCTTGGGCATCATGGCAGGCCGGTGGTGGAACCAACCCTGTTGTCTCCTCTCCTCCTCTCCTTGGTGCAGCGATTCTTAGCTGAACTTATTTAAAGATGGATGTTGTGAAATTCTTGTGATGTGTCATTATTATTATTATACCGGGGTGGGAATCATCCTACAAAAGGGAGACCTCCGGATCACTATCCTCTACAGCAGTGTTTCCCAACCTTTTTTGGGAAAAAAAGGTTGGGAAACGGCACACTTTGAACATTAAAAAAATCCGGGGGCACACCACCAACCAAAATGACACAAAATGACACTCTAACACAGTAAAGAACGGCTGGGGGATGGTGGCCTGCTGGGAGCAGCTGCTGGGAGAGCTGAAGCCAGAGGAGGGGGCGGAGCCAGGCCGTGCCATGCCCCGCCCCTCCCTTCGGCTTCAGCTCTCCCACAGCTTCTCCAGCCTTGAGGGGGCAGTGCCAAGCCAGCAGTGGCAGAGCCAGCACAATGCTGGCTTGGCACTGTCCTCTCAAGGCTGGAGAAGCTGTGGGAGAGCTGAAACCGGGGAGGGGGCGGAGCCAGGCTGTGCCATGCCCTGCACCCTTCGCACGGCTTCAGCTCTCCTAGAGCTTCTCCAGCCTTGAAGGGGCAGTGCGAGTGAGGGGTGGGAATCATGGCGGAGAGCACGGGGGCCATGACTCCCACCCCTCACTCGCACTGCCCCTTCAAGGCTGGAGAAGCTCTAGGAGAGCTGAAGCCGTGCAAAGGGGGTGGGGCATGGCACAGCCTGGCTCTGCTCTCCGCCATGATTCCCACCCCTCGCTCGCTAAAGCCATGCGGAGGAGGAGCATGAGCAGTGGACGGGCTTCAGTGGGCAGGGCTTCTCCGCCCGGCTTCAGCGAGCGAGGGGCAGGAGTCATGTCGGATTGGAGGCTGGCTGGGGAAACGGCCGAAGGAGGCGGCACCCGGCCCCTTCTTCTTTCTTCGCCGCCGCCCGGCCCTTCCTCCTCCTCCCCCAAGCAGCAGGAGTTCGGTAAGAGGAGGGGGAAGGAAGGGGGGGAGAGAGCTTTTTCTCACGGCACAGTAGGAGGTTCGTCGCGGTACACTACTGTGCCGCGTCGCACTACAGCGGTTGGGAAACACTTCTCTAAAGCCTTGTTCAGGTCTTAAAGGATCAGGGACATGGCTTCCTTGAGTCTGTGTCTACCTCATGCCCGGGCAAAGTGTTTTGGACCACAACTCCCACAATTCTTATTCTCTGTTAGGAATTGTGGGAATTGAAGTCCAAAACACCTGGAGGGCCCAAGTTTGCCCATGTCTGGTCTACCTGCAGCATAATGTAGTTGGACCCGATGTCCTTTTGGGTCCTTTCCAAACACTACTGGGATCCCTTAAATCAATCTTCCATGCCTGTTCCAACTCTGTAGACTACAATGGCAGTAAATTGCCCCAAATCAGAACAACAAATATGAAAGTAAAGCTAAATCAAAATGAATGTGGATTGAAATTAAAGCTAAACCAAAACCAGGAATGATGGAAATATAGTTCACTCATAACCAGTTTTAAACCCAATGGATGTTACACAAACCAGACAGCATGTCAGTCCTTGGACTTTGATTGTCACCCTTTCGATCCTATGTTATTGCTCACTCAGAAACCCTATTATGAAAGATGCCAATGTCTCATGGACTCTACTGTCTCTGTATCCTATTACAGCCTGCTTAGGGCCATGACGTTAGATCCATTTCTTAATACTTCCTTCATGCAAGGCTCCATCGAGGTCAAGGGTGTCAAAGTCATTTTCATTGAGGGCCACACCCACCTTATGGTTTCCTTCAAAGGACCATTGAATCCATGAATGGACATTCATGGAAACAGAAGGCCAACTCTCTCCCTCCCCCTCCCTCTCTCCCCTCCCTCCCTCTCTCTCTCTCACCCTCTCCCTCCCTATAGGTCAGTCTGCTATAATTTTTACCCAGTTTGGATATCCAGATGTTATAGAAGGACAAGTCCCATCACTTTTGATTATCCACCATGTGGACTGGTGATAATGGGAATTGCAACCCAACAGCCCTTGTGGCTCTGGGAAAGGTTAAACTAAGTAAAGTAAAGGTTTCCCCTTGACATTAAGTTCAGTCGTGTCCAACTCTGGGGGTTGGTGCTCATCTCCATTTCTAAGCCGAAGAGCCAGCGTTGTCTGTAGACACCTCCAAGGTAGTGGCCAGCATGACTGCATGGAGCACCCTTACCTTCCCGCCAGAGCGGTACCTATTGATCTACTCACATTTGCCTGTTGTCAAACTGCTAGGTTGGCAGAAGCTGAGGCTGACAGTGGAAGCTCACGCCACTCTCTGGATTCGAATCTGTGACCTTTGGGTCAACAAGCTCAGCAGCTCAGTGGTTTAATCCACTGCACCACCGGGGGCTCCCAACTAGGATGTTTGAAAGTCAGGCATCGTATCCACAAGACTTGCATCGAAAATCAAACCCTATTCTCCTGACTTGACAAAACAAATGTCAGCATTCAGATATTACTGTATCACAACTCCCATGTGTTCTAACCATGGTGTCCAATAATAGTCCAGCATCTGGAGGGCCATATAGAATGGATTTGGCCCGCAAGCCTTGCATTTGACTCATGTCATATAGACCTAAAAGTTCCCTTTTTACTTGCAAGGCAGGTCTAGAAGGCTGGGAGGCAGGTCTAGAAGGCTGGGAGGGAGGAAAGGAATGTCTGTAAGTCTTTTTGAGCTGAGTTTGATCATTATTTGGATGTATTCTAGAGGTGTCACCTGGGAGTTCTTCTAACAGGTTGCTATTATTTATTTATTATTTATTTACATCATTTACATTCCGACCTTCTCACCCTGCAGGGAACTCAGGGCGGATTACAATGTACATATACATGGCAAATATTCAATGCCATAGACACACAACATATATAGACAGACACTCAGAAGCTATTTAATATTCCAGCTTCTGACCACCAGGGGAGCTGTCTCTTCCATATTCTTTGCATACTTCCTGGAGATTTTATGGCCTCGTAAATCAGTTAGATTAGCCTCCCCACAAAGCGCTACCTAAATTTCCTACTTGACAGATGCAATTGTCTTTCGGGTTGGAAAGGTTGACAACAAGCTACACAATTTGGTCGAGAGCTCACCATGACCCGAGCAGGCTTCGAACTCATGACCTTCTGGTCAGTAGAGATCTTATGCAGCTGACTCCCAGCCAGCTACACCACAGTGCTGCTAGAGTGGGGTGGGCAATTACCGGCCCTCCAGGTATTTTGGACTTCAACTCCCAGAAATCCTAGCCAGTTTACCAGCTGTTAGGATTTCTGGGAGTTGAAGTCCAAAACAACTGGAGGGCCGGTAATTGCCCACCCCTGTCTAAGATCATCCCATACCTCCTTCACAATGTCTGCAATGTTTTCCTTGTCTCTAAATATTACCCCTCAATGTTTGAGTCCCCATTTCATGCTTGGTTACTCTATTCAGTCAATGAACTGCCTTCCCTATAGTTTGCAGTCTGGTGAAATCTTCCATGTGGACTAAATGAAAGATTTAGACATTCTATCCCCAGAAAAAGTAGATTTCCTAAGGTAAACACACACACACACACACACACACAGGATTTTGACAATGTTGTGTTTGGGGCTACAGTTTTCGGGATATGAATTTAGCCATAGCACATTACAAAAATGATAGCTTTCAGGGGACGGGCATTGTCTGTTAGGGAGAGCACTGGTTAAAACACAAAAAGGAAATAACCAGAAGGTAAAACAGGGGATGTGGCTCTTAATGAGACATGCCGCATTATCACAGGATGTCTATGCTCCACACCACTGGAGAAATTATACTGTTTAGTTGGTATTGCACCACCTGACTTTCCATCGGGAAGTAGCAGCCAGAAATGAAAGGAGCAAGGCTTTGACATCTCCGGCCCATTCTCTGTTTGGATATCAGCCAGCATGCCAACACCTAAAATCAGAAATAGCTTTCTAAGATCTACAGAGATAATCACAGGAACACCTCAGCAAGCAAGAGTCCAAAAGTGGGAGGCTAAAACCCAGAACCTCAATCCGTAGTTGATATAGCATGAGAGTCTACCTCCTGGGCACACAGAAGATTGGGTGACTTGGAAGACGCTGAACAGACTGTGCTTTGGCACCTCGGGGTGCAGAGCCAACCTTAAGAAATGGGGCTACAAAGTGGAGTCCACAACATGCGAGTGCAGAGAAAAGCAAACCAAAGGCTTTGGTCTGAGCCCTGCCACATGCACAATTAAGGACCTTCTTATAGCAACACCAGAGGCACTCCAAGTGGCCAGCTTCGGGTCAAAGCACATTTAGTATAATGCAAAGTTTTTAACTTTGTGTTTTTAAATATATGTACTTTCTGCTCGTTTCTGACACCATAAATAAATAAATAAATAAATAAATAGCCTCACATTCTCAACCCGATATCGAAATCAAAAATAATAAAGCATGAACCAAGGGTTCAGCATGCAAGCTACTTATAATAAAACCAAGTCAGAAAGATCTACCTACCTCTTCAAGGCTGGAGGGGGGAGGGGCAGGGGCGGGGATTGGTGCGGTCTGGCTCCGCCCCCTCTGGCTTCAGCGCTACCAGCAGCTTCTGCAGGCTTGAGGAGGGCAGGGCCAAGCCAGCCTTGTGCTAGCTATGCTACCACTGGCTTGGCATTGCCATCCTCAAGCCTGGAGAAGCTGCTGGGAGCTCCAAAGCCAGCGGGGAAGGGACAGGGCTTGGCGTGGCCTGGCTCCGCCCCCTCTGGCTTCAGCTCTACCAGCAGCTTCTCCAGGCTTGAGGAGGGCAGTGCCAAGCCAGTGGTGGCATAGCTAGCACAAGGCTGGCTTGGCCCTGCCCTCCTCAAGCCTGCAGAAGCTGTTGGCAGCGCTGAAGCTAGAAAGGGGGCGGGGCTTGGTGCGGCCTGGCTCTGCCCCTTCTGGCTTCAGCGCTACCAGCAGCTTCTTCAGGCTTGAGGATGGCAGTGCCAAGCCAGTGGTGATGTAGCTAGCACAAGGCTGGCTTGGCCCTGCTCTCCTCAAGGCTGGAGAAGCTGCTGGGAGTGGCGAAGCCGGGGAGGGGCGGGGCTTGGCACGGCCTGGCTCTGCCCCCCTCTGAGAAGCGCCCCATCTGACTGCGATCGACCTCCTTCGGTCCCGCGAGCGACTGGTCGATCGCGATCGACTTCCTGGGCAGCCTGGCATGAACGATCCTGACATTGATACTCAGAATACACCTTAAAATCTAATTCGGCTTCTTTGAGAAATGGCATATATATTGATAACCAAAGTCATAAAACATACATTAAATACGTATCACTTCATTTGGAAGCTTTCCGCTTTTAATACTTGCTGAAATTCCTCAAGAAATTAAATCTCCCAGATCTGTGGCTGATCCTTATGGTCTATTGGAACATTTTTTTCCCCTTGGTTCTTGTTCAGGTCTTCTTAGCTTTAGAGAGAAAGGTGGGTTATAAAGCAAATGGGTTGCAATGTCATACAATACAATTTGACAAGATAAGTGTCTGTGTTCATCAAAAAGTAAGTGAATTATACGATTATGTACTCGTTACACTACAAAACAAAAGGAGATGCAAATTGCTCTCTGTGGTGATTATATAGTGGACACAGTAAAGCAAATAATGCACTTACTTACTTAGGCGATCCCTTGTCTAAGTAAGATTGTCCTCCAAGTACGGCAGATGTGGTCAACCTACGGCCCGCGGGCTGGATGCAGCCCGGCAGCCGATTCTGTCCGGCCCAGGGAGAAGAGCGTCGGGGGCGGGCCAAGAAGAAGGGGTTCCGCTGCTGCCATCCCATCGCAGGCTCTGTGGGGCCTGAGTCGGTAGACAGGCCGGAGGAGCGGCGGCTTTGGAGGGCCTGACATCCCTGGAGGCGATCTGGGCCTGCTGCGGGAGCACTCGGCTACCTGCAGGGGCTGATCGCCCTGGTGACCCGGAAGACTTGATCGTCTTCTGGGTCACCAGGTTGAATCAGCCCCCAACTACTCCCCCTGCAGGCCCGGGGATGGCAGGCACTCCATAGCAGAGCGATCTGCTGGGGAACGGCTGGGGGTGAGAGCGGGCAGAGGCCTGCAGCCTCCGATCACCTGCTGCGCTGCTCTGCTCTGCCTTCATCTTGATTCACACCTTGTCTTCTTGAATTTAATGTAATTTAATTTTAGTGGTTTTTATTATTATTTTATAATAATTTTATAATAATAATAATAATATAATAAATAATATAATATAATAATGTTATATTATAATTTCAAAATCTATTCATCAGGATTCGTGGACTTAATGTGGTCCTGATTAAAGGAGAAATCGATACCTTAACAGAAGGAATGTCAGAGAGAGGTGCTGCTTTAGACTAGAACTGGAGTAGCATAACAAAGAAATAGTTTGCCAGCAGTAGTGACGAGAATAATCCACTTTGATTGGTGCACAAGCACAGGCTGTGATTAGCCAGAGAACATCATGTGCCTCTAGATAAGAACACGGTCTTGATTGGCCTAGCAGTCACCATGTGCATTTTGTTTACAAAGTAAGTGATTGGTTAGGAGGCGCGCATGGAAAAATGAAGTTTTCACTTGGCAGGCAACCGGTGAAGGCTCGGTAGCAATGTAACGATTTGGGTACGCTTTGCACATAGAGCAGATAACATAGAACAATGATGGAAATTCACACTGCGCCACAGTTATTAGCAAATAGGATTGAGATGCAAGAATGCTTTGTTTAATTGGGTAGAATAATATGGGTTCATGAATACTAGCCAGTAACAATGCATGAAGAAGGGAGGGACTAAATGTTGACTCCATTGTTTGTATAAAACCTGTCCACTGGGAAAGATCGGGGTTCTGTCCACCAGCGGCTGCGTTTCCGCACAGGGGGGGCAGACCCATCAGCTGATGTGATGCAAATAAAGCTGGTTTCCTGAATCGCAGTAAAATTGTCGCGTCTTTCCGTCCTTGTGGTCGCTAGGAACGGCAGCTTAAGACAAAAGGTATTGCCTTGGGAGTTCTGGGACTCCAGATACTGCTACACGATGGTGAGGTGAAGGGGCGCCTCTCTGGGATGGTGTAAGTGAAGGGCAGAGCAAGCTGCAGGCGTCCGAGGCGCCCGGGGTATGGAAAAAAAGAGATAGAGTGGCTCTGGGCCCAAAAAAACACACCTCTTTGACCTGTCTGGCCCGCCCTTGTATCCTAGTACCGTACCTCCTCCTCTGGCTCTCAGATCTCGCTCCTGAAGACGGCAGTGAAGCGGTGCAGGTGTACATGTGCAAGATCTGAGAGGCAGAGAAGAAGGTACAGTAATAGGAAAATTACCATATTGAAATCAGATCTGATGCCTTTAAAAAAATTATTTGGTGTGCGTTGGATGAGGGGCAGTCTTATACAGCGAGTATAACCCAAACTCTGTATTTTAACTGGAAAAGTTGGGGGTCGTCTTATACGCCAGAAAATACGGTATGTATTTTTTTGTTGGTGGTGGAACTGAAATGAGTGTGCCTCGTACAATTGATGCTGCCTTAGAATTGAAGAACTATACAAGTGTGGACAAATCTCTCTTATTAAATTGCATATAAAATATGATGGCATGAATATCATATTCGGCATACATTGATATCCAGTGGAGTCCAGCTGATGGAGATGGAACGTAGGCTACTGATAGAACCTTTAATCCAGGTGACTCTGCCATTAATTTCTTCTGGGTGCAAAGCTGTTGATTAAATCAATTGTTCCCGCTGGGATCCCAATCGGTTTTCCAGATGGGCCGTGGCCTGTAAGCTGTCCCTTGGGCTAAACCGCTCTTTCTCTCCTGCCAGCTTCAGATTCTCCCTTTTAGAGGCAGAAGGGGGGCTAGGAGAGACCCTCCTCCTGCGGAGACTATTCATTGACAGCTGCACCAAATGCCACGCCAATCCTTTGGGCAGCAAGCATCAGAATAACAGGAGGAACAAAAGCTGCTTCTGCTTGTCTCTCCGCTGCATGGCTTGGAGGAAGGATGCTTTTGAGGAATCTTTGTCCTGTACGAGCCAAAAAGGACACCTTGTCCATCTTTTAATGGTGGGTTAAATCCATTCTGGAATGGTGAAATTGTCTCGCACTTTGGAATACCAATGTCCAGCTGTTAATCATTGCCATGTTGGAGTGATGCTCATCCGGACCTAGCAGGTAAGGAAATCCATTCCAAACAGAGGCATCAAGCTTGGAATCAAGCTATCAGAAGGGATGTATTTGCTCATGAGAGATTACCAAAACTTTGTTCTTTACACCAGTGTTTCCCAACCAGTGTGCCGTGAGCGATCAGCAGGTGTGCCGTGGGAAATTGGCACTCTTCCCCCTCCTAGCAGCTCTTTCTCCCTCTTTCCCTCCCCAAAGATCCTCCCTGAGGCAAAGGAAGGGCTCCGCCGAATGCCGGAAGCTCTTCGTCGGTGAATTGGGCAGTGATTAACCTGGGAGCATCAGGAGGCTGAAGCATTCACAGGTTTCCAAGAAACTAATTGAGCCTCTCCGCTTGGAAATGTTTATTTTTTTTACTATTTTACTGGATTTTTCGAGAGCTCCCCCCCAAAGGAACTGTTTATAACAGCTTCATGACATCCATAGTTATCTGGAAGCAAGTTTCACTCAGGGTGAAATTTCACAAGGGTCTGGAGAACAAGCCCTATGAGGAGCGGCTGGAAGAGCTGGGCATGTTTAGGCTGAAGAAGAGAAGGCTGAGAGAAGACATGATAGCCATGTATAAGTATGTGAGAGGAAGTCATATATATGCTGTGTTCATCGAAACAGGCCCAGGTTTCACACTGAGTGTATAAATACATTTAAAAACATATTAACTATATGTATTACTGTGTTAGAGTGTCATTTTGTGTCATTTCGGTTGGTGGTGTGCCCCAGGATTTTGTAAATGTCAGAAACATGCTGCGGCTCAAAAAAGGTTGAAAAACACTGATTTACACTATAGAATTGATGCAGGTTGACACCGCTTTAACTGTGATGGCTCAATGCTACGGCAGGCTTAAGACCATCTCTATGTGCAGCTCCAAGGATTCCTTAGCATAGAGCCCTGGCAGTTGAAGTGTGTCAAACTGCATTAATTCCACAGTGTAGATGCACCCAAGTCTCATATTTATTTGGGATTTGAGAGACGGCTGAGTTGGTAGCTGCCTCTCCAGACTCTGGAATTCCCTTTCATGCTGGACAAACATCTTGTTACTTTGTTGGGAAACTTTTGTATTCAGGCAGGATTTTAAGATTGTATTGTGTTGTACTGCTGTAAACAATTATTGTATTTCTAATAGTTTTCATGTTATAAAGAAGTGGAAATTTAGCAACATTCTTTTCTGTGTGTTTTTTAAGATGCTCTGAATTCCACAGCTAGGAAACAAGAGGGATCTATCCAGCTTCTGTCATACCATCTTATGGCACCTTTAGATATTTAATTTTGGTAGCGGACTTAGATTTCTCTGCCAGAGAGTGCTAGTGTCTAGTTAAACTTTGTTACTATTGATGTGTTGACGTCATGCCCAATTTAAGGTAACTGTAAAGGGGACCTTAGGTAAGCCAGTGTGGCATACTGGTTGGAGCACTGGAATATAACTTTGGAAAACAGGGTTCAAATCCTTGCTCAACTATGGAAATGTACTGGTGACTTTAAACACGCCACATATTATCACACTTAAAAACATTGTATGTTCACTTCAGAGTTGCCGTAAAACAACCTGAAGACCAGGCCCGAATTGACACCTTTTTGCGCCCTAGGCCACAGTTTGGAATTACGCCCCCTTTAAGCCAACCTCCTGCCACCTCCAAGGTCCCCATTCCCACCGGCTGAAAAGCTCCGCTGTGCTCTGAAGGTCTCCTCGGGAGCCGAGAGGCTTGGGGAGAGCGCAGCAGGTGCAAACTCGCTCCAAAGGCACACACGAGAGAGAGAGAGAGAGAGAGAGAGAGAGAGAGAGAGCGTGAGTGAGAGAGAGCAGAGAGAGAGAGAGCGTGCGTGCAATGCCAAGCCAGCGGTGGCATAGCAAGCACAATGCTGGCTTGGCAGTGCTCCCTCAAGGCTGCAGAAGCTGTGGGACAGCTGAAGCCGCGGGGAGGGGGCGGAGCCAGGCCGTGCCATGCCCTGCCCCCTCCCCCCGACTTCAGCTGTCCCACAGCTTCTCCAGCCCCCTGCCAAGCCAGCGTTGTGCTTGCTATGCCACCGCTGGCTTGGCAGTGCTCCCTCAAGGCTGCAGAAGCTGTGGGGCAGCTGAAGCCGTGGGGCGGGGGCGGAGCTGTGCCCCTCCTCTCAGCTTCAGCTGTCCCACAGCTTCTCCAGTCTCTTGAGGCACTGCCAAGCCAGCATTGTGCTTGCTATGCCACCGCTGGCTTGGCAGTGCTCCCTCAAGGCTGCAGAAGCTGTGGGACAGCTGAAGCCGCGGGGAGGGGGCAGGGCATGGTGCGGCCTGGCTCCACCCCCTTCCCGCGACTTCAGCTGCCCCACAGCTTCTGCAGTCTTGAGGGAGCACTGCCAAGGAGTGAGTGCAGCAGAGCAAGGGGGGGCGCAGGGCGAGCGTGGATGGCGCTCCACGCGCAGGCGCAGAAGTGACTGAAGATCAACTTTTAAAAAAAACTTGGGGGGGGGGTCCGGATCTGGCGCCCCCTCTTGGCTGCGCCCCTAGGCCGTGGCCTAGTGTGGCCTTATGGATAATCCGGGCCTGCTGAAAACACACAACAAGATGGGGTTTTCTTGACAAGATTTCTTCAGAGTGGGATGGCCTTTGCTTTTGCCCGAGGCTGAGAGAGTGTGAGTAGCACAAGATTACCCGATGCAGTGGAGAAATGGGTTAAACCACTGAGCTGCTGAACTTGCTGACCAAAACGTCAGTGGTTTGAATCTGGGGAGCGGGGTGAGCTACCATTTTTTTGTCCCAGCTTCTGCCAACTTAGCAGTTTGAAAACATGCAAATGTGAGTAGATCAATAGGTATTGCTCCAGCGTGACGGTAACAATGCTCCATACTGTCATGCCGACCACATGACCTTGGAGATGTCTACGGACAATGCACCGACCCCCAGAATCAAACACGAGTGGACTTAATGTCAGGGGAAAACCTTTGCCTTTACCTTTGATAGCCAAGCAGGGATTTGAACCCTGATCTCCAGGGTATATCATCCTGGGGAATTTAATACCCCCAAAAAACATCAGATTCTGTCTGTTCTTGGAAGATAAGCAGAGTCAGCCCTGATTATTATTTACAGTATTTATATTCCACCCTTCTCACCCTGCAGGGGACTCAGGGTGGATTACAATGTACACATACATGGCAAACATTCAATGCCATAGACACACAACACATAAAGACAGACAGTCAGAGGCTATTTAACTTTTTTCTGGCCACCAGGGGAGCTGTTGCTTCACCGTCCATCTGCGACACTGATGACGTAATTTCCGCATTCCTCGCATGCTTTTTGCTGGAGATATTTTATGGCCTCATAAATTTGTTAAGTTAGCCTCCCCACACATAGGTGGTATTTAAATTTCCTATTTGATAGATGCAACTGTCTTTCAGGTTGCAAAGGTCGACAACAAGCTACACAAAATTGGATGGAAGCTCACTCCGACCTGGGCTGGCTTTGTACTCATTACCTTTCAGTTCAGTAGTGATCTTGGATTAGAACTTGGATTAGAGGCTCCTGCATGTAATTGTTTGGTTATTATGTGTTTTTGAGTGTATTTGATGAAACATATGGTGTAAAACGAATAACAGTTTATTTCATGATTTTATTAACCAACTAGCTGAACCCGGCACGCGTTGCTGTGCCCTATGGTGGTGATGTGAGAATGTCAGGGTATGTATGTTTTTGAAGTGTTGTGAGCATGTTTGTTGTGTGTATTTGTATGTGTGTGTATGTGTGTTTATATTTGAATGTGTGTATGGTTTGTTGGGGATTTGTGTGCATGTGTGTGTGGTGGTATTGGGGTGTGTGTGTTTTTGTGTGTGTATATATATGTGTGTGTGTGTGTGTATAGTTCTTGGTATGTGTGTATGTATTTCTGTGTAGTTTTCTGTGTGTGTTTTGTGTTTGTTTACGTGTATATATATGTGTGTGTTTGTGTATGTTTATTTATGTATGTGTATATATGGAGAGGTGGGGATATGTGTGTGTATATTTGTGTATGTATTAGTGTGGATGTGTATGTTTAGTTGTGTGGAGATATTTGTGTTTGTGTGTGGTTGTGTTTTTATATGTGTTTTTATGTGGGTTTTTAAATGTTGTTTTGTTTTTATGTGTGTGTGTGTATGTGTAGAGGAGGAGGCCGAAGAGGAGGGCGATGGGGAAGCGCTCGTTTTCCTTCCCCCGCGGCCCTCTCCTCGGGCAGTGGAGGAGAAGCGGTTAAGGGCTCTCCTACGCCGGCCGCGGCTTCCTTTCCGCTGTTCGAAGAGGAGGCCGCTGGGAGAGAGACGGTAGGCCTCCCCCTCGGCCTCGTCCCCGGGCAGCGGAATAGAGGTGGCGGGTAGCGGCGGAGAGCCCTTTGCCGCCTCTCCTCCGGTGGCCGAAGAGCAGGCCGAAGGGGAACCGGCCAACCCCTCTCCCTGCGGCCTCTGCTGCACTCCCGTCCCCGGGGGAGGACGGGAGGAGGCTGCGGAGGGGGCGGAGGAAGCGGGCATGGCGGAGAAGGCGGGGACTACGGGACTCCCACAATGCTCTGCGCGGGCATTGTGGGCTACTTCCGGTGCTTTTTCCGGCCGGCAGCGGGAAAGGCGTCCGCGCGACCCGGCTCCATGCGGCGCCTGGAAGATAAGTGAACTACACTGCCCAGAAGGCTCCGCGCCGGTCGCTGGGAAACGGGCCGGCGCGGAGCCTTCTGGGCAGTGTAGTTCACTTACCTTCCAGGCGCCGCATGGAGCCGGGTTGCGGGGACGCCTTTCCCGCTGCGTCCTTGGCCTCTCTCGGCGGCTGCCTTCGTGTTTGGGACCCGGGCCGCGGCACCGTCCTTGGCCTTCTGCCCCTCTCCTCGGGGCCAAGGATGCGACGGAGGAGGTGGGCATGGCGGTGGTGGCACGGGGCCGGGTTCTGGAGTGGATGCTGGGTATTGTGGCGTGTCTTTGCGGCCATTTTGTGTTTATGGGGTTTTTACTGGCATGCGTAGCAAGGGTTTTGGGGGGATGTTTTGGGGGGTTCTGTTGGTTTTTGGGGTGTTTTGTGGGTGGGTGATGTACCTCGTGGTGGGGATGAGTGGCCCTGGGTTTTGTTGTGTGTGTGGGGAATGTAGTTTTGGCGTGCATTTGCCCCGTTGCACGACCACTTCCCTTTTATATATATAGATTGACCAATGTTAGTGTTCATATGAACGATTGTGTGTATTGAAACATAGAAAAGTTGAAATAATTATAAAGTATTAGCAATTAAATGGGAAAAAGCCACTTTGGGGTTGGAATGCATGCCCATGTTTTACTTATTTTATTATAGTAAGTTATTATAGTTTTATTATAGTTATTATAGTAAGCAGCCCTTCCTTTGTTTTTGATAGAGTGGAACAGTGATAGGTTCTGCCTAAGAAAACCACCTGAATTTCATAATGGATATAGAGGTTTTGCTATATATCAGCCACCTATGTGGAGTATTTTGGATTTCAGATTTTTGAATAAGGGATGCTCAACCTGCATATATTTATTCTACAGGCCAAGATGTACCAAGTCATGAAAGAAGAATCCAATTACGGTACAATGTCATCGATAACACCAATCTCCTGGACCAAAGAAGCCAAAGGCTGCCCATGAAACTGTTCAGAGGGTCTTGCCATTCTGAGCACATCCTTCAGACACTCAATTCCTATCGGCGGAATGGCATCTTCACCGACGTGGTGCTGGTGATGGGCGGGCAGAGGTTTCCTTGCCACCGGGCCACCTTGTCTGCCAACAGTGCTTATTTCCGAGCCATGTTTGCCGAGAAGCTGGAGGAAGGATGCCAAGGCATTGTCAACCTCCAAGCCATGCCTGCTCCAAGCATGAGCCTGGTCCTGGATTACATGTACAGTGGGGATGTGTCCATCGAAGAGGACAATGTAGAAGGTCTCTTTGAGCTGTCTAACTTGTTCCAGATACCCAGGCTCAAGGATGCCTGCGTTGCCTTCTTGGAAAGACAGCTTCACCCTTGCAACTGCTTGGGCATCATGAGGTTGGCCAACTCCTTCTCCATCTCTTCCCTGGCCGAGAAGAGCAAGAGATTGGTCCTGGAAGGGTTTGTGGAGGTGTCTCATCATGAGGAATTCCTGGAGCTTGATGCCAAGGAACTCCGAGCGTGTCTCTCAAGTGACTGGCTGGTGGTCCCTAAAGAGGAGGTGGTCTTGGAAGCCCTCATGCGATGGGTCCGCCATGACGTGGCTTCCAGGAGAGGAGCGCTGAAGGACCTTCTGGGACATGTGCGCCTCCCACTCTTGGACCCCCTGTACTTCCTGGAGAAGGTGGAAGTAGACAAACTCATCCATCAGTCCAAGGAGTGCCTCCCGTTGCTGCAAGAAGCTCGCAAATATTATGTCCTGGGAGCAGAGGTCAACTCTCAACAATGTAGACCCAGAAGGTAAAAGGGAAAAATAACCAACCATTTCTGATGCTATGTGTCTTTTAGTCAACTCCAACCTATAGTTTGCCATGACTTTCTTTTTTCGTTCAGAGAGGATTTGGCAGTGACATCACTAGAATTGGTGCCTCCCAGGGGAGAAACTCATAGCGTCCATGGACCTATTCCATGGACCAAACTAAATGACAACCTTGTAGCCAGGCATGTAGCCAGGAGGGGCTAAGGGGGCTTCAGCCCCCCGAAATTCTCAGGATGGTCCACGAGGCCTTACTGGTACATTATTTAAACTGTTATGTTTATTCATATCATGATCTGATCACCATGCACAATATATCCCACATTAATGGGGTTATTGGGATAACAATACAAAAGGTTTGCTAGGGTAGACCCTCTTCCACCCAGTCTCAGCCCCCCGAACCAAACTCAGCCCCCGAATCAAACTCCGGGCTACGGCCCTGCTTGTAGCTATGTAAAATATCAGAATATTTGAGAAAACAAAAGACTAAAGCCTTCAACATCTAAAATATTATGCGCTTGCTCCCTAAAGCAATGTTTCCCAACCAGTATGCCGTGGCACACTAGTGTGCCGTGAGCGATCAACAGGTGTGCCGTGGAAAATTGGAACCTCCAATACCCTTTCTTTCCTCTCCTGCCGAACACTTTTTCTTCTCCACTCGGGCTCCCTTCTTCCCAGCCTCGCTCAGCTCGCTTTGCTCTGGGGCGAGTCTGCGCAGTAGCGCCCGCACGGGTCACGTCTTCCCCCTCCCCTCCTGAACACGCTCATGCTGCCCCCTTGGATCAAAATCGCAGCAGAAGCGGCAGTATAGAAGAAAAAGTAAGTGTTCGTCAGGAGGGGGAAGAAAGGGCACGAAGGGGAAGGAAGAGGTCTCTGTCGAAAGCTGGCATGGGCAAACTTGGACTTTCCAGGTGTTTTGGACTCCAACCCCCACCATTCCTAGCAGTCTTTCCTCCCCCCCCCCCCCTCAGCCATTTAAGCAGGAAAGGGCCTCAGGGTGTTAGGAATGGTGGGAGTTGAAGTCCAAAGCACCCAGAGGGCTGAAGTTTTCCCATGCCTGTTTTAGGGACCTTAAAGTGGTGAGCCTCCTTCCAACATTGTGATTCTGGATAGAAAACAAACAACAACATAACATAACATTGTTTGAGTCCACAGTGCTCTCTGGGTGTAGGTGAACTACAACTTCCAAACTCAAAGTCAATTCCCAAGCAAACCCTTTCAGTACTTTCTGTTGGTAATGAGAGTTCAATATGCCAAGTTTGGTTCAATTCCATTGTTGCAAGAGTTCAGGATGCTCTTTGATTGTGTGTTAACTATAAATTCCAGAAACTGTAACTCCCAAATGTCAAGGTCTATTTTCCCCAAACTCCATCTGCGTTCACATCTGGGCATATTGAGTATTCATGCCAAGTTTGGTCCTGATCCAACATTGTTTGAGTCCACAGTGCTCTCTGGATATAGGTGAACTACAACTCCAAAACTCAAGGTCAATGCCCACCAAACTCTTATAGTATTTTCTCTTGGTTATGGGAGTTCTGTGTGGGAAGTTTGTGTCTTTCTGCCATTCCTGCCAGGATATCTATGTTGTGTTCATCGAAACAGGTCCAGGTTTCACACTGAGTGTATAAATACATTTAAAAACCCATTAACGATATGTATTACTGTGTTAGAGTGTCATTTTGGTTGGTGGTGTGTGTGCCCCAGGATTTTGTAAATGTAAAAAATATGCCGCGGCTCAAAAAAGGTTGAAAAACACTGCCCTAAAGGACTTACCCTTTCTTGCTCCAGATTCATGGAATTAGCCGAGGTGATAGTTGTGATCGGAGGCTGTGACAAGAAAGGCTTTTTGAAGCTCCCTTTTGTGGATATCTTCCACCCAGAGAACGGCCAGTGGAAGCCACTTCCCAGCTTGCCTGGATATACCAAATCAGAGTTTGCAGCCTGTACCCTGAAGAATGATGTCTATATCTCAGGTAAGATAACCTCAAGGAAGACTATAGTAGATGCTATGGAAGGGAACCCAAATATGAGCAGAGGTGGGACAAGTAGCGCAGCCATATGTTTGGGCCTTGACATGTATCAAACTCAAGGCCTGTGGGCTGAATCATAGAATCATAGAGTTTGAAGAGACCTCGTGGGCCATCCAGTCTAACCCCATTCTGCCAAGAAGCAGGGCAATCGTGTTCAAAGCACCCCTAACAGATGGCCATCCAGCCTCTGTATAAAAGCCTCCATAGAAGGAGCCCCCACCACACTTCGGGGCAGAGAGTTCCACTGCTGAACTTTTCTCACAGTTAGGAAGTTCTTCCTTATGTTCAGGTGGAATTTCTTGTAGTTTGAAGCCATTGCTCCATTGCATCCCGGTCTCCAGAGCAGCAGAAAACAAGCTTGCTCCCTCCTCTCTATGACTTCCCCTCACATATTTATACATGGCTATCATGTCTCCTCTCAGTCTTCTCTTCTTCAGGCTAAACATGTCCAGCATTTTAAGCCACTCCTCATAGGGCTTGTTCTCCAGACCCTTGATCATTTTAATCGCCCTCCTCTGATCACATTCCAGCTTAGAGTCAACATCTCCCTTAAACTGCGGTGCCCAGAATTGGGCACAGTGTGATTTCAGGTGTGTTCTAACCAAGGCAGAATAGAGCATGGGGAGCATGACTTCCCTGGATCTAGGCACAAGACTCCTATTGATACAGGGCAACATCCCATTGGCTTTTTAGATGCAGCATCACATTGTTGGCTCATATTTAACTTGTTATCCACAAGGACTCCAAGATCTTTGGCACATGTCCTGCTGTCGAGCCAGGCACCTTCCCCCATTCTGTATCTTTGCATTTCATTTTTTTTTTCTGCCTTGCATTTGTCTCTATTGAACTTAATTTTTTAAGTTTTGGTCATTTATCTCTCTAATCTGTTAAGGGGTTTATAGGGGGAGAATGTCTTTGATAAAAAACCCCAATGAATCAAAACTGCTGCCACCAATATAAAGATAAATATATTATTTACTTGACGATTCAAAACTGTACTGAGCTGGAACGTTCTACTGCTCAAAAACATCTTTGAAAACCCACTGGCCACCACCACAATTATTAATAAGGCTAAGGCCTCTGGCTCACTGGAGGAAAACTAAAAAGATTTCTTCTTCAATTAAGGTATGCTGCCACCTTTGGACTCTGGATTGCTGTAGGAACTGGTTTAAGTTCTTTTTGACTGAGGCACATGTGAGACAGTTGTTTGAACAAACAACAATAAAGTTTATTTGAGAGAACTTTTAAGAACAGTTAACAAGCTTAGTGATTTCAAGATATTGGCATGAACACGTGTGGTTACTTTAATCGGTACAAAACCGTGGTTACCAAGTACAACTTCTTTCACAGCTATCCAACAGTTTACTGACAGGAACTTCTCTCTGCCTAATAAACTTTGACTCTGCTACAGATAGTCCCAAACTCTGGATCTATCTAAACTAGAAATCCACTCCCTATCTTATCCTGATATCTGTAGATTTCTATTCGTCAGCTGTCGCTGCTAGCCACCTGTTTACTTTCAGGCCTCTTCTTTCTAACTCTCACCAACCCTGACCCTTCTCTTCTTCCCAAAATTAGTCTGCTACCTTCTTCGTCAACACACTGTCTCAATCTACTGTCAGATTTCAAAACACCTCCTCTTGAGAGCATTTTTTTTCTTTTTCCAAGTTAGGCTCCACCCCCTTCTTTACCAGCCAATCCTACTTCCCTCATTTCCCTCCAGGCTGCGCTTAGCCATGCCCCCTATTGGAAATGGGAAAGTGAAATGGATGCTACCATTGCATCCCATCTAAAATGGCTGCCGAGGTTTTGGGACTACCTTTTCAGGCTTCTCCCAGCCTTCCAGGTAGGGGTTCACTACAGAAGGCAACCATAAGTCCGTTGTGGCCCTCAATAAAAATTAGTTTGACATCTCTGCCTTAGAGTATGGTGGAGTCTCTTTTTCTGGAGGTTTTTCAACAGAGGCTGGATGGCCATCTGTCAGGACTGCTTTGATTGTGTATTCCTGTATGACAGAAGGGAGTTAGACTGGATGGCTCTGGGGATTTCTTCCAGCTTTAAGATTCTATGATGCCTTCTGGGACCAAAAAAGTGGGCAATGAATTGCATTTTCAGGAGTGGCTTCTTGGCTTTTCAGTCACATGAAAAATAAGAGTTCTAAACTATTTTTAATGTTTCACTACATCCTTCCTCCCAAAGCTGTGTCCTTGGTATTTTCCATGGCACTACTTCAGTGTTTCCCAACCAGTGTGTCATGGCACACTAGTGTGCCGTGAGCGATCACCAGGTGTGCCGCAGGAAATTGGAACCTCCAATACCCTTTCTTCCCCCTCCTGCCGAACACTTTTTTTTCTCCACTTGGGCTCCCTTCTTCCCAGCCTCGCTCTGCTCTCTTTGCCTTGCTTTGCTCTGGGGCGAGTCTGCGCAGTAGTGCTTGCACGGATCATGTCTTCCTCCTTCCCCCCTCCCCTCCTGAACACACTCACGCTGCCCCCTCGGATCAAAATGGCGGCAGAAGTGGCAGTGTAGAAGAAAACGTAAGTGTTCGGCAGGAGGGGGAGGAAAGGGCGCGAAGGGGGAGGAAGAGGTCTCTGTCGAAAGCTGGCATGGGCAAACTTGGACCTTCCAGGTGTTTTGGACTCCAACTCCCACCATTCCTAGCAGCCTCAGGCCCTTTTCCTTTCCCCCCTCAGCCACTTAAGCAGGAAAGGGCCTCAGGCTGTTAGGAATGGTGGGAGTTGAAGTCCAAAGCACCCAGAGGGGCGAAGTTTTCCCATGCCTGTTTTAGGGACCTTAAAGTGGTGAGCCTCCTTCCAACATTGTGATTCTGGATAGAAAACAAACAACATAACATAACATTGTTTGAGTCCACAGTGCTCTCTGGGTGTAGGTGAACTACAACTTCCAAACTCAAGGTCAATTCCCAAGCAAAGCCTTTCAGTACTTTCTGTTGGTAATGAGAGTTCAATATGCCAAGTTTGGTTCAATCCCATTGTTGCAAGAGCTCAGGATGCTCTTTGATTGTGTGTTAACTATACATCTCAGAAACTATAACTCCCAAATGTCAAGGTCTATTTAGCCCAAACTCCATCTGTGATCACATTTCGGCATATTGAGTATTCATGCCAAGTTTGGTCCTAATCCAACATTGTTTGAGTCCACAGTGCTCTCTGGATATAGGTGAACTACAACTCCAAAACTCAAGGTCAATGCCCACCAAACTCTTATAGTATTTTCTCTTGGTTATGGGAGTTCTGTGTGGGAAGTTTGTGTCTTTCTGCCATTCCTGCCAGGATATCTATGTTGTGTTCATTGAAACAGGCCCAGGTTTCACACTGAGTGTATAAATACATTTAAAAATGTATGAAGTATAAGTGTTACTGTGTTAGAGTGTCATTTTGTGTCATTTTGGTTGGTGGTGTGCCCCAGGATTTTGTAAATGTAAAAAGTGTGCCACGGCTCAAAAAAGGTTGGGAAACAATGCACTACTTTATGGAAACCCCCTTTGGCTTTGCTTTCAAAGGAGGCCATATCAACAACAGAGATGTCTGGCTGCTGAGCTCCCGGCTGAACGTCTGGCTCAAGGTTGCCTGCTTGCAGAAGGGCCGATGGAGGCACAAAATGACTGCTCTCTGTGGAAAGGTATGATGATGCCCATAGATCAAGAGGTGAGAGGAAGTCATAGAGAGGAGGGAGCAAGCTTGTTTTCTGCTGCCCTGGAGACTAGGACTCCAAAAAAAATACAGGAAAGGGGATTCCATCTGAACATCAGGAAGAACTTCCTAACGGTGAGAGCTGTTTAGTAGGCGTGAGAAAAAAGAAACGGAAATTAAAAGAAGTCGTAAGTGATTCGTATGTAATGGGACTTTAGAGCTTTTACGGATCGCAAGGCCAATCCCGGAAGTGGACTTTCTTTTTCGAACCCCCTGGGCCTAAAATTTCGTTAGAATTCTAAATATTTCGGAAGGCTCCCTATTACCCCCTCCAAACTCCAAAATCCAAAATCCCAGACATTACTCACAGTCAGATGGGGCCTTTCCATGCTCGAGGCCTACTTTAACTGAAAGGCCTTCCTCCAGGAAGAGAAAAACCAGCCAGAACCATAGAGAGATCGAAACCGGAAGTCCTAGGGCGGCTGGAGGACTCAGGAAAAAAGCACTTTAAACTGCAGGGAAAGCAGCCTGGAAAGGGCTGCTGTGCGGGCGGCCCCTTTCCCGCTAAGATATAAGCCAGCCCAGGCTTGGGTCGGCTTATATCTTAGCGGGGAAAAGGCTGCTGTGCGGGCGGCCCCTTTCCCGCTAAGATATAAGTCGACCCAGGCTTGGGTCGGCTTATATCTTAGTGGGGAAAGGGCTGCCGTGCGGGCGGCCCCTTTCCCGCTAAGATATAAGCCGACCCAGGCCAGTTGGACAGCCCTGTTCTAGTTTACCAAGAGCACGTTCCTCATACCCTCCAGGTCACTATCATCCTTACTACATTCTTACTATTAGAATTTATTATTTAATTCTAATAAATGCTCTGGAGAAGCAAGCCTTGACTATTTTATTTAATAATAATAATACTAATAATAATAATATATTAATGCTTTATATCTCCCTGCAAGGAAACCAAGGGAAATGTTGCCCCTTGATTTCCCTGTGCTTAAAACAGTGTCAGTCCTGTTTCCCTGCTTCTCAGACTTTAGAACCAATTTAGAATTTTGTTAGTAATTACGTTACATTTTAGAACTTTTTGAAATTTTTTTTGCAAGTCTTTCTATTACTAATCAAAAAAAATCCCGCCCCCCCATTTGATTTTAGAATCGCCATTTTTGGGTTCTAAACCATGCCTACTGTTTAGCAGTGGAACTCTCTGCCCCGGAGTGTGGTGGAGGTTCCTTCTTTGGAGGCTTTTAAACAGAGGCTTGATGGCCATCTGTCGAGGGTGCTTTGAATTCGATTTCCCTGCTTCATGGCAGAATGGGGTTGGACTGGATCGCCCACAAAGTCTCTTCCAAGTCAATGATTCTATGATTCTACTCTTGAAATAGAGAACGTCGTTTAATCCTAAGCATTGGTATTTTATAGTATTTCAGAGTTACACAGAGAAAGACAAAGTGTGTATGAGCAATATCGAAGGCATACGTGATAATCTTTATCTTTGTGACCAGCACAAGGCCTATCAAAGCTTGTTTGTGACTTAACAGGCTGCTCTCAGGGGTCTGGCACTGCATGGAGCCATTACATCTGGTTGTTGGCCTTGTGTACATAATATAACAATTATAGCATTTTTAGCAAATTACAATGGCAGCTCCCAGCAAACAATACGGGCTATGGAGAGACGTCAGCTAATGTCAAAGTCAAGGTTCTCAGACTCACTAAAATGGATCAGCTGAATCCTTAATACTTATTTTACAGAAATTACTAAATGTCTCAAAGTGCTTGTTTTCTGCTTTTCCTTGGCAGATCTATGCAGTGGGTGGCTATGATGGCTTCTGTCGCTTGGCCAATGTGGAATGCTATGACTCCTTTCTGAATTGCTGGACAACCATGGCTCCTTTGCCTCTGGCTGTGAGCTCGGCTGCAGTGGTCTCCTGCCTTGGCCAGCTCTACGTGATTGGGGGTGCTCTGGATGACACTGCCAACACAGACACGGTAATGAGACATCCCCCAAAAGGGCAAGCATTTATAAGCCCTCTGATGTCATTCTGGAGGACCTAGGCTTTCTGGTGTAATGTAAAATAAACCACGCGTAGTTCGCATTTGATCAGCCCACACACGGCCTTGCCAGAGAAAGAAAATATGCCACTCAGGTGACCAGTAACGAACAAGTAGTTTACTCTTCGTAGTTCAGAACAGGAGTCAGCTGCATTCAGATTGCTACTGACCAAAAAGGTCATGAGTTCGAAGCCAGCCTCGGTTGGAGTAAGCTCCCGACCAAAATTGTGTAGCTTGTTGTCGACCTTTGCAGCCCGATAGACAGTTGCATCTGTCAAGTAGGAAATTTAGGTACCACTTTCTGGAGAGGCTAATTTAACTGATTTACGAGGCCATACAAATCTCCAGGAAGTATGCAAAGAATGAGGAAGCGACAGCTCCCCTGGTGGCCAAAAGCTGGAATGTTAAATAGCCTCTGAGTGTCTGCCTATATGTGTTGTGTGTCTATGGCATTGAATGTTTGCCATGTATATGTACATTGTAATCCGCCCTGAGTCCCCTGCAGGATGAGAAGGGTGGAATATAAATACCGTAAATAAATAAATAAATAAATAATGTACATTGTGGTCAGTTGTATCAACACACATAATGTCCTTTTATGAAAGATTTAAAATGGTCTGTCTTTGCCCATGAACTCCTTCAGCAGTTCATGAAGCGAGGGCACACACCAAACTCTCTGTCTGTCTGTCTGTCTGTCTGTCTGTCTGTCTCTCTCTCTCTCTCTCTCTCTCTCTCTGCCTGCTTCTCTATCTGCTGCTCCAAGCACCAGAAGCCTGAACAAAAATGTAACAGTATCCAAAAGTCTCAGGTTCAGCCTACTCCCCAGGCATAGCCCAACCAATCAGCTTCATGCATCTTATTTTACAGTTCACACACACACAGAGAGAGACACAGACACACACTGATTCCTTACATGCTCCAACAGACTTTCTTGGTGAAGTGTTTTATTTGTGGCGTTACCATTTTTCATGTTGGTCCTGCATCACTCGTGCACATTGAAGTGTACAACCTACTGTATACCTCTACAGCAGTGTTTCCCAACCGCTGTGACACGGCACAGTAGTGTGCCATGACGGACCTCCTGCTGTGCCGCGAGAAACGCTCTCTGCCCCCTTCCTTCCCCCCTCCTCCTGCCGAATTCCTGCTGCTTCGGGGAGGAGGAGGAAGGGCTGGGCGGTGGCGAAGAAAAAGAAGAAGGGGCCGGGGTGCTGCCTCCTTTGGCCGTTTCCCCAGCCAGCCTCCAATCCCCCATGACTCCAGCCCCTCACTCGCTGAAGCCGTGCGTAGGAGGAGCCCCGCCCACTGCAGCCCGTCCACTGCTCATGCTCCTCCTCCGCGCAGCCTCAGCGAGCGAGGGGCCAGAGTCATGGCGGAGAGCTGCGCCAGGGACGGGTGCCATGACCCCTCAAGGCTGGAGAAGCTGTGGGAGAGCTAAAGCCGGGGGAGGGGGTGGGGCATGGCATGGGCTGGCTCCCCCCCCTCCCCCTGGCTTCAGCCCTCCCACAGCTTCTTCAGCCTTGAGGGGACAGTGCCAAGCCAGCATTGTTTTGGCTCTGCCACCGCTGGCTTGGCACTGCCCCCTCAAGGCTGGAGAAGCTGTGGGAGATCTGAAGCCGAGGGGAGGGGGCGGGGCATGGCATGGCCTGGCTCCGGAGACCCCTCCCCCCAGCTTTAGCTCTCCCACAGCTTCTCCAGCCTTGAGGGGACAGTGCCAAGCCAGCATTGTGCTGGCTCTGCCACCGCTGGCTTGGCACTGCCCCCCCCCAGGCTGGAGAAGCTGTGGGAGAGCTGAAGCCAGGGGAAGAGGGTAGGGCATGGCGCAGCCTGGCTCCGCCCCCTCCCCCTGGCTTCAGCTCTCCCAGCAGCTGCTCCCAGCAGGCCACAATCCCCCAGCCGTTCTTTACTGTGTTAGAGTGTCATTTTGTGTCATTTTGGTTGGTGGTGTGCCCCCGGATTTTTTAATGTTAAAAGTGTGCCGCAGCTCAAAAAAGGTTGGGAAACCCTGCTCTATAGTATTTCTGCTGATCATTGATTATTTCCTCTTCCAGGTCCAGTGCTATGACCCAGAGGAAAACCAGTGGAGGATTTTGTCCCCTGCCCCTTTCAGTCAGCGATGCATCAACGCTGTCAGTTTGGACAACTTGATTTATGTCGTGGGTGGACTCCTGAGTCAGGTCTTCAGCTACAATGCCTTGAATGATACGTGGAGCAATGTGGCATCTTTGTCTGCACCTCTAGTAAGGACAATGTCCTAAGGCCTTGAGGCAAGGGGAGAAGGAGGTTCGCAGTAAACCAGCCGGGCATTTCTGACCTTAATTGTTCAGAACAGCTTTCTGCAAGTAAACAAGGCTGGTGAGATAAAGAAAACTTGGGACTAACTCAGGATGGAAATTCATACAGTTGCCAGATGTTGCTAAACTACAACCTGAACCTGCAAATTTCAAAGCAATGGATACTGGGAGCTGCAGTTCAGCATTGTCTGGATGGCCATATCCTTCGAAACTTTGGTTTGATTTGCTTTCTGGGACACCAGTTCGGAGATTTTTCAACATTTTGTGGCTCTCCAGATAGTGTTGTCCTTTAGTTCAAAGCATCCCTAGCCTGCATAATCAGTGGGTCAGAATGCTGGTAGTCGCAGTTCAACATCTGGGGGACTACTTGAATATTACCTCTGGCCTAAAGTTGATTGTTTATTCTAATTTGAGCAGACATCGTCATTCAGTACAGGCTTGGTAAATTATTTTGGAATTCTTTTGGATTAGTTTGGAAGATCTATTGAGTTAATGGATGTAGATGAACTAGCAATGGGATTGAGGGCCAGTAAAAAGTAAAAAGTGGATAAATGAGGATCAGAAAATATGTTGTGTGTTATCAGGACTGTGGCACAGCTGGCTGGGTGTCAGCTGCATTAAAGATCACTACGGACCGAAAGGTCATGAGTTCGAAGCCAGCCTGGGTCAGAGTGAGCTTCCGGCCAATTGTGTAGCTTGTTGTTGACCTTTGAAACCCGAAAGACAGTAGCATCTGTCAAATAGAAATTTAAGTACCATCTATGGGTGGGGATGCTAATTTAACAAATTTACGAGGCCATAAAAAACATCTCCAGCAAAAGCATGCGGGGAATGCGGAAAAGTACTTCATCAGTGTCGCAGATGGACAGTGAAGCGACAGCTCCCCTGGTGGCCAGAAGTTGGAATGTTAAATAGCCTATGACTGTCTGTCTATATGTGTTATGTATGTGTCTATGCCATTGAATGTTTGCCATGTATGTGTCCATTGTAATCCACCCTGAGTCCCCTGTAAATAAATAAATAATAAATAATAAATTATTGGCATTCAATGTTTGCGGGGAGATAGGGCGATGTACAAATAAATTATTATTATTAATGAGAAATTATTTATTTATTTATTTATATTATTTATATCCCGCCCTTCTCACCCCGCAGGGGACTCAGGGCGGATCACAATGCACATATACAGGCAAACATTCAATGCCATAGACAAACAACATATATAGACAGACAACGAGCTACACAATTGGTCGAGTGCTCATCCCCGACCCAGGCAGGCCTTGAACTCATGACCTTCTGGTCAGTGGAAATCTTATACAGCTGCGCCACATTCCCGGTGCAAAAATTTGATTTTAAATCAAGAAAAGGGTAAAATCTGTAGCTGGGTTGTGGTGAGTTTTCCGGGCTGTATGACCATTTTCCAGAAGCATTCCCTCCTGACGTTTCACCTGCATCTATGGCAGTCCTCCTCAGAAGCTGTGTGGTCTGTAGTTATTACTAAAAAGAAATTATTGAGCTTTCAGCATATTCTCAGCGGTGCCCTGTTCCGAATCTTTGTCTTTTATACTGGGCTTTATTTTCCATGTTGTAGTGATCTAGTAAAAGGAAAAAGTCAAGGGCTGAGAAATGTTGCCATTTTTGGACTACAATTCCCAGCATCTTCCAGTCTTGGGGGATTCTGGAGGGTTTGGGAGTTACTGTTTTAAAAAGTCACTGTTCAAAGCTCTGTGAAAAGGTTTTTTTTTTAAAAAAACAACAAAAAACGTGTGTTCAGATGTGTTTGGATAATAGGACCATTAGCTCTGCCCTCTTTGTCAACCAGACCTTACAGTTGACTCACAAAGTTATATTAGTTTACTTAGAAGTAAGTTCTGTACTCATACCAGTCTCATTCTCTTCCTTCAGGAGAGCTGTGGAGTCACTATCTGCCATGGCAAGATCTTCATCCTGGGAGGCAGAGACGAGAACGGGCAAGGCACCGACAAGGTCTTCGCTTTGGATGTGGCAACAGGCACACTGGAACCACAGCCCCCTCTGCAGCGTTGCACCAGTTACCATGGATGTGGGACCATTCTGAGGCACACAAGTAGATGACTTGGCATCTGTTAGCCTCCTTTCTTCTTCTCCATTTCACTTCCAACCCATCTTGAAAGGACACTGAGTTGGGATGCCCCCTTCCCTGCAAAAGGTGGAGCCCTTCCCTACATATTCTGGGTATCTTTGTGCCAAGTGTGGTCTTGGGGTCAGGTCACTTGAATCAGTGTTTTTCAACCAGTGTGCCGTGGCACACTAGTGTGCCGTGAGCGATCATTAGGTGTGCCGTGGGAAAACGGAACCTCCAATACCCTTTCTTCCCCCTCCTGCCCACAGTGCTCTCTGGGTGTAGGTGAACTACAACTTCCAAACTCAAGGTCAATTCCCAAGCAAACCCTTTCAGTACTTTGTGTTGGTAATGAGAGTTCAATATGCCACGTTTGGTTCAATTCCATTGTTGCAAGAGTTCAGGATGCTCTTTGGTTGTGTACTAACTATAAATCCCAGAAACTGTAACTCCCAAATGTCAAGGTCTATGTTCCCCAAACTCCATCTGTGTTCACATTTGGGCATATTGAGTATTCATGCCAAGTTTGGTCCTGATCCAATGTTGTTTGAGTCCACGGTGCTCTCTGGATATAGGTGAACTACAACTCCAAAACCCAAGGTCAATGCCCACCAAACTCTTATAGCATTTTTTCTTGGTTATGGGATTTCTGTGTGGGAAGTTTGTGTCTTTCTGCCATTCCTGCCAGGATATCTATGTTGTGTTCATCGAAACAGGCCCAGGTTTCACAGTGAGTGTATAAATACATTTAAAAACATATTAACTATATGTATTACTGTGTTAGAGTGTCATTTTGTGACATTTTGGTTGGTGGTGTGCCCCAGGATTTTGTAAATGTAAAAAATGTGCCACGGCTCAAAAAAGGTTGAAAAACACTGACTTAAGTGACTGCAGATCTCCTCCACTTTCTTTATTATTTATTTATTTATTTATTTATTTATTTATTTTCTCTCTCGGCATTACTTCGCGAACGAAGATTCTTAGGAAGGACTAAAAAGGCCAATCTGAGATAGGCAAGTTCGGTTGCAGAAAGCACAGCAGAAAGTCTCCTTGGGTGATGTCGTTTCCAAGTTGCGGTTCTTTCTGCGTTGTCATTTTCTCTTCGAGACCCATTCAGCGTGTCTTCTCGAAAGAGGCCACAGCATTGTGGATCGTGCATCTCCATGCCTCCCGATGTGAGGCCAGGGTGGACCATTGTTGGTGATCAATCTGGCCGAGCCTGAGATGTTGTTTCAATGAGTCCTTGTATCTCTTTTTGGGGACGCCTGACCCATGGTGAGTTCACCGTAGAGTAGTATCTTTGGGAGGCGGTGGTCCTCCATCCTAGAGATGTGCCCTGCCCAGCGCAGCTATGTTCTCAATATCATGGCCTCAATGCTGGTGATCCCTGCTTGCTCTGGATTATTTATTTATTTATTTGCAGTATTTATATTCAGTCATTCTCACCCCACAGGGGACTCAGGGCGGATTACAATGCACATATACATGGCAAACATTCAATGCCTGTTAGACATACAACATATATATCAACCCCAGATGCCACTCTGCTCCGAACAACTGAACCTCCTTGAAGTGCCGAGCTTCAAAGCTATCCGTCTTACATCCACTCGGCACAGAGCCTTCTCTGTGATAGCGCCATCAATCTGGAATACTCTCCCAAGTGAAGTGCGGGCCTTGCAGGACCTAGTATTTTTCCGCAAGGCCTGCAAGACTCATCTCTTCTGGCTAGCCCTTGATTGCTAAGCTGGATAACCCCCCTTATTAGTTTAGTTAACTTGTTGATTTTACTTCTGTATGTTTTTATATGACTGTGAGCCGCTCCGAGCCCTCGGGGAGTGGCGGCGTACAAGTCCAAATAATAAAATAAATAAATAAATAAATAAATATAGACAGACGCAGAGGCAATTCAACCTTCCAGCTGTGCGCAAGCTTTTCTGGCTTCATGAGGGTATAGCGCTGGGTTCTGGCTCAACTCTGGCCGCAGGGAGAGCTGCCGCTTCACCGTCAATTGTGACACCAAGTCCTTTGATAGAGTTCTTCCTCATCCTTCTGCACGCTGCTGGAAGGTTTTATGGTGTTGTAAATTCGTTAATTTAGCCTCCCCGCATAAGCGGTACCTAAATTTCCTAGTTGACAGATGCAACTGTCTTTTGGGCTGTATAGGTCAACAGCAAGCTAGATGAATAGCCAGAAGCTCACTCCGACCCAGACTGGCTTCGAACTCATGACCTCTCAGCTAACTGCGCCACAGCACGGTCCTCTCCTCCTTCTCCTATGTTATTCTTCCTCTTCCTCTTTCCTCTTTTCTTCCTCTCTTTACTTCTCCTTCATCTTTTCCTTCTCTCTCTACTTGTCCTCCTCCTTCTCCCTCTGAAGTTAGAGGAGGACAGATTTCAGCTGAACATTAGAAGGAAATGTTCTTAGGGAGGGAGTTCCACAGACGGGGTGGGGTGGGGGCACTGCCGAAAAGGCCCTGTCTCTCGTTCCCACCAACCGCCTTTGCGAAGGTGGTGGGATCAAGAGCAGGGCCTCTCCTGATGATCTTAAGCTTCATGATTGTTCATAACAGGAGGTACTGAAAATGGTAGAAAGGTGTAGCACCACATTGCATGGCTTCTAGTCAAGGCTGAAAAGGCAAGAGTGTCGGTTTAGGTCATGAATGGACAAATGTGGTTCCGACCAGAACAGAAAATGGAAGTCACCATCAGGGCCGGTTCGTCCATTAGGCGGACTACGCAGGCGCGTAGGACGACGTCACCGGGGAGGGGTGATGTCACCCGGGAGGCGCCGCCACGCCGGCTTCCTGCCGCCCGCGCCGCCCGCACCGCCTGTGCTGCGCTGCCCCGCCGCCGCGCCGGCCAGGCCTCCGTGGCGGCCTTGCAGCCGCCGCCATGCCATGTTAGGCAGCCCGGGGCTCCGGCCGTGCTTCGCATGCGCAGAGCTTTTTGGCGCATGCGCGAAAGGTCCCGCATGTCGCGCACTAGCTCCCGCTTTGGAGCCAGTGTGTGTGCGCAGATTGGCGCATGCACACTGGCCGTCAAAGCGGGAGGCGCGCTCTGGAGCCAGTACCCACGCAGATTGGCGTATGCGCACTGGGGGGGCCGCAATTTTTTTCCGCGTACCCCCCAGGAACAGCTTGGTCCGCCCCTGGTCACCATCTTGAATTCCCAAAGAACGGGAGTTCTAAGAAGGGAAGGCCCTGGTAAGTACTTGAACAATAGACCCACCAATGTATTTAGTTTGGGTGTCCTAGGTGAAGGCATCTGCTCTCTGTTAGAAAATGGTGGTTTACATGTAATGAAATATTGTAATAGATTAAACTGTGTGGTGTAGCGAGGCAATGTAAGAGTTACATGAACAGAGCTGTGATTGATTCCTAGAACATAACTTTGGAGTGTTCCGGTAATGTGTTTACATTCCACAGAAATCAGATAGCCATGTGGTTTCTGCGTCCAGCGATGTACAGCTAGTGAATGGACGTATTTTATTCTGCTGCTCTAAATAGTGTAAATTTCAATAAAAGATAAGAGCCGCTTCGGGCTTTGGAGCTGACTGAAGTAGTATGCTTCGTTATTTCCTTTTGTGCCTTTAATTAGACAATCAGAAGTCAATAAATCAACATTCTCATGGGATTAACATAAAATTCAGGCCTCCATGTTGTCGTTGTCCTCACTGCATATAGTGGGTAGAGTATGGCTTGCACTGTTGGAAATGTCAAGCTTCTTCATGCCCCCTGTAGTATTTTTTTAATCTATAATCCTGTTGCTTAATTATTGTATGTATGTTCTGATATGCAGCTTTATTTCCTTGCTCTATGTTTTCCTGAGAAGTTGTGGGAGGGGCTGAAGACCATGTGATCCGTTTTGAGATGAGCACAGAGCAGAGATTTCTTTAGACTTTGGGACTGCTCGGATTTATTGTGAGATAAGTGTTCTGAGGGGATGGCACAGAAACTATTTCAAATATATCTGTAACTGGCTAAGTTGTGTGCCTGTGTATGCTGAACACATGAAGTTCATGAGTAAACCAAAGTCTCCTTTATTTTGTCTCTTGAGTGCATAATATAAAACAAGTTGTTTTATGGGAGAGTAGATATATTTTTGGTCACTGAAAAACATTTCTGAACTATTATCTGGCATATTCTCTGCTTTCTAACAGAGGAGATTCCATCTGAACCTGATGAAGAACTTCCTGCTGTGAGAGCTGTTCAGCAGTGGAACTCTCTGCCCCAGAGTAAGGTGGAAGCTCCTTATTTATTATTTATTTATTTACTACATTTTTATACCGCCATTCTCAGCCTGAGGGCAACTCATGGCGGTTTACAAGCGGCAATATTCAATGCCTATAACGATATAAAAGCAGATAAAACACTCATCATAGTTTTAAAAATTCACATACATATTAAACATCAATAAAAACATTATAAAAATTATAAAAATCCTTCGCACTTCATTGCCAAATCATTGTCCGGTTACGTTGTCCAATCATTCCGAGATCAAAGTTCATAGCTACACTGCGTTTGGAAACGCCTGCACAAATAACCAGGTTTTTCCTTTTTTACGAAATGTTAAGAGGGTGAGGGCCAATCTAATATCCCTGGGGAGGGCATTCCATAGAACAGACCTGGGCAACCCACGGCCCGCGGGGCGAATGCGGCCCGGCAGCCGATTCTGTCCGGCCCGGGGAGAAGGGCGTCGGGGGCGGGGCCAAGAGGAAGGAGTGCCGCTGCCGCCATCCCATCGCGGGCTGTGGGGCCTGTGTCGGCAGACAGCTCGCCGCTCCGGAGAACAATCGGAGGAGCGGCGGCTTTGGAGTGCCTGCCATCCTGGGAGGCGATCCGGGCCTGAAGCGGGAGCAGTCGGCGACCTGCGGCGGCTGATTGCCCTGGCGACCTGGAAGACTTGATCGTCTTCCGGTTCGCCAGGGCGATCACCTGCCGCAGTTCACCGACTGCTCCCGCTGCAGGCCTGGATCGCCTCCCAGGATGGCAGGCACTCCATGGCAGGGCGATCAGCTGGGGAATGGCTGGGGGCGAGAGCGGGCGGAGGCCTGCAGCTTCCAATCCTGTGCTGCTCTGTTCTGCTGCGGTGGTGGCTGGGTCCGCTTTGTCATCCTCTGGGCTGGGTCCATTGGGCCATTCCATCTTGGGATCCTTCCTCTCTTGAGGATGTCAGCCTCCATCTTGGTTCGCACCTTGTCTTCTTGAATTTCATTTTATTTTATTTTAGTGGTTTTTATTATTATTTTATAATAATAATTTTATTATAATAATAATATAATAATATAATATAATATAATGTTATATTATATTATAATTTCAATATATTATAATGTCTATATGTATACTATAATATAATAATTACGATATTAATACTAATAATATATGAATATTTCTTGATATATTAATATGTTAATATTAATGATGTGTAATATATAGTAAATATAGTAAATAAATAAATAATGTAGATTAGAATGTAGTTCAGCCTTTAGGTGCGGCCCTCCATAATATTTTTTGGCTCTCGTGTGGCCCCTTGGAAAAAATAATTGCCCACCCTTGCCATACATAGAAGGTTTAAAAGCCTTCTTTGGATGACCATCTGTCAGGAGTGCTTTGAATGCAATTTTCCTGCTTCTTGGCAGGGGGTTGGACTGGATGGCCCATGAGGTCTCTTCCAACTCTATGATTCTATCAGAGATAATAGGTCAATCAGTCTAACAAATGAAGTCAATTGTCTTGCATAATTAATTACATTTGGTTGTATACCACTGGAGAAGATTCTACTCAAATGGGTTTTTAGCTCTTCTCTAAAAGGTTATGATCTCTAAAAGGCCATGCTTTTCTAAAATGCACCTTCTGGTCTGGCTGGAATCCATGGAATTCTAGAGTTGGAAGGGACCACAAAGGCCATCCAGTCCAACCCCCTGTAATGCAGGAAAACCAAAACAATTCTTTGGGTGGTTTATGTTACAGAGGTTGCACCCATGTAAATACTTTTTTCAGGCAGTGCACAAGGAGATATCAAGTACCTTAAAACAGTGTTTCCCAACCAGTGTGCCATGGCACACTAGTGTGCCGTGAGGAATCGGTAGGTGTGCCGTGGGAAATTGGCACTCTCCCCCCTCCTAGCAGCTCTTTCTCCCTCCTTCCCTCCCCAAAGATCCTCCCCAAGGCAAAGGAAGGGCTCCGCCGAATGTCGGAAGCTCCACATCTGTGAATTGGGCAGTGAGCGAACCTGGGAGAATCGGGAGGCTGAAGCATTCACAGGTTTCCAAGAAACAAATTGAGCCTCTCCGCTTGGAAATGTTTATTTTTTTACTATTTCGCTGAATTTTTTGAGAGTTGCCTCCCCCCCCCCAAGGAACTGTTTATAACAGCTTCATGACATCCATAGTTATCTGGAAGCAAGTTTCAGTCAGGGTGAAATTTCACAAGGGTCTGGAGAACAAGCCCTATGAGGAGCGGCTTGAAGAGCTGGGCATGTTTAGCCTGAAGAAGAGAAGGCTGAGAGAAGACATGATAGCCATGTATAAATATGTAAGAGGAAGTCATATATATGTTGTGTTCATCGAAACAGGCCCAGGTTTCACACTGAGTGTATAAATACATTTAAAAACATATTAACTATATGTATTATTACTGTGTTAGAGTGTCATTTTGTGTCATTTTGGTTGGTGGTGTGCACCAGGATTTTGTAAATGTAAAAAATGTGCCACAGCTCAAAAAAGGTTGAAAAACACTGCCTTAACATTCCTGCCATAGTGTCTACATGGTACTTGGGCCCCTGGAGGTTGGGCAGAGGTCAATCCCATAGCAGAGTCCAGTTACCATGCTACAGCTTCCAATATAAATACAATAGTAGAGCTTTATATGCCAGTGTCCAATAGGCCACAGCATTGTAGCATCTCTTGCCTGATTGATAAATGATCCCATTTTGTGCCGTTGATGTGTTTTGTGTCCCCAAGGCCCATTCATTTCTCACTAAGACGTGTGCCGACTCTATTTAAATCTCTCTCATTTAGACATTTGTCAGTTTGCAGGAGCTCAACGCTAAAGGGCACCTAATCTCAACAGTTTCCTCTCCCCATTCTCCATCCTTTGTAGATTTCATTGTATGTCTCTGTGTTTTAAAATGATGTGTCCCTCCGTCTGCTGAGAATTGATAGCGGATGCCTCAAAAGAGCAACAAAGAGCAGCGTGGAAGGGACCCAGCTGAGCCAAACGATGCCAGGCGATTAACAGAGATTAAGGGTCATCCCCGCCATCTGGGAGCTGCAAAAAAGAGAGATAATGATGGCTAATTTGGGGACCGAGGACCATTAAATTGGTCCGCTATGCTGATGCCACAGGGAGATAGGGGTTTTTTAGGATTGCAAAATCATAGCCCTAGACGACACTAATACACTACAACAGACTCCTAAATCTGTGGCTTTTGAGATAGAATACCCTGCAACTTTGGGTAACCTCATTCTGCTGTTCTTAAATGTTTCATCTATGAATGGAGGGTGGCTCTCCTTTCGATTCTGACCTAGAATCCACATTTCCTAATGGTTAAAATAAAATGGTGTTGATGCATACCTAGCTGGGAACTGTTTTTGTTGTCATTAGCTGTTTTGGCTTATGGAGACCCCATGAATGAGAGAGACCTCTAACTCATAATGCCACTCTCTTCTGCTTTAGTCAGACCAGTTCTGGGCACATCCCATTTCAAGAAAGCGATGAGCAAGATGGAATGTAGAATAGAGGGGGAGCATGACTTCCTTGGATCTACTAGACCAGTGTTTTTCAACCTTTTTCGAACATTTACAAAATCCTGGGGCACACCACCAACCAAAATGACACAAAATGACACTCTAATGGCATTGAATGTTTGCCATGTATATATGTATGTACATTGTAATCCGTCCTGAGTCCCCTGCGGGGTGAGAAGAACGGAATATAAATACTGTAAATAAATAAATAAATTATTATTATTATTATTATGTATTCCTGAACTTACATTTTGAGTAGACTTTTGACAAGGTCCCCATAACATTTTCATAAAGAAACTACAATAATAATAATAACGTTGTTGTTGTTATTATTATTATTATTATTATTATGTATTCCTGGATTTACATTTCCAGCAGACTTTTGACAAAGTCCCCATGACATTTCCACAAAGAAACTACAATAATAATAATGTTGTTACTGTTGTTATTATTATTATTATTATGTATTCCTGGACTTACATTTCGAATAGACTTTTGACAAGGTCCCCATAACATTTTCATAAAGAAACTACAATAATAATAATAATAACGTTGTTGTTGTTGTTATTATTATTATTATTATTATTATGTATTCCTGGATTTACATTTCCAGCAGACTTTTGACAAAGTCCCCATGACATTTCCACAAAGAAACTACAATAATAATAATGTTGTTACTGTTGTTATTATTATTATTATTATGTATTCCTGGACTTACATTTCGAATAGACTTTTGACAAGGTCCCCATAACATTTTCATAAAGAAACTACAATAATAATAATAATAATGTTGTTGTTGTTGTTATTATTATTATTATGTATTCCTAGACTTACATTTCGAGCAGACTTTTGACAAAGTCCCCATGACATTTCCACAAAGAAACTACAATAATAATAATGTTGTTGCTGTTGTTGTTATTATTATTATTATGTATTCCTGGACTTACATTTCGAGTAGACTTTTGACAAGGTCCCCATAACATTTTCATAAAGAAACTACAATAATAATAATAATGTTGTTGTTATTATTATTATTATTATTATTATGTATTCCTGGACTTACATTTCGAGCAGACTTTTGACAAAGTCCCCATGACATTTCCACAAAGAAACTACAATAATAATAATAATAATGTTGTTGTTGTTGTTATTATTATTATTATTATTATTATTATGTATTCCTGGACTTAAACCCCACTGATTCTCCCCTCCATGGCCTCCTCCACCCTCTGGAGAGGATAGAGGCCTGCCTTTGGGGCTCCTTTGGGCCCTTCCTCTGTAGCTGTTTTCGGGCTCTGTTCACACAAATGGGCTCCTCTTCCTCTTCCTCCTCTTTCTCTGCCTCCTCTTCAGCAAGGTGACTGAGTCCTATAGAAGTGTTTGTGGAGGGCGCCGATAGGGCCCAGCCGAGAGCCGCCGCCGCCGATGAAAGAAGCACCTCACACTCGCATCCTGAGCCAGGACTCGCCACTGCCGCGCTCAGGAAAGGCCAGGGATTCTTCTCCTTCTTCCCTTCCTCCTCCTTCTAGGCCCAGCCAGACGGCGTGCTGCTGAGCCTTCTGGGAAGAAGAAGAGAAAGGCCCCCTTCGGCCCCCGCCGTCCATGAGGAGAAGGCGGCTCCGGCGGTGATGCCTACTGCCCTGAGGGGAAGACGAGTGGCGGTGTGGAGGCGTTTGGCGCCAGGAGAGAAGCAGCGGAGGCGGCGGCGGCAAGGGAGGCGGGAGCGGCAAGTGCAGCCTCAGGCCCGGCTGAGGCCTAGTCGGCGCCGCCTCCACCGCCTCTTTCTCCTCAAAGGCGGCCTCCTCCAGGCCCTCCATGCTGCCACTGAGTGAGGAGGGGGAAGAAAAGGTGTTTCCCAGGGCACACCTGATGATCGTTCACGGCACACTAGTTGGGAAACACTGTACTAGACACTACTCCTATTGGTGCAGGCTAAAAACCCATTGACTTTTTAAGCTGCCCCATCACATTGTTGGCTCATGTTTAACTTGTTGTCCACGAGGGCTTCAAGATCTTTTTTACATGTCCTGCTCTCGAGCCAGGCATTGTCCCCCATTCTGTCTCTTTGCATTTCATTTTTTCTGCCTAAGTGGAGCATCTTGCAGGGCCGGATTAAGGGCTTCTGCCGCCCTAGGCCACTCCCTAGCTCAGCTGGCATGAGGGAAAAGGAGCCGGGAGAAGCCTCCCCGCCGCTGCGCCGCCCCTAGGGCGCCGTACGTGCCTTCCCCCGCCGCCTCCCGTGCAAGCGAGGAGGCGGCAGGGGAAGGCCCGTCTGTCGCCCTAAGGGCGGCGCAGCAGCGGCGAGGCTTCTCCCGGCTCCTTTTCTCGCACCGGGCTAGTCCGCCGCTCCTCCCTTCACTGCCAGTGTGAGGGGAGAAGGCGCCGTCGGAAGTCCCTCCCCTAGGGAGACTCACGCGGCTTCCCCCGCCGCCGCCGCGCTCGTACTGGCGCCCCTCCTCCCTTCACTGACGGAAGGAGTGGCGCCCACCCGTGCGAGCGAGGCGTTGGCGGGGGAAGCCGCGTGAGTCTCCCTAGGGGCAGCGGGATTTCCCCTCACCCCTTCCTTCAGGCCCGGAAATGCCGCCCCCCAAAATCTGCCGCCCGAGGCAATGGCCTCGGGTGACCTTATGGGTAATCCAGGCCTGGTCCCTGTTGAACTTCATTTTGTTAGTTTTGGCCAATCTTCTCTCTAACCTGTAAAGATCATTTTGAATTCTGCTCCTGTCTTCTGGTTTATTGGCTCCCTCTCCCAATTTGGTCCCATCTGCAAACTTGATGCTCATGCCTTCTAACCCTTCATCTAATCAAGATCCTAAACAGGACCGGGCCCAAAACTGAGCCTTGCTTACTGCACTCCACTTGTCACTTCTTTCCAGGTTTTTTTAAAATAAAAAAAATGTATCAGGAGCGACTTGAGAAACTGCAAGTTGCTTTTTGTGTGAGAGAAGAATTGGCTGTCTGCAAGGATATTGCTCAGGGGACACCAGGATGTTTTACCATCCTTTGTGGGAGGCTTCTCTCATGTCCCCACATGGGGAGCTGGAGCTGACAGGGGAAGCTCGTTCGTGCTCTCCCTGGATTCGAACCTGTAACCCAGCGGTCAGGAACTTTTTTGACTCAGAGAGCTATGAAAGCAAAATATTTAGAAATTTATTTCAGTGAGAGCCATATAGTATATATAATATATTTTAAGACTGAATTCAACTAAATGTGAGTATATACATACATACTATGAGAAAAGGATTCCCCCCAGCAGAATGACAGGACATTTCAGACCTGGCTCTGCAAAAGGCATGCTCAGGACTCTGGGAAGGAAGAGAAGATGGAAGGAAGGAAGGAAGGAAGGAAGGAAGGAAGGAAGGAAGGAAGGAAGGAAGGGGGAAAGAAAGAAAGAAAAATAAAGGATGGAACAGGAGAGGAAGGAAGAAAAAGAAGAACGAACTATAGAAAAGGAAGAAAATAAAAGCAGGAGAGAGACAAGGAGGGGAAAAGAAAGAAGGAAATGGGAAGGGAGGAAAGGAAAGGGTGGGGGAAAGGAAAGGGAGTGAGGAAAAGTAAAATAATGAAGGGAAAAGAAGAAAAGAAAGAAGGGGAGAGAGAGGGAAGTGAAAGGAAAGGAAGGAGAAGAAAAGGAAGACTTTGGGGGGAAAGAATAGAAGAGGAAGGAAGGAAGGAAGGGAGGGAGGGAGGAAGAAGGAGGGAGGGAGAATGGAGGAAAGAAGGGAGAGAGGGAGGGAAAAGGAAGGAGAGAAGGAGAAGGAAAGGGTGAAGGGGGAGAAAGGAAGGAAGAGGAAGGAAGGGAGAGGGAGAATGGAGAAAAGAAGGAAGGGGAGAGAGGGAGGGAAATGGAAGTAGAGAAGGAGAAAATGGAAGGGGAGAGAAGAAGGGAAAAGGAAGGAGAGAAGGAAAGAATGGAAGAGGAAGGAAGGAACGAAGAGGGAGGGAGGAAAGAAGATAGGAAGAGAGGGAGGAAAAAGCATGAAAGAAAAAGAGGGAAAAAGAAAGGAAGAGGAAGGAAGGAAGGAAGGAAGGAAGGGGAAGGAGGGCGCGGGGCCAAGGTGGACCTTGGTGTCGATGTCGCCGAGGCAGTCCCTCCGGAAGGCGTAGAAGAGGGAGCAGCTCTTGAGCTGCCCGACGATGAGGGCGATGAGCTGGGCATCCCCTGGGGGCAGCGAGGCCGGGTCCGCGGTGCCAGGACCAGGTCCGCCTCCTCCCCCGAAGCCTGTGGCGAAGGACAAAGAGGAAGACGAGGACGAGGAGCCGTTGCCGGCCTTTGCCATCCCCGGTGAAGAGGGTGCAGGGCCCCGAGAACAGCGGGAGATGAGGAAGAAGTGGCGATGGTGATGCAGAAGCGGCAGTCGTGGCGCATTTGCCTCACTCCTCCCTGCTGCATGCTGGGAAACCGAGGCCTGGGCTGCTCTGGAGAGCCAGATGCAATCATGAAAAGAACCACATCTGGCTCCCGAGCCATAGGCTCCCTACCCCTGCTGTAACCTGTCGGTCTTCAGTTCTGCCAACACAAGGGTTTAACTCACTGTTCCACCAGGGGCTCCTTTCCATCCTTTCCAGGATGAAAAGGGAGCATTGGGGAGAATTACCCTCTGGGTTCGTTCACTTAACCCAGTGTTTCCCAACCTTTTTTGAGCCGCGGCACACTTTTTACATTTACAAAATCCTGGGGCACACCACCAACCAAAATGACACAAAATGACACTCTAACACAGTAATACATATAGTTAATATGTTTTTAAATGTATTTATACACTCAGCGTGAAACCTGGGCCTGTTTCGATGAACACAACATAGATATCCTGGCAGGAATGGCAGAAAGATGAAAAACTTCCAACACAGAACTCCCATAAGCAAGAGAAAATACTATAAGAGTTTGGTGGGCATTGACCTTAGGTTTTGGAGTTGTAGTTCACCTATATCCAGAGAGCACTGTGGACTCAAACAATGTTGGATCAGGACCAAACTTGGCATCAATACTCAATATGCCCAAATATGAATGCAGATGGAGTTCAGGGGAAATAGACCTTGACATTTGGGAGTTGTAGTTGCTTGGATTTATAGTTTCCCTACAATCAAAGAGCATTCTGAACCCCAGCAATGATAGAACTGTGCCAAACTTCCCACACAGAACCCCCAGGAGGCAAGAGGAGGTCTCTACTTGGGGAAAGGGAGGAGGGCTTTCCCAATGCATGGAGAGGGAGAGACCAAGTAGACCAGTCTTTCTCAACCAGTGTGCCGTGGCACACTAGTGTGCCGTGAAGGACCTCCTGCTGTGCCGCGAGAAAAGCTCTCTGCCCCCCCTTCCTCCCCCCCTCCTGCCGAACTCCTGCTGCTTGGGGGAGGAGGAAGGGCCAGGCAGTGGTGAAGAAAAGAAGGGGACCGGGCGCCGCCTCCTTCGGCCGTTTTCCCAGCCAGCCTCCAATCCGCCATGACTCCCACCATGACTCTCGCCCCTCGCTCGCTGAAGCCGCGTGGAGGAGGAGCCCCGCCCACTGAAGCCCATCCACCGCTCATGCTCCTCCTCTGTAGGAGAGCTGAAGCTGGGGGGAGGGGGCGGGACATGGCACGGCCTGTAGGAGAGCTGAAGCTGGAGGGAGGGGGCGGGGCATGGCACGGCCTGTAGGAGAGCTGAAGCTGGGGGAGGGGGCGGGGCATGGCGCGGCCTGTAGGAAAGCTGAAGCTGGGGGGAGGGGGCGGGGCATGGCGCGGCCTGTAGGAGAGCTGAAGCTGGGGGGAGGGGGCGGGGCATGGCGCGGCCTGTAGGAGAGCTGAAGCTGGGGGAGGGGGCGGGGCATGGCGCGGCCTGGCTCTGCCCCCTCCCCCACCTTCGGCACTCCCAGCAGCTGCTCCAGCCTTGAGGGGACAGTGCGAAGCCAGCATTGTGCTGGCTCTGGCACCGCTGGCTTGGCAATGCCCCCTCAAGGCTGGAGCAGCTGCTGGGAGAGGTGAAGCCGGGGGTAGGGGCGGGGCATGGCACAGCCTGGCTCCGCCCCCTCCCCGGCTTCGGCACTCCCAGCAGCTGCTCCCAGCAGGCCACCATCCCCCAGCCGTTCTTTACTGTGTTAGAGTGTCATTTTGTGTCGTTTTGGTTGGTGGTGTGCCCCCGGGTTTTTTTAATGTTAAAAGTGTGCCGCGGCTCAAAAAAGGTTGGGAAACACTGAAGTAGACAACGGGTGGGGAGGGGGCCTTTATCGAGGTAGGTTTCTAAGGGTTTTTATACTTCAACACAGTAGACTCTCCCCCCTCCCCTCCTGGAGGTTCCAATTTCCCACGGCACACCTGATGATCGCTCACGGCACACTGGTTGGGAAACACTGACTTAACCAATTACAGATCTGTTATTGGTTCACTTCTTCTTCCACAAATGTCACATTGTTAGAAAAAAGTTGTATAATTTCCCTTGGGATTGTATTTAAAAAACTGAACCATTTATTCTTGTATTGATCTATTTATATGTCTAGTTTATTACTGGATTGCCCTGTGCATAAGTGCGAAAACATAGTTGTGTTTAAAAAAAAGAAACAACATCAAATTATTAATGTTCTGACATTTTTTTTTTAAATCCATAGATTTCTAACATTGCCCTCAGTTTGTAGTAATGTTGAAATCTATACAGCCCGCTACTCAAAATGGCAGGAGACCCTCGTTCCGCCAGCTCAGGTAATGAGAAAGCCCTTGCATAAGTCTTGCAATGTTCTCTTCGCTGAGGAACAACTGGAGCATCTCGGAGATGAACTCTTCATTGTAAAAATAGGTATACATCAAGACCAAGAAAAGGAGGACGCTGCAGCCCAGCACCAAAATGATCAGGAACTTCCCCAGTTTCCAGAGCCACTGCATGACTCGCCTTGTCTTGGATTTGTTCAAGGCAACGTCCACCAGCCTGGCCTCCACGATTTCGTGCATCAAGGAGCCCACTTGCACCCTGTTCTCTTCGTCCAACCTCATGATGGTGGCCTGCTGGACAGAGGTCTCCAGCTGGGCTTGGAGATTTTTGATATCCTTCCTTTGGCTCTCTCTGAGGAGCAAAAGAGCTGCGACCTTCTCCTGTAGGTGACAGGACAGCCTCTTCTCTCTGAGGTAGCTACGCTCGGTCTCGTCCAGCTTGTCCTCCAGGGTCCTGAGATGTTTCCTCACTTCCGTCGAAAGGTTCTGCATTTCTAATAGGTCCTTCTCCTGAGCCGCTTTGTAGTCTTGGAAGAGGGCCATTTGGAAGGAGACTTCCTGCAACTCCTTGTTGAGTTCTTCATTGCCTTTCAACAAGGATTTATTCTGGTTCTCCAGCTCTTCGATCCTAATCTGGGCCTCATCCATCCTTTCTCGGATGTCTTCCACCTTCTTCTGCATCTGCTCCATGGTGGATTTGAATTTTCCTGCGGTCGCTTGCAGGTGCTGGTTCTGGTCCTTGATGCTTTTGTTCTCCTTCAGCAACTCCCGGTTCTCGGTATCGAGACAGATCACTTCTTCTTTCAGTTCGTCGATCTGATTCCGGAGCTTTTCATTCGACACGGACAGCTCTTCCACCGACATTGTCTAGGATGAAGTGGTTCCTTCAGAACTGGTTAGCTTTCCCCCACCAAAAAAAAACAAAAACAAATAGAAGTATGATTTAAACATATATCATCTACATCAGTGTTCCACAACCTTCCTAATGCCACGACCCCTTAATACAGTGTTTCTCAACCTGGGGGTCGGGACCCCTGGGGGGGGTCACGAGGGGGTGTCAGAGGGGTCGCCAAAGACCATGAAAAAACACAGTATTTTCTGTTAATCATGGGGGGTTCTGTGTGGGAAGTTTGGCCATTCTATTATTGGTGGGGTTCAAGAGACTCTTTGAGTGTAGGAGAACTATAAATCTCAGCAACTACAACTTCCAAATGTCAAGATCTATCCCCCCCCCCCCTCCAAAAAAAACCAAAAACCAACTCCACTACTATTCACATTTGGGCATATTGAGTAGTCATGCCAAGTTTGGTCTTCTAGATCTATCATTGACTCCACAGTGCTCTTTGGATGTAGGTGAACTACAACTCCAAAACTCAAGGTCAGTGCTCACCAAATCCTTCCAGTATTTTCTGTTGGTCATAGGAGTTCTATGTGCCAAGTTTGGTTCAATTCCACCATTGGCGGAGTTCAGAATGCTATTTAATTGTAGGTGAACTATAAATCCCAGCAACTGTGACTCCCAAATGACAAAATCAACCCCCCACCACCAACTCTACCAGCATTCAAATTTGGGCATATTGGGTATTTGTGCCAAATTTAGTCTAGTGAATGAAAATACATCCAGCATATCGTATATTTACATTACAGTTCGTAACAGTAGTAAAATTACAGTTATGAAGTAGCAACAAAAACAATTTTATTGTTGGGGGTCACCACAACATGAAGAACTGGATTAAGGGGTCGCGGCATTAGGAAGGTTGAGAACCACTGCCTTAATACAGTTCCTCATGTTGTGGTGACCCCCAACTATAACATTATTTTCGTTACTACTTCATAACTGTAATTTTGCTACCTTTATGAATCGTCATGTAAATATCTGATCTGCTGGATGTATTTTCATTCACTGGACCACATTTGGCACAAATACCTGATATGCCCAAATTTGAATACCAGTTGGATTGGAGGATATTGTTTTTATCATTTGGGAGTTGCAGTTTCTTGGACTTATAATTCACCTACAATCAAAGAGCATTGTGAACTCCACCAATGATTGAATTGAACCAGTCTTGGTATACAGAACTCCCGTGACCAACAGAACATAATTGGGAGGGTGTGGTGGGCATTGACCTGGAGTTTTGGAGTTGTAGTCCACCTACATCCAGAGAGCACTCAAACAATGATGGAGCTGGACCAAACTTGGCACAAATACTCAATATGCCTAAATGTGAACACAGGTGGAGTTTGGGGAAAATAGACCTTGGCATTTGGGAGTTGTAGTTGCTGGGATTTATAGTTTACCTACACTCAAAGAGCATTCTGAACCCCACCAACGAAAGAATTGGGCCAAACTTCCCACACAGAATTCCCATGACCAAAAAGAAAATACTGTGTTTTCTGTTGGTCTTAGGCGACCCGTCTGACACCCTCTCTCGACCCCCCTAGGGGTCCCGACCCCCCGGTTGAGAAACGCTGATCTACATTTATGAAGTTCGCTTAATCAACAAAAGGCATGCAAAAAAAGAAATTAGCAAAATGTTTCTGCTTCTATCTTGCTTCCTTCGCTGGAAGCAAAAGTAAGCCTTCTCCAAGGAGGCAATTTAGAACTTTGCCAACATTCTGCAAAAATACAAAGAAGGAAAGTCATGTGAGCAAATAAAAATATAAAGCCTACATGAAATGTGTAGAGCTCATCTTGATATAAGGCCCCCCAGCCCCTTCCCTGCGGCCCCATAAGCTTTTTTAATAAAAAAATATTTAAAAAAATTACCCACTTCCGGGTTCTGGAGCAAGTATCGCGAGACTACGGAAGCCACACGGGATTTCGCTCTCAACGCGAGATCACGCCTGCGTTGAGAGCGAAATCCCGTGTGGCTTCCATAGTCTTGCGATACTCCTGTTGCCGAAATCTTGGCTACTTAATCCCTGTGGCCCACGCAGATGCGATTTGGACCTTCACGGCTGCTGCCTCGGTCGGTCGTCGCCTCTGCTCGTGGTCCGGCTACTCCTGGATCCTGCGCGTTTGGGAAGGTAGGCTAACCTTTATGTTACCGTGTTACCCCGAAAGTATGACACCCCGATTGTAAGACGTATCGGGTGTCAGGGGGTCGGCTAATGTAAGCCGCACCCGAATGTAAGCCGTACCTCGTCGCCACGCCACGCCGCCGCCGCCCCGCAACCGGCCCATCGGCCGCGGCACACCTCCGCGGCACACCTCCTTTCTGCCAGGCCTCCAAGGGAGGGGAAGAGAGCCAGAAGCATGGCAAAGCGTGCGCTGCGTCAGAGTGACGCGTGTCGCTTGCCCCGCCCTGGCTCTCTTCCCGTCCCTTCCTTTGTCCAAGAAAGGGAGGGAGAAGGAGCCGGGGTGGGGCAGAGCGACGACGTCACTCTGACGCGTCGTCGCTTGCCCGCCCCTCGCTCGCTCCCTCCTTTCCTTTCTCCAAGAAAGGGAGGGAGAAGGGAGCCGGGGGTGGGGCAGGCGACGACGCGTCACTCTGACGCTGCGTCGCCCCCGCCCCGCTCCCTCCCCTTCCTTTCTCCAAGAAAGGGAGGGAGAAGGGAGCCGGGGCGGGGCAGAGCGACGACGCGCCACTCTGACGCAGAGGGCTTTGGCATGCTTCTGGCTTTCTTCCCTCCCTTCCTTTGTCCAGAAAGCTGCGCCGCGGAGGTGTGCAGCGGCGGCGTGGCGGCGGCGGCGTGGCGATGGAGCACGTCTTAGTTTATATAAGACGTGCCTCAAAGTAAGACGTAGGGGGACTTTTTGGGGAAAGAAAGTAAGACGCTGTCTTACTTTCGGGGAAACACGGTATTATTATGTAATTGTGTATTTGAATGCCCACCCTGCATTTAAAGTTAGTAAAAGATTATATTTGACTAGCTGTACCCGGCACGCGTTGCTGTGCCCTATTTAGGAGATGTGAGAAAGTATGAGTATGTAAGGGTGGGAATTGATGTTACTTATGGTCTTGGTGGGTGTGTGCATGTCTATATATGTATATGTGCGTGTATATGTGTGTGCATGTGTATATGTGTGCAGGTATATATGTGTGTGCATGTGTATATATGTGTATGTATGTGAGTGTGCATGTGTATATTGGTGTGTGCATGTATATGTGTGTATGTATGTGTATTTGTATATGTGTGTATGTACATATGTGTGTGAATGTGTGTATATGTATATATGTGTGTGTATTTGTATGTGTGTATGTATGTGTGTGTAAGTGTATATGTGTGTGAATATGTCTATATGTATATATTTGTGTGTATGTGTATATGTGTGTATGTATGTGTATGTATGTATATATGTGTGTGAAAGGGGGAGGAATGACATGGGAGAGGGTGGAACGTGGTGAAGGATGGGAATGTGAAGTGGAGGGAGAGGGGCTGGAGAATGGGGGAAGTTAAGTTTGGGAGAGGAAGGAGGAAACTACAAAAAGGGAAGAGTGGTTTGGGGTTGGAGTGGCATAGAAGTGTGTGTGTTTGGGGGTGAGAGGGAAGGGAGGAAGAGGTTTGCCCTGGCCTAGGAGAGAGAAGCCTCCCTCTCCTTTCCCCATTCCTCGAAGGGAGAAAGCATTGTGGGGAATGGAAGCAGGGAGGCGAAGAAGGTTTTGGAGGGGAAGGAGAAGCAGCAGCGCACATTTTTCCGGCCCCACCCACCCACAGAAACATCCCCTCGCCCTCAGTCCTCGCTCATCAGGTTCCCGGGTCCAGGAGCGGCTGGAAGGCGACAGAGGACGAAAAGCCAGCGGAGGAGGCACCCAGGACGCCACCCGGGTTCAGAAGCGCCGGGGTGTGGGTGAGTGCGCCACAAGCGCCACTACGCTTGGTGGCTATGGGGGTTGGGGGGGGGCATTTTTAGGGGTCTTCCGTGGGAGACACGGCGGAGGGCGTATCGAAGGTTCAGGGTGAGTGGGGAGAGAGGGAGACGGGATGGGTTTGTATGTTGGGGGGAGGTGGTTTTGAGTGCGGCTGCGCTGATTGTTCTCCCTGTGTTCTGCGCTCGCCCAGCGCAGAACGGGAGTCAATGGGCGGTTTTTGGGGGCTGTTTTTGGGGGTTGCAAGTTAGTGAGGTGGGTTTTTTTAGTGTTATGTCTGTACCTCGTGGTCTGGGGGAATGTGTGTGGTGGGATTTGTGTTTGGGGGGTTATGGTTTGGCCGTGCATATCCATCTTTGCACGACCACGTCTCCTTTATATATATAGACTAGCTGTACCCGGCACGCGTTGCTGTGCCCTATTTAGGAGATGCGAGAAAGTCTGAGTATGTAAGGGTTGGAATTGATGTTACTTATGGTCTTGGTGGGTGTGTGCATGTCTATATATGTATATGTGCGTGTATATGTGTGTGCATGTGTATATGTGTGCAGGTATATATGTGTGTGCATGTGTATATATGTGTATGTATGTGAGTGTGCATGTGTATATTGGTGTGTGCATGTATATGTGTGTATGTATGTGTATTTGTATATGTGTGTATGTACATATGTGTGTGAATGTGTGTATATGTATATATGTGTGTGTATTTGTATGTGTGTATGTATGTGTGTGTAAGTGTATATGTGTGTGAATATGTCTATATGTATATATTTGTGTGTATGTGTATATGTGTGTATGTATGTGTATGTATGTATATATGTGTGTGAAAGGGGGGGGAATGACATGGGAGAGGGTGGAACGTGGTGAAGGATGGGAATGTGAAGTGGAGGGAGAGGGGCGGGAGAATGGGGAAGTTAAGTTGGGGAGAGGAAGGAGGAAACTACAAAAAAGGGAAGAGTGGGTTGGGGTTGGAGTGGCATAGAAGTGTGTGTGTTTGGGGGGGTGAGAGGGGAAGGAGGAAGAGGTTTGCCCTGGCCTAGGAGAGAGAAGCCTCCCTCTCCTTTCCCCATTCCTCGAAGGGAGAAAAGCATTGTGGGGAATGGAAGCAGGGAGGCGAAAGAAGGTTTTTGGAGGGGGAAGGAGAAGCAGCAGCGCATTTTTCGGGCCCACCCACCCACAGAAACATCCTCGCCCTCAGTCCTCGCTCATCAGGTTCCCAGTCCAGGAGGCGGCTGGAAGGCGACAGAGGGGGGCGAAAAGCCAGCGGAGGAGGCACCCAGGGCGCCACCCGGGTTCAAGCGCCCGAGGGGGGAAACAGCGGAGGCAGCAGAGACGGCCACGGGACTACATTTCCCAGAAGGCACCGCACGGCGACTTCGGTTCCTTCGCCCTCCTTGCCATTGAGCTGTGCGGGCGTTCTGGGAAATGTAGTCCCGTGGCCGTGTCTGCTGCCTCCGCTGTTTCCAGCGCTTCTGAACCCGGGTGGCGTTGTGGGTGCCTCCTCCGCTGGCTTTTCGTCCTCTGTCGCCTTCCAGCCGCTCCTGGACCCGGGAACCTGATGAGCGAGGACTGAGGGCGAGGGGATGTTTCTGTGGGTGGGTGGGTGGGGGTGAGTGCGCCGCAAGCGCCACTACGCTTTGTGGCTATGGGGGTTTGGGGGGCATTTTTAGGGTCTTCCGTGGGAGACACGGCGGAGGGCGTATCGAAGGTTCAGGGTGAGTGGGGAGAGAGGAGACGGGATGGGTTTGTATGTTGGGGAGGTGGTTTTGGAGTGCGGTTGCGTTGTTCTCCCTGTGTTCTGCGCTCGCGACAAGCCAGCGCAGAACGGGAGTCAATGGGCGGTTTTTGGGGCTGTTTTTGGGGTTGCAAGTTAGTGAGGTGGGGCTGTGGTGTTATGTCTGTACCTCGTGGTCTGGGGGAATGTGTGGTGGGATTTGTGTTTGGGGGTTATGGTGTGGCCGTGCATATCCATCTTTGCACGACCACGTCTCCTTTATATATATAAGATTGTATGGATGCCTCTTATGAATTCCCACCCTGCATTTCCCTTTAGTAAAAGATTATATTTGACTGTATGGATGCCTCTTATGAATTGTAAGTAAATTGGAGCCGGGGGAGGGGCGGGGGCAGACTCTTCGGCCCCCCAGGTCATCAGTGACCGGAATTCAGGCCCCTGGGCTGGTAGAAGTTGGACAGCCCTGTAATAGAGGTACCATCACGTGCACTTTCAGGCATTGTGATAGACTCCCTTTTTCTAAAGGACCTTTGCAACCAACTAAGCTTTGCTGATGGTAATCCAATAAATCCTATTTTGGTTCACTCTATCTGAGTCCTGCACACTTTCTCATAGAGATCCAAGGCTTTCCTGCATGTGGGAAGACCTTAAACTCTATCCCTGGGGTCAAAGCTTGCTTTTGTCCTACTTTTTAAAGCCCTTTTAGACCCTGGGGACAGAAGAAGAATGAATCCCCACTCAGCCATAGAAAACTACTAGGTGGCCTTGGGTAAGTCACACTATCTCAGGGTGTATTCTATTCTATACATCAGGCATGGGCAAACTTTCTAACTTGGGGGCCACTTGCTAACACTCCCTGCTAAGAGGATTGGCTTCCTGGTGATGGAAAGAAGGAAGGGAAGGAGGAAGGAAGAAGAAAAGGAAGGATGGAAGGAGAAAAAGGGAGAGAGGGAAGGAGGGAGGAAAGAAGGAAGGAAGGAAAGACAAAAGGGAAGGATGGAAGAGTGGAAGGGAAGGATGGAAGGAAGGGAAGGAAGAAGGAAAGAGAGAAGCAAGGAAGAAGAGAAGGATGGAAGGGAAAGAGGAAGGAAAGAGAGAAGGAAGGATGAAAGGGTGGAAAGGAATGGAAGGAGGGAGAAAGAGGGGGGAGGGAAGGATAGGAGGGAGAAAAGAGAGGGAAGGAAAGACAAAAGATAAGCAAGGAAGCAAGGAAGCAAGCAAGCAAGCAAGCAAGCAAGGAAGGAAGGAAGGAAGGAAGGAAGGAAGGAAGGAAGGAAGGAAGGAAGGAAGGAAGGAAGGAAGGAAGGAAGGAGAACAGGGAGAGGGAAGGGTGGAAGGGAAGGGTGGAGAGAGGGAGAAAGGGAGGTAAGGAAGAGAGGAGGAAGGAAGAACAAAAGAAAGGGAAGGATGGAAGGAGAAAGGGAGAGAGGGAAGGAGGAAGAGAAGGATGGAAGGAAGGGAAAGAGGAAGGAAGAGAAGGAAGGATAAAAGGCTGGAAGGGAATGGAGGGAGGGAGAAAAAAGAGAAGACAAAAGAGAAATAAGGAAGGAAGGAAGGAGAAAGGGGAGAGGGAAGGAGAGAAGGAAGGGTGGAAGGGAAGGATGGAGAGAAGGAGAAAGAGGGAGGTAAGGAAGAGAGGGAGGGAAGGAAGGAAAGAGAGAAGGAAGGTGTGAGATGGTGTGAGAGAGGAGGGCCTTTGAAAAGAGTCCAAGGGGCCGCATCCAGCCTCTGAGCCTGGGTTTGCCCATACCTGATCTACACTATAGAATTAATACAGTTTGGCTCTACTTGAATTGCCAATGATACTATACTAGATTATCCTGGGGGGCTGTAATTTGATGAGGCACCAGCAGTCTTTGGCAGAGAAGGCTAGAGCCCTTGTAAAACTACAACTCCCAGGATTCCGCTATTGGCAGTTCAAGTGGAGCCAAACTGCATTAATTCTACAGTGTAGGTGTACCCTAAGCTTTGGAGGAAGGCAAACTGAGCAAACCTTGCCAAGAAGATCATTGTGTTTTCCTGCATGGCAGAAGGGGGTTGGACTGTCTGTCTCTCCCTCCCTCCCCATTAAACTTTGGTTTCTAGTCTGCTTCCTAGCCTCACAATTTTATTCTTATTGTACATTTCCCATACATGCTCACTGCGCATGAACATGCATTCCACATTATATATGGGTGTGCACATTGATGTGCATTGCATATTACACAGAGAAGAACCTTGCACACCAATATACCCTGCACATTAATACAGAACAAGAGGATGTGCATTGTCTCTTTTGCATATATATGAGCGTAATAAATTAATATGCATAGCACATTGCATATTGATATTTATTGTACACTGTCCACTGTACAAAGATTGCATTGCATATGACACATGCATTTCACACTAATGTATTCAGGCATGAACATGAATGGTCCATAAGAATGTCCATCTATGTGCTGGATGACATGTGTATTAATGTGCACCAGGGGTGCTCATTAGGTAGATCGTGATCTACTGGTAGATTGCATAGGGTGTCCTGGTAGATCGCAGGCAGGGTGGGAGGAAGGCTCAGTCCTGCCCCGCAGGCTCCCGATGCTGCCCAGGTGCAGAAGGAGGTTGGACTGGATGGCCCTTGGAGGTCTCCTCCTATTCTAGAACCCATTGTTATTAATATCAGAGGCTGAATGGCCATCTGTGAGGAATGCTTTGATTGTGTTTTTCCCTTATGGCAGAAGAAGGTTGGACTGGCCCTTGGAGGTCTCCTTCTACTCTAGGAACCTATTGTTGTTATTAATTATTAATAATAATTAGTTGTTAATAATAATAATTAGTAGTAGCAGCAGCAGTAGCAGAGGCTGAATGAATATTATCATTATTATTATCAGTAAATTCAGGGACTTATTATACTCACATTTAGTTGAATTCAGTCTTAAAATATATTATATGGCTCTCACTGAAATACATTTCCAAATATTGTGCTTTTATGGCTCTCTGAGTAGTGGGGAGGGAGATCATTTTGACTTGGTTGTTTTGTAATTTAAAAAAGTGTAGGCACCCCTGATGTACACACACTCATTTACACATAGTAGTGTTTTGTGCATTCATATGTATTGCGCATAGATGCTCCTTGCACATGGTTGCACACTGTAAGCATAGTACAAGGACATGCAGGTGTAGATTGAGTTGTGTGGCCTGACAATTCACAATGGCATTGTGTATAACTCTGTGAGTTAAATTACTGCTTGTGTCCACTGTTCACAATGTTGCAAATATAAGTTCCCCCTTCGGGGTTGAGAAGGGTGGGGTAAAAATGCTGATAATAATAATAATAATAAAAATTCCAAATTGTTTTTTCTTCCAAATGTGGCTACAATGCGGTTAATATCCTACAGGATGACAAGAAGGCGCTCCCTCCATCCTTTAGGCCAAAGGACCAGACAAAAGGGACAGATTGGCTCTCATTCGGAGTCTCCCATTGGGACAAATGAGAGAGATTTATTCCAGCCAAGGGAGTGCCTCATAGTTGATCGTCATGTGAAATATTTATGAACAGCTGGAGGCCTCTTCTCCAAGGCTGCAGCAGGAGGATGTGTGTCACCATGATTTATTTTTATGTAAGAGGCTTGTGGCTATGCATTATATGCACTGGATGATGGGCCTTGCCATGCATTTCCCCGTGCTTTATTTTCTTCTCTCTCTCTCTCTCTCTCTCTCTATTCCTGACCGATTTCACACAGTTGTTGTAGGAGTAAAGGAGGAGAGGGTTGCAAAGTCGCATAGATAAAGGTAAAGGATTTCCCCTTTCCGATTCTGGGGGGTGGTGCTCACCTCCATGTCTAAGCCAAAGAGCCAGCATTATCCATGGACACCTCCTAGGTCATGTGGCCAGCATGACTGCATGAACTGCCGCTACCGTCCCGCTGGAGTGATGCCTATCGATCTACTCACATGTTTTCGAACTGATAGGTTGGCAGAAGCTTGAGCTGACAGAGGGAGCTCATCCCGCTCCGCGGAATCAAACCTGTGACCTTTTGGTCAACAAGTTTAGCAGCTCAGCGGTTTAACCCATGCGCCACCGGGACTCCTACACAAAGTTGCATACAACACAGCTATTCAAAGTGGCGGTCCATGTTGTTTAACATTTACATGAAGCCGCTGGGAGAGATCATCTGGAGTTTTGGGATCAGATATCATCTGTACGCGGATGATGTTCAGCTCTATCACTTCTTCCCACCTGTCACTAAAGAGGCTGTGCAAGTCCTGTACTGGACCTTAGCTGCTGTGTCAGCCTGGATGAGGATGTCTGGATGATTGAAACTGAATCCAGACAAGACAGAGGTACTCTTGGTCAGTCGAAAGACCGAATAGGGAATAGGGTTACAGCCTGTGTTGAATGGGGTTACACTCCCCCTGAAGACACAGGTTTGCAGTCTGGGAGTGATCCTGGACTCATCGCTGAGCCAGGCCCGGATTAGACCCTTTTGCCGCCCAAGGCCAAAGGGTCCCCCTCCACCCCCCGCCCCGGCTCCGCCCCTCCCCACGCCCCAGCTCCGCCCCTGCCTCCTCGCCGGCGCGAGGAGGAGGAGGAAGTAAAGCCCCTCCCCCGGAGCCGATGCGAGGCCTCCCCACGGCTGCTCCTCCCTCCCTCCCTCAGCCACCATGCCGGCCTGAGAAGCAGCCGAAATCGCCCTTTTCAGGCCGGCTTTAGGAGGGAGGGAGGATCAGCTCCACGCCGGCAATGAGGTGGGGGCGGAGCCGGAGGCAAGGAGGGGTGGAGTCAGGGGCGGAGCCGATCCTCCCTCCCTCCTAAAGCAGAGCCAAGGGGAGCAGAGCAAAGGGAGGGGGCGGCCGCGCATGCGTCCTTTTTTTTGTAATTTTTTTGTATTTTTTTTTGAATTTTTGGGGGGATTTTTTTAATTTGGGGGGGGGTCCGGATCTGCTGCCCCCCCAAAAGTGCCGCCCGAGGCCATGGCCTCGGGTGGCCTTATGGGTAATCCGGGCCTGCGCTGAGCCTGGAACCCCAGGTCTCAGCGGTGGCCGGGAGAGCTTTTGCACAATTAAAACTTTTGTGCCAGCTGCGCCCGTTCCTTGGGAAGTCTGACTTGGCCACGATGGTCAACACTCTGGTTGCATCCAGAATAGACTACTGCAACGCTCTCTACGTGGGGCTGCCTTTGAAAACTTCTTGGAAGCTTCAACTAGTCCAACGGTCGGCAGCCAGGTTGTTAACTGGAGAGGTGTACAGGGAGCATACTACTCCTTTGTTGCACCAGCTCCACTGGCTGCCAATTGGCTTCCGGACACAATTCAAAGTGTTCGTTTTAACCTTTAAAGCCCTAAACAGTTCTGGCCCAGATTACTTGTCCGAGCATATCTCCTACTATGAACCATCACGAAGCTTAAGATCGTCAGGAGAGGCCCTGCTCTTGATCCCACCACTCTCGCAAACACGATTGGTGGGGACGAGAGACAGGGCCTTCTCGGCAATGGCCTCCCATATGTGGAACTCCCTCCTTAAGGACACCAGGTTGTCTACCTCCCATCCTGTCCTTTAGAAGACAACTGAAGACCTGGCTCTGGGGCCAGGCGTTTGATTGATGAAGTGACAATAGGAAAGGAATTTGGGTTTGCAACATTGGATTTCCTGGCTTGACTTTTGGTTTTATTGGCACTCTAATATTATTGTTAAATGAATTTATTGGCTGATTTGTATGATGTTTTAAGATTGTGGAAATGCCCATCCTTTATATCAGATAGCACCAACTTAAGTAATAAATAAGAGGGAAGACAGCTTTCCATGCAGCTTTTTCATGGGGAAAAATCTTGGTCAGTGTTGATGCTTGCTGCCTTATCTTTAAACCAAAAGCTCCATCTGTTGGTAAATGGGCAGTACTGCAGGTGGTTTTTTAATTACAGCTAGAATAAAGGGAGATAAGGAAGGGGATTCAGCATGGCAAAACCTTCCCAAGATGATGAGATTATCTGGAAGGCAAGAAACTATGCTTATGGCAGGAATGCTGCTGGTAGGCTCTCCCATGCCATAGAATCATAGAGACCCCAAGGGTCATCCAATCCAACCCCATTCTGCCATGTAGGAAAACACAAATGAATCACCCCTGACAGATGGACATCCAGCCTCTGCTTAAAAACCACCAGAGGAGACTCCACCAGACTCCAACATCATCCTGAAACTGAACTGTATGCATTATATGGCAGTGTAGGTGGGACCCTAGCTAACCATATGCAGCTTATTAAGACTGGATTTACACAGTTCGAACTGCATTATATGGTCAATGTCACACTTTTTCAGCATGCGAGCTACTTATAAAACAACCAAGTCAAAATGGTCTACCGACCCACTACTCAGAGAGCCATAAAAGCAAAATATTTCAAAATTTATTTCAGTGAGAGCCATATAATATATTTTAAGACTGAATTCAATGAAATGTATAATAAGCCCCTGAATTTATTCATAATTATGATGATGATAATATTCATTCAGCCTCTGCTACTGCTACTACTACTACTAATAATAGTAACAACAACAGGTTTCTAGAGTAGAAGGAGACCTCCAAGGGCCATCCAGTCCAACCTCCCCCTAAGGGAAAAACACAATCAAAGCATTCCTCACAGATGGCCATTCAGCCTCTGATAATAATAATACTAATAATAATAATAATAATAGTAGCAATGAGTTCCTAGAATAGGAGGAGACCTCCAAGGGTCATCCAGTCCAACCTCCTTCTGCACCTGGGCGGTGTCGGGAGCCTGCGGGGCAGGACTGAGCCTTCCTCCCGCCCTGTCTGCGATCTACCAGGACGCCCTATGCGATCTACCAGTAGATCGTGATCTACCTAATGAGCTCCCCTGATGTAGACCAATATGATGCATTTGGACTGCACTGAACTGTATTATATGGATTTACAATGCAGTTCAAACAGCACTATATGGCCCTATATATCCTTATAGGGAAGAATGGTTTCCAGACCTTTGACCATTTGAGGTCTCTTCCACACAGCTGAGTAAAATCCCACTTTATTTGCTTTGAACTGGAATATATGGCAGTGTGGACTCAGATAACCCAGTTCAAAGCAGATATTGTGGGTTATTCTGCCTTGATATTCTGGGTTATATGGCTGTGCGGAAGGGCCCTGCGTTGCCCTCCTCTGGATATGTTTCAGGTTGTCTAACGGCCCTACTAGACAGCCATATAACCCATAATATCAAGGAAGATAATCCACAATATCTGCTTTGAACTGGAATATCTGAGTCCACACTGTCATATAATCCAGTTCAATGTGGATTTTAAACAGCTGTGCGGAAGGGACCTGAGAAACTTTTGCTGAAGAGCAAGACTAAATGTGCTACACAATTACACATTCTCAGGTTTGGCTTCTGTGGATGCAGGCATGTAGCCGGGGCTAAGGGGCTTCACCCCCCGAAATTCTCAGAGTGGTCCGCGAAAAGGCCTTACTGGTACATTATTTAAACTGTTATGTTTATTCATATCATGATCTGATCACCATGCTCATTATATCCCACATTAATGGGGTTATTGGGATAACAATACAAAAGGTTTGCTAGGGTAGTCCCTCTTCCACCCAGTCTCAGCCCCCCCCCCCCCCGAATCAAAATCCTGGCTACGGCCCTGTGTGGATGGGTTTGAATAACATGTTCTCTTAGGCGCCTTCTACACTGCCATATAATCCAGATTATCAAAGTAGATAATTGATTGATTGATTGATTTTATTATTTATGAGTCGCCCTCCACGTCAGTGCTCCGGGCGACTTACACACAAAATCACATAAAAGAATTCAATAGTTAAAAGCTAAAAGAATAAAAAAGATTAATTAAAATAGTTCCAGTAGCTCAGGCTAAGTCTGGGAGGTGTCCTTAGCCATAAGCCTTTTGGAAGAGCCAGGTCTTCAGTGCGGTCAGGAACTGGGGCATGTCCCGGATAGCTCTCTGATCCGCCGGCATCAAGTTCCAAAGGACAGGGGCCGCGATGGAAAAAGCTCTCCGTCTCGTGGTGTCGAGGCGGGCCTCACTCACACCTGGGATGCGGAGAAGGTCCCTGTTTCCTGAGCGCGGCGACCTTAAATGAGCTGGTTCGGACAAGCGGTCTTTTAAATAAGCTGGGCCGGCACCATGGAGGGCCTTAAATAATCAACATTATTGGATCCATCTGAACTGGGTTATATGAGTCTACACTGCCTTATAATCCAGTTAAAAACAGAAAATCTGGAAATATATGGCAGTGTAGAAGGGGCCTGTGCCAAAAAAGAGGTTCAGCCCTATTGGATACCCCCTTTAAAGTTTGGACTAAAATCCCTGATAGAGTCACCATCCCACTGGACTACCAGATGCCAAGCCCTGGAGATGACAAATGGGACCGATATCACTGCCCATCTACCAAACAATAGGGTCAATAACCCGATCATCCATTGTGCCCAACAAGGGGACTTCCCATGTCACCAAGGATGGTCATCACCTGGAGGTTGGAAGAATATTTTCTAGCCCATCATTCTCAGCTATCTATTCCTCCTGAAGCAAAACGCTTTGATATTCAGCCCAGCCTACGCTTCTTAGAATCAATAAAATTCGGATTCTGGTCATAAAACATACCTTGGTTGTTGGGTTTTTTTTGTCTGTTGCTGACCCCCTGCTGGTCCTAGCTGTCATTCAGTTGTTTTGAGTTTCGTTGTCCAGCAGAAAAGTACCATCTTGAATTTGATGATCTTTTCAATCACCATAGCAACGCCTTGACCACTCATGACACAAGAAAGCCACATGATGTAACAGACCATGGCTGTCCTAGAAAGGAATCTGCATTAATTCTCCACTTTGGATGCACCTCTTATCTCCTCGTATCTTCTGATCGCTGGTTGTTGGGCGGCTTATGGCAGTGTTTCTCAACCTGGGGGTCAGGACCCCTGGGGTGTGTGCAAGGGGGTGTTAGAGGGGTCCCCAAAGACCATCAGTAAACATATAATTTTGATGGTCTTAAGCAGTGTTTTTCAACCTTTTTTGAGCCGCGGCACATTTTTTGCATTTACAAAATCCTGGGGCACACCACCAACCAAAATGACACAAAATGACACTCTAACACAGTAATACATATAGTTAATATGTTTTTAAATGTATTTATACACTCGGTGTGAAACCTGGGTCTGTTTCGATGAACACAACATAGATATCCTGGCAGGAATGGCAGAAAGACACACACGAAGGTCTTGCTCAACAGCTGGGAGTTATAGTTCACCCGCAATCAAAGAGCACTCTGAACTCCACCAATGATGGAATGGAATCAAACTTCCCGCACAGAACTCCCATAACCAAGATAAAATGCTATAAGAGTTTGGTGGGTATTGACCTTGAGTTTTGGAGTTGTAGTTCACCTATATCCAGAGAGCACTGTGGACTCAAACAATGTTGGATCAGGACCAAACATGGCATGAATACTCAATATGCCCAAATGTGAACACAGATGGAGTTTGGGGGAAATAGACCTTGACATTTGGGAGTTACAGTTTCTGGGATTTATAGTTAACACACAATCAGAGCATCCTGAACTCTTGCAACAATGGAATTGAACCAAATTTGGCATACTGAACTCTCATTACCAACAGAAAGTACTGAAAGGGTTTGCTTGGAAATTGACTTTGAGTTTGGAAGTTGTAGTTCACTTACACCCAGAGAGCACTGTGGATTCAAACAATATTATGTTATGTTGTTGTTTGTTTTCTATCCAGAATCACAATGTTGGAAGGAGGCTCACCACTTTAAGGTCCCTAAAACAGGCATGGGATAACTTCGGCCCTCTGGGTGCTTTGGACTTCAACTCCCACCATTCCTAACAGCCTGAGGCCCTTTCCTGCTTAAGTGGCTGAGGGGGAAAAAGGAAAAGAACCTGAGGTTGCTAGGAATGGTGGGAGTTGGAGTCCAAAACACCTGGAAGGTCCAAGTTTGCCCATGCCAGCTTTCGACAGAGACCTCTTCCTCCCCCTTCCCCTTCGCGCCCTTTCTTCCCCCTCCTGCCGAACACTTACTTTTTCTTCTCCACTCGGGCTCCCTTCTTCGGGAGGGGAGGGGGGAGAGAGGAAGACAGGACCCATGCGGCCGCTACCTCACAGACTCGCCCCACGTCTTCCTACCTCCCCCTCCCCTCCTGAACACGCTCACGCTGCCCCCTCGGATCAAAATGGTGGCAGCGTGAGCAAAGCAAGCAGAGCGAGGCTGGGAAGAAGGGAGCCCGAGTGGAGAAGAAAAAGTGTTTGGCAGGAGGGGGAAGAAAGGGTATTGGAGGTTCCAATTTCCCATGGCACACCTGATGATCGCTCACGGCACACTAGTTTGCCACGGCACTCTGGTTGGAAACACTGGTCTTAAGAACCCCTTTAGCAGAGAAGGCTGAAGATCTTTCCGCCTGTCCTCTTCCTTTTTGGAAACAGACGGCGAATCCTCCCACCAAAATCCCTCCTCCTTCTGTGATTGGCTGACCTCTCAGCTGGCCACTCAGCCAAGGGGAGGGCTGTTTCTGAGACTCCAAGTGGGCAGGGGAGAGCAGGCGTGCTCAGCATATGGCAGCGTGGTGCACACAGGTGGGCGAGGAAAGAGCCTGCGAGGCTGGAGAGAGGCTCGTGCAAGGAATGAGGGTTCTGTGTGGGAAGTTTGGCCCAATTCTATCATTGGTGGGATTCAGAATGCTCTTTGATTGTAGGTGAACTATACATCCCAGCAACTACAACCTCCAAATGTTCAGGTCTGTTTCCCACCAAACTCCACCAGTGTTCACATTTGGGCATATTGCATATTTGTGCCAAGTTTGGTCCATCATTGTTTGAGTCCACAGTGCTCTCTGGATGTAGGTGAACTACAACTCCAAAACCCAAGGTCAATGCCCACCAAACCCTTCCAGTATTTTCTGTTGGTCATGGGAGTTCTGTATGCCAAGATTGGTTCAATTTCATCATTGGTGGAGTTGAGAATGCTCTTTGATTGTAGGTGAACTATAAATTCCAGGAACTACAACTCTCAAATGACATAAACCAATCCTCCTCCCCGATCCCACCAGTATTCAAATTTGGGCATATTGGGGCTCGCAAAACTCATCCGTTCCAGCAGGCATTTGAGTTGTGTTAACTGAATTTATTGTTGTTTTAATTTGTTGTTCTAAATTGTGTATCCTGTACCTCTGTGAACTGCCCCGAGCCTTTGGGAGTGGCAATATACAAGTCGAATAAATAAATAAATAAATAAATAAAAATTTGTACCAAATTTGGTCCAGTGAATGAAAATACACCCTGCATATCCGATAGTTACATGACGATGCCTAACAGTAGCAAAATTACAGCTATGAAGTAACAACGAAAATAATTTTATGGAAAAGGGTCACCACAACATGAGGAACTGTATTAAGGGGTCATGGCGTTAGTAAGGTTGAGAATCATTGGCTTACGGTGAATCTACCAAGTGGTTTTACCTGGCAATATTTGCCGAGAAAGCAGTGTGCTTTTGCTTTCATCTGAGATTGAAAGAGTATGACTTGCCCAATGCGTTTTCTGTGCCTAAATTCTGTGTTTCATCTACACCAGGGCTGTCCAACTGGCGGCCCGGGGGGGGGGGGCATACGGCCCCCCAGCCCCTTCCCTACGGCCCCCTAAGCTTTTTAATAAAAAATAAAAATTGAAAAATAAAATAAATAATAATGAAAAAATGCCTACTTCCGGGTTCGGAGCAAGTATCGCGAGAATACGCAATCCACATGGGATTTCGTTGTCAACGCGAGATCACGCCGGCGTTGACAGCAAAATCTCGTGTGGATTGCATATTCTCGCGATACTCTTTGGCTACTCTACTACTGGATCGCTGAGGCCCACAGACGCGATTAGGACCTTCTTCGACTCAGTCGGTCGTCACCTCTCTTATCGTCCGGGTACTCCTGGATCCTGCGCGTTTGGAAAAGGTAGGCCAAAGCAGGGGGCTCCTCAGGGGGGCTCCTCATTCCCTCCCCCCATCTCCCCTCATGTATTAAATATAAAATTAAATATATTTAAAGATGAAATAAGGGAGATGGGATACATTAAAATAAGGGGAGGGAGGATGGAATTAAATATATTTAATATTAAATTAAAATAAGGGGAGAGGGAGGATGGAATTAAATATATTTAATCTTTAATAAAAATAAGGGGGGAGGGGAGGATGGAATTAAACATATTTAATATTAAATTAAAATAATTTAATATTTTATCCCTGCATTTTATCTCAGTAAAAGATTATATTTGATTGTATAGATGCCCCTTTTGAATGCCCACCCTGCATTTAATGTTAGTAAAAGATTATATTTGACTGTATGGATGCCCCTTTTGAATGCCCACCCTGCATTTTATCTCAGTAAATATGAGATAAAATGGGGGGAGAGGGCGGGGGAGAGGGCGGGGAGGAGGCGGGGAGGGGGTGGAGCTGGGGCGGCGGCGGAGCCGGGGGCGTGGCAGACCCTACGGCCCCCCAGGTCATCAGTGACCGGAATTCAGGCCCCTGGGCCGGTAGAAGTTGGACAGCCCTGATCTACACTGCAGACTTATAGCAGTTTGACACCACGTTATCTTCCATAGCTGGATGCCAAGATCTTTGCCTTCTCTGCTATAGAGTGATAGAGTCCCTGCTATAGAGTCCCTGCAAACTGCAACTCCCAGGATTCCAGCTTGAATCTACTGTTCTGTGTCCTACTCTAGAGTAGCAGAAAACAATCACGCCCCACCTTCAACCTGAAATATTTATACACATTTAAACATGGCTATCATGTCCTCTCTCAACCTACTTTTCTCCAAGGTAAACATGCTCAGCTCCCTAAGCTGTTCCATCCAGGGCTTGGTTTTCAAACTTTTGGCCATTTTGGCCACCCTTCTCTGAACACTTTCTATCTTGTCCATTTCCTTCTTGAGTTGTTTTGCCCAGAACTGGACACAGTGTTATTCCAGGTGAGGTCTGACCAAAACAGAACAAAGTGGGACTATGATTTCCCTTGATACTCTTATTGATTCAGCCTATAATCTGTTTGGCTGTTTTAGCTATTGCATGATATATTGGTTGTGGCTGGAGTAGAAGCACTGATTCAGTGGGATTTACTTGTGTGTGGACTCATCCTTCAATCATTGATGTAATGGATCCACACCTGTTGGGATTCGCCTGTTGGGGCTCAGTAGCCAGATGCTCAAAATGCTGGGGATTCTGCGGATTCAGAGAATGAAGGAGATAATGGGATTTTTACTGAGTCTGTGTCTCCTCAGGTTGAAATGCAGGCCACAGATCATAGAGACAGGCCAGGGCCAGAAGAGATAGAGCAGTGTTTCCCAACTGCTGTGACGCGGCACACTAGTGTGTCGTGTGAGATCACCTGGTGTGCCGCGAAAACGTCTCCTCCCCCTGCCTTTCTTCCCCCTCCTGCTGCTGCTGCTTGGGGGAGGAGGAGGAAGCCAAGCGGACGGAGGCGGATCCGGGCCTAGCAGGTGAGGCGGGCTCCGAGGCCTTTGTGTGCGTGAGGAGGGGGTTGGAGGAGAGGGAGGGCGCCGGGCTGGGGGAGGCTTTTCCGCCTGGCCCCCACGCCCTTCCGAAGTCGGAAGGACGTGAGAGCCGGGTGAAAAGCTTCCCCTGTGAGGCATCGAGGCCTGGGGGAAACTTTTCGCCCAGCTCTCACGTCCCTCCAAAGTCAGGAGAATGCGAGAGCCGGGCGAAAAGCTTCCCCTGCAAGGCATCGAGGCCTGGGGGAAGATTTTCGCCCGGCTCTCACGTCCCTCCAAAGTCAGGAGAACACGAGAGCCGGGTGAAAAACTTCCCTCGCGAGGCACCGAGGCCTGAGGAAAGCTTTTCGCCCGGCTCTCGCATCCCTCTGAAATCAGGAGAACGCTAGAGCTGGGCGAAAAGCTTCCCCCGCGAGGCATTGAGACCTGGGGGAAGCTTTTCGCCCGGCTCTCGCATCCCTCTGAAGTCAGGAGAATGCGAGAGCCGGGTGAAAAGCTTCCCCCGCGAGCCATCGAGGCCTGGGGGAAGCTTTTCATCCGGCTCTCGTGTCCCTCTGAAGTCAGGAGAACGCGAGAGCCGGGTGAAAAGCTTCCCCCGCGAGGCATCGAGGCCTGGGGGAAGCTTTTCATCCGGCTCTCGTGTCCCTCTGAAGTCAGGAGAACGCGAGAGCCGGGTGAAAAGCTTCCCCTGCAAGCCATCGAGGCCTGGGGGAAGCTTTTCATCCGGTTCTCATGTCCCTTTGAAGTCAAGAGAACGCGAGAGCCGGGTGAAAAGCTTCCCCCGCGAGGCATCGAGGCCTGGGGGAAGCTTTTCATCCGGCTCTCGTGTCCCTCTGAAGTCAGGAGAATGTGAAAAGCTTCCCCCGCGAGCCTGGGGGAAGCTTTTAATCCGGTTCCTTCCCTCTGAAGTCAGAGGTGAGAGCAAAAGCTCGCGAGGCCTGGGGGAAGCTTTTCATCCGGCTCTCGCGTCCCTCTGAAGTCAGGAGAATGCGAGAGCCGGGCGAAAAGCTTCCCCCGCGAGGCCTTAACTTAGCCTCACAGCACCGGCAACGGCTGTGAGGGGCCTGCATAGAGAACAATACATTCTGGCTTTGATTGGTCCTGCCTTACTCACCTTCTTCCGGGTTCGCCGCAGCGCTCTCCACAGCTACGGAAGAGCTCCTTTCTGTAATTGAGTGCATTTCCTTATGGGTATTTTCCCTTCATGTCCCAGTAAGGTTGTGATTACCTTATGAATGCAATTTTACTGAACCGTGCAAGATTGTATGTGTTTATGAACTGGGTCAATGTACAAACTGTGTTATTGCAGCTCTTCTCTCGTGTGTGAGAGGTTTTCATATGAGTGTTATTTAATTGGACTGTATTACATGTATGCCGCGTATGATGCTTTGCCCACATTACCCTGTATGGTGAATGGAATATTGATGGTTACATGTTCTACAACTGGTGTGCCCCAGGATTTGGTAAATGTAAAAAATGTTCCACGGCTCAAAAAAGGTTGGAAAACACTGAGATAGAGGATGTGTTTCCTGATAATCAGTTGACCGGGCCTTCCCAGCCTTAACTCATGATAAGACACTAGGTCTCTGCTCAGAGGTAGCCAAAGAAAGGGTAATGAGGAGGTGAGAAAGACTCTGCGAGAAGCAATCCTTGAAGTCTAGGTGCAAAAAAGATGATCTCATGTTTGTTGGGTCAAGTCTGAGCTTAAATTAGGTTCTGTCTCTGTGAGCCCTTCAGAGCAGACAACTTCGCTAAACAATCTTGTTCATGACCGGCTCTCAAGTTTTTGAAGGGATTTTTGCCTTGCTAAAGTTCTTGTTTCATGCTATCGATTATTGAATTCTTGAATTTTCATGTATCTTGTTATATTGGCTCTCGTGTATCTCGTTTTTGTATTTACTCTATTTTGATATCTTGCATTTTCATGCACATTACCAGTTTGGACTCTTGGTCTTTGTAATGTTGGACTATTGCTATTTTATAGCAGCTTTTCTACTGACTTTTGAGAAATATCTTTTTTCCCTTTTGTATTTGCCCAGTGGCACAGTGGGTTAAATTGCTGAGCTGCTGAACTTCGGACGAAAAGCCACAGGTTCGAATCTGGGGAATGGCATGAGCTTCTGCTCACACCACTCCCTGAATTCGAACCTGCAACCTTTCGGTCAACACGCTGAGCAGTTCAGTAGTTTAACCCAGTGTTTCCTAACCAGTGTGCCGTGGCACACTAGTGTGCCGTGAGCGATCATCAGGTGTGTCGTGGGAAATTGGCCTCTGTCCCTTTAAGCATGCAAATTAAAGCAGAATTGGCGCTTTTAGCAAAAGTACAGTCAGGAGAGAGTGATGCACAAGCACAGACCTTAGTATAGCGAGATAGCTTGCCAGAAATCATGCTGGCAGCCAAGACGAGAATAATGCACTCTGATTGGTATGTAAGGCACCCGCAGTGATTTGCCAGGGAACATCATGTGCCTTTCCTGATAATACTGGCCGTGATTGGTCTAGCTAGCACCCAGCGTGCGTTTGTTTACATTGTTACTGATTGGTAGGAACTGCGCATGGGCAAATGAAACCGTTCCTCCCTGCTGGCACAGAGGGACGGCTTAGAAATGTTGCAAATTCAGTACAGGATGCTCATATAGCAGATAACATACTGTGAGAATGAAGAATTAATACTGCGCAATGCTGTTTAGCAAATAAGAATGCAAGTAGAGTGCAATGCCAAGTAATATGATGTCTAATTGAATAATAGAAATGTGTTGAAGCTGTGAACCAATGATAATGATGAAGAAAGGAGGAGCACGGGACCTGCCGCCATAGTGTGTATATAAGGGATAGTTAGAGATTGCTCGGGGTTCTTGCCCTGAGACAGCTAGTTCTGTGGGCAGGTCCCGTCTGCTGACGTTGTGCAAATAAACTTTGGCTTCATTGTACCTGCAGTACGATTGTTGCGTTTTCTCTCGTTCCTGTGCTCGCACGTTTGCGCAACCTGTAAGTAAAAAGGTAACACCTGGGAGTTTTGGGACTCCAGATTTGCTGCTACAAAATGAGCCTGGCAGAAGGATGGGGCAGGGCCAAGAGTGGCAGCTGGCGACAAACCTCGCGGGCGGTCAATCGGTGGCGCAGGGGCCCCGCCCCTTGGCTTTCCATTGTCCTCCTCTTCTCCGGAGGGGGGAGGGAGGGAGTGATATCGCTCTGACCCTGTCCCCTTCACAGCAAACGCCGCCACCATTTTGACGAGGCAGAGATGGGCGAAGAGGAAGGAAGGAAGGAAGGAAGAGGTAGGAGAGGGGCGAGAGGAAGTGTCCTTAGGGGCAGAGAGGGGTGGAGTGCCTGCCTGCCAGCCAAGGGCCGCCTCTTCCATGGCCTTGAGGAGAGAACAAGCGAGCGGCCTGGCACAGCTCTCCCTTCCTTCCCGAAGCACGCTCTCCTGGCGCTTCTCCTGCATCTATGACTAGCCCCCTCAGAGGTTGTGAGGTCTCCCTCCCTTCTCCCCTCCCCCTCCCCTCCAGAGATACCCCTGCCCTGCCTCTTGCCTTCTTCTTCCTCCTCCTCTGTGTTCGGCCTCCCCTCCTGCCTCTTCAGTTCCCATATCCAACCATAAGAGACTCGGATCCCTTTGGAAGAGCCAGACAGCCCAGTCCTGCCTCTTCCGGGCTTCCTTTCCCCTCCTGCCTCTTGAGCTCTGCTCTCTGGCCTTCACAGGCTGGAATTCCTTTGGAATAGCCAGAGATTCATAAAATTCTTGAGTTGGAGGAGACCTCGTGGACCTCTTTCACCCAATATGCAGGAAAATTGCCTTCAAAGCACCCCTGACAGATGGCCTCTGCTTAAAAGCCTCCAAAGAAGAAGCCTCCACCACACTCCAGGGCAGAGAGTTCCACTGCTGAATGACTCTCACAGTCAGGAATATATAAATACATTAAAAAAAACATATTAACTATATGTATTACTGTGTTAAGAGTGTCATTTTGTGCCATTTTGGTTGGTGTGTGCCCCAGGATTTTGTAAATGTAAAAAATGTGCTGCGGCTCAAAAAAGGTAGAAAAACACTGGTTTAACCCACTGAGAAATGCATTTTAAGAAGAATCTCAAAAACTGGCTTTTCCGCTGCACTTTTGGAGATTAACCATATAATCTCATATTGCCATTAACCCTCAATAGTTGTGTTTAGTGCACCCTCCCCCCATATGTAGGTCTCTTCTTTCAACTCCATCTTGGAAGAGTTCTTCCCTTACAAATAATCCGCTCCACAGCTACCTCACCCCTCTGTTTTTATTTTTCTATTTTAATCTGTACATGCAGCCCGCTCATGGTTCTGTTTTTACGAATGATTTTAATGTGATTTTATTGGTTGTTATATTCTTATAGTTTATGTTCTTTGTAATTGATTTTGTTGTTGTTTCTGTTCTATTTTTATTTATTGTATTGCGTTGCTGGGCTTGGCCTCATGTAAGCTGCTCCGAGTCCCCATTGGGGAGATGGTGGCGGGGTATAAATAAAGATTATTATTATTATTATTATTATTATTATTATTATTAGTCCAGGGCCACTAACCAGGCATTACCTCTGTGGCCTTTGGAATTCCCTCCTGGGAGAGATCAAGAATGCCCCCTCATTGGAATCCTTCAGGAAACAACTGAAAACCTGGTTCTTCCACCTGGTCTTCGGAGATTAAGCTCCCCAAATGCCCCCTATTTCTGTGAGACCTTCTTCCCCTATGTGACCTTTTGTGTCCGACACTACTCCAGTTCTCCCCCGAGTTTTAAAATATCCTATATGTCCATGCGGCCCGCCCTGTTGGTTTTGTTTTTAGATTCACCTGTCTTGTGTTTTCACAGATGTATTTTATTGTGTTTATTGTTTTTATTGTGTTTATTGTTCTTCTATGTTGTTATATTTTATGATGTGTTGTTCAGGCACGGCCCCTTGTAAGCCGCTCCGAGTCCCCTCCAGGGAGATGGATGCGGGTTAGAAATAAAGTTATTATTATTATTATATTACATATAGTACCAGTTCTGGTGGTGAACATTTCAGAACTTTCCCTTGGTTGGTGTTGTCACAATGGACAGTGACACCCTGCTGTTTGATGAAATACACAGAATTGCAGCAGCAGAACCATAGACAGCCCAGCAAACTCAAGGACCATCGTGTCCATGCCAGTACCTTGTTGCTTTTTGGTTTGCTTGTTTGAAAGGCTTGGGCTTTCTATTTCTGCATAGGAGAAAGCTAGACTACTGTGTTTCCCCGAAAGAAAGACAGCGTCTTACTTTCTTTTTACCTCCAAAATCCCCACTATGTCTTACTTTTTGGGGTACGTCTTATATTGGGCGACGGTACGAAAGTAAGAATGAGTAAGACTGGGGCGGCATGGTGTGGCTTCCTGGCTGGGCGAGAGGCTCCCAGAGGGGCTCACAAGGGGCCCGACAGCCGCCTCCTCGGCCTTCTCGTCCTTCCAGCGGCGCCTTCCATCCTCCTCTTCCTCCTCGTCCTCCCCGCGGCGCCTTTCCCTCTCTCGGTTCTGCCCCCTCCCTTCAGTGAAGGGAGGAGGGCGGCGAGCCGCCGCCGGCGGAGGAGGAAGCGGCGGAAGTCCCGCCCGCAGGGCGACTCAAGGCGTCTTTCCCCGCCCCGCCCGCCGCCAGCGCTCCCAACACGGGCGGGCGAGCGGGGCGGCGGCGAAAAACGCCTGAGTCGCCCTGGGGGCGGGACTTCCCCCGGCGCCTTCTTCCCACTCGCTGGCGGCGGCTCCGCCCCTCCTCCCTTCACTGAAGGGAGGGGGGCAGAACCGGCGAGAGGGAAGAAGGGCGCCGGCGGAGTCCCGCCCCAGGCGACTCAGGCGCTTTTTCACGCCGCCGCCCACTGCCCGCGCTCCAAACACGAGGCGGGGCGAAAGGGCGGCGGCAAAAGCGCCTGAGTCGCCCTGCGGGCGGGACTTCCACGGGCGCTTTCTTCCCTCTTGCGGCGGCGGCTCCGCCCCTCCTCCCTTCACTGAAGGGAGGGGGCGAACCGCGAGAGGGAAAGAGGAGGAAGAGGAGGAGGATGGAAGGTGCCGCTGGAAGGAAAAGGAGGAAGAGGAGGAGGATTCCGGGCCCCTTTTGAGCTCCTCTGGGAGCCTCTTGTCGCCCAGCCAGGAAGCCACGCCATGCCGCCCGCAGTACGTCTTACTTTCGGGGTACGGCTATATAAGCCGACCCCTCTGACACCCCCGATACGTCTTACAATCGGGGGTGTCATACTTTCGGGGAAACACGGTAGGTAGTAGGCCTGGGCAATCATGCTTCTAAATGGTTCTAAAGTACGAACAAAATTAAAGTTCTGGTGGTGAACACTAGGTGGTGCTGGTGCTTTGCTTCTACAGTGTTGTTAAAGTTCTGGTGGTGAACATTTCGTTATAAATGGCAGTTCCTAATTGGTTCTGTCTTAAAAATCACCAATAATGGAATAAAAATGAAGTTTTGAAAGTTTTGTTAGAGTTCTGAAATATCCACCACCAGAACTTTAGCAACACTGTAGAAGCAAAGCACCAGCGCCATCTAGTGTTCACCAACAGAACTTTAGTTTTGTAAGTACTCTAGAACCATTTAGAACCATGATTACATATAGTTCCAGACCCTGAGAACATTCTCTTAAACAACAAATAAACTTTGTGCTGGTCTTACCAAGCTCTACATAACTACATAAGCAAGAATAGAAGGCGGAAGCATGAAGTGTGATCTTGGCCTTTGCTTTTCCTTTATTCCAGTACCGTAGTTGTTTGTGTGCTTACTTAGCAAAATGTTGCCACCAGATTTTTCTTTGGTTTCCTCCTCCATCTGCTTCATCTCCGAACGGCAAAGGCTTCCTTTTTCTTGGGGTGATGAGCAATCTTTTCTGAAGAATTCCTCCTGTCCTCATACAGGGCAACCTGATAGGAGAGGTTTTGCACTTCCTGGCTGAGCTGTTCATTGGTATCCATCAGAGAATACTTCTGCGCTTCCAGCTGGTTGATCTTCCGATACGCCTCATCCGTTCTCTCCCTCATGGCGGCCACTTTCTTCTCCATTTCCTCCATCACAAGCTTGAAGTTCTCAATGGTGATTTGCAAGTCTTGGCTCATCTTGACTCACTCAGGTTGACTTGGCTTAGAGTGTCTGTATTTTCTAGCTTCCCAAATACCAAGAGGGACCACTGTTTGTGCTGAAGTCGTAGATCTGGCGGGATTCAATTGGCCACAGTCGGAGAGCTTTGTAAGTTCTGTCTTTATGGAGATTGCTCATGGAATCAGGTTGCTTTTATTTGAATGCAAATAGGGATAAAAGAAGATATTAAATGAATACATAGAATCATAGAATCAGAAAATCAGAAGGGATCCCCAGGGTTATCCAACCCAACCCTATTTCCCCACCCAGGGCCGTAGCCAGGATTGAGTGTCGGGGGGAGGGGCTGAGTTTGGGTCGGGGGGGCCGAGACTGGGTGGAAGAGGGTCTACCCTAGCAAACCTTTTGTATTGTTATCCCAATAACCCCACTAATGTGGGATATAATGAGCATGGTGATCAGATCATGATATGAATAAACATAACAGCGTACTTGAGGGACCCCACACTGTCCCCCGAGATCACTACGCTCCGAGGATGCTAATTTGTTAGAGATACCCTCGGCGAAATCGGCTAAACTGACATCTACTCGCCGGAGGGCGTTCTCCGTTATAGCTCCTACGCTGTGGAACGCCCTCCCAGCTGGAACGCGGGCTATAAAGGACCTGCTCCTGTTTAGACGCGCCTGCAAAACTTATTTGTTTAAGCAGGCCTTCGGTGAGTAGGTCCTGCCCATGTTCCGCTTTAGCCGCTGTCCTGGGGTGTCACGCTATCTAATTTCTGAACTGTACCTGGGGGTTTTGTATTTTGCTGTTTTAACTGTTTAATTGTCTTAGATGTTTTATCGCATTGCTTGTGTGTAGTTGTACCTTCGGTTCCTGTGAGCCGCCGCGAGCCTCAGGGAGTCGGCGGCATAGAAACCCGAATAATAAATAAATAAACAAACAAACAAATAAATAAATAATGTACCAGTAAGGCCTTTTCGCGGACCACCCTGAGAATTTCGGGGGGGGGGCTGAAGCCCCCTTAGCCCCCCCTGGCTACATGCCTGTCCCCACCAATCCAAGCCCTCCCGACAGATGGCCATCCAGCCTCTACTTAAAAACCTCCAGAGTAGAGTCCACCAGACTTCCAGGCAGCATAGTCCACTGTCAGCCCGCTCTTACGTACCATCAGGAAGTTCTTCTGATGTTTAGGTGGATTCTCTTTCCCTGTATTTTGAACCTATGGCTCCATTGTGTCCTAGTCTCTGGAACAGTAGAAAAGAAGCTCACCCTCTCCTCAATGTGACAGCCTTTCAAATATTTAACTATGACTCTCATGACCCCTCTCCACCTTCACCCAGCTTCCTAAACTGCTCCTCGGAAGATTAATTGTTTCCAGATCTCTTGACATTTTAGTCATTCGCTTCTTCTTCCCCATGCTCCGCTATGGTCTCAGATATGCATCTCGGTCATATACTCCGGAAACATTTTTGGATTAGAACCAGATGGTAGCTTCCATTTCAAAGTACCACGGTGAATCCATGTTGTGTTTTAGGCCCCTTCCACACAGGTGAATAAAATCCCAGATTATCTGCTTTGAATATATGTATGGACGCAGATATGCTCTCATGGCCGGCATCACTGGATTGTTGTAGGTTTTTCGGGCTGTAGGGCCATGCTCCAGAAGCATTCTCTCCTGACGTTTCACCCACATCTATGGCAGGGATCGTCGGAGGTTGTGAGGTCTGTTGGAAACTAGGAAAATTGGGTTTCTATATGTGTGGAATGTCCAAGGTGGGAGAAAAAACTCTTGTCTGTTGGATCTAGGTGTGAGTGTTTCAATTGGCTACTTTGATTAGCATTTAATGGCCTGACAGTTTTTAGGTGTGCCCTGTTACTGCCTGGGGGAATCCTTTGTTGAGAGGTGATTAGCTCTTCCTGTTTATTTCTTCTCTGGAGTTCCCCTGTGTTTGAGTTTTCTTCTTTATTTACTGTTACAATTTTAGTTAGAGTTTTAAAATACTTTAAAGTCAAGGTAGGCGATTGAAACATTCACACCTGCCCCAAACAGACAAGGGTTCTTTTTCCCAATCTGGGCATCATTCCACAGATATATAAACCCAATTTTTTTCCCAATCTGGGCATCATTCCACAGATATATAAACCCAATTTCCTAGGAACGGTTCGTCTATCTTCAACTAGACAGAGGGACTTTTCTGTTGTGGCACCGAACCTGTGGAACACTTTGCTGGCGGAAGCCCGTGCAATCAGTGAGCTGCTGGCTTTTCAGAAAAACAACTCTTTTCCGACAGGCATTTGACCTTTAGCCACCCTTGGTTGTAGTTTGATACTGTTTTAATGTTTCAATACTGTTGTTTTACTGTTTTTATGTTTATTGGTTGATATGCTGTAAACCAGGGGCGGGCAAACTATGGCCCGCGGACCGGATGTGGCCCTGCAGCCGATTCTGTCTGGCCCGGGGAGAAGGGCGCCGGGGGGCGTTGACACAGTCTCCACAGAGCCTGCAATAGGATGGCGGCAGTGGCACCCCTTCTTCTCAGCCCCGCCCCCGACACCCTGCTTCCCGGGCCGGATGGGATCGGCTCCAGGGATTCAGGCACTCCATGGCAGGGCGATCAGCTGGGGAACAGCTGGGGGCGAGAGCAGGCAGGGGCCTGCAGCCTCCAATCGCCTGCTGCTCTGCTCTGCTGCGGCGGCGGCTGGGTCCACTTTGCCATCCTCTGGGCTGGCGCCATTGGGCCATTCCATCTTGGGATCCTTCCTCATCTTGGTTCGCACCTTGTCTTCTTGAATTTAATTTAATTTAATTTTAGTGGTTTTTATTATTATTTTATAATAATTTTATAATAATAATATAATAATAATATAATAAATAATATAATATAATAATGTTATATTATATTATATGTTATATTATATGTTATATTATATTATAATTTCAATATATTATAATGTCTCTATATATGTATACTATAATATAATAATTATGATATTAATACTAATAATATATGAATATTTCTTGATATATTAATATGTTAATATTAATAATGTGTAATATATAGTAAATATAGTAAATAAATAAATAAATAATGTAGATTAGAATGTAGTTTAGCCTTTAGGTGTGGCCCTCCATAATATTTTTTGGCTCTCGTGTGGCCCCTTGGAAAAAATAATTGCCAAGCCCTGCTGTAAACCGTCCTGAGTCAATTGGACAGGATGGTATACAAATAGAAATAATAAATAAATAAATACATTTTCCTAGTTTCCAACAGACCTCACAACCTGTGAGGATGCCTGCCATAGATTGTAGGTGAAACATCAGGAGAGAATGCTTCTGGAACATGGCCATGCAGCCCGAAAAACCTACAACGACCCTTATGCTGGCTCTTTTCTAAGCTTTTCTTGGCCAGATGTGTTTGAAAGACCAGCCTGTATTATCTTCCCTGACCAAGAGATAGTCATGAGAGGCTGTGTCCCCATTTTTGGTCTAACCACCAGCTCTTGAGTATCAAATTAAGTAAGGAAAGTTAGGAGACCTACAAAGACCTACAAACTCCATGGCCTGATCCTACTGGTTACTTCCAACTAAGATAAACCCAATGAATTGGTGATTGTTTGGGGAATTTATCTATATATAAATCCCATTTAGCTATACATAAATCCCATTAATTCAAAGGGCCTATTCCTATTGAGACCAACGATTGGGTTCAGTCCTGTCTGCTGATGTCCCTCAAACATTCCCACTTGAAGCAATAGCTAAAGAGGGGCAGAGCCTTTCCAATTCCCTGCAATTCAACCACCATCTTCTCCTTATTCAGCCATACAACCAACCTCTGCCTTGCCAGCTGCCAGCTTTTGTTTCCTTTGATTTTTCATGCAGCGGTTCTCTTGCTTTTTCCCTCCAGAGATGATGTGCCAGGAATGGAAGTTGTGAAGGATGTGTGTGTGTGTTGCCTTCAGCAGCATTGTAGTGTCACTTGCTATGGAAACGAATCATCCAATAATATGAGAGGGAGTGTCATGCAGGCAACAATGACTTATGTGCCTGTGAACATCATTGGAGGGAGAAAGCACATTTATGTATTAATTTTTTTACAGTATTTATATTCTGACCTTCTCACCTTTCCTTTGACATAAGTTGTAATTGTACACCAAGATGGATATTAATGATATACATTATGTCAGTGGTGCCCAACCTTTTTTAAGCCGCGGCACACTTTTAACATTAAAAATATCTGGGGGCACACCACCAACCAAAATGACACAAAATGACACTCTAACACAGTAAAGAATGGCTGGGGGATGGTGGCCTGCTGGGAGCAGCTCCTGGGAGTGCCGAAGCCAGAGGAGGGGGAGGAGCCAGGCCATGCCATGCCCTGCCCCCTCCTCCCGGCTTCAGCTCTCCCACAGCTTCTCCAGCTTTGAGGGGGCAGTGCCAAGCCAGCGGTGGCAGAGCCAGCACAATGCTGGCTTGGCACTGTCCCATCAAGGCTGGAGAAGCTTTGAGGGGCAGAGAGCGGTGAGAGCCAGAGGGAGGGGCTGGAGCCAGGCCAGGCTACGCCATGCCCCCCCCTCCCCGCTTCAGCTCTCCCACAGCTTCTCCAGCCTTGAGGGGGCAGTACGAGCGAGGGGTGGGAGTCATGCCCCCATCCCCAGCGCCGTTCTCTGCCATGACTCCCGCCCCTCGCTCGCTGAAGCCGCGTGGAGGAGCATAAGCGGTGGACAGGCTTCAGTGGGCGGGGCTCCTCCGCGAGCTTCAGCGAGCGAGGGGCGGGAGTCATGGCGGATTTGAGGATGGCTGGGGAAACGGCGGAAGGAGGCAGCGCCCCGGCCCCTTCTTCTTTTTCTTTGCCGCTGCCCGGCCCTTCCTCCTCCCCCAAGCAGCAGGAGTTCGGCAGGAGGAGGGGGGAAGGAAGGGGGGTAGAGAGCTTTTCCCGCGGCACAGCAGGATGGACTGTGTTGCGTCATAGCGGTTGGGAAATACTGCATTATGTATTACACCCGGAATATAGTATACACTGCACAATGGCTGAATCCAGGTGATGGCAAAGTGGGGTTCTTTATGCTGAATCATTGAGTGTGTTGATACTCACATGTGATGGCATGTTGGGCATTGCAAAAGACCCCAAGGGGCATCCAATCGAACCCTCTTATGCCATGCAGGAGGACACAATCCAAGCCCTCTTGGGAGAGGGCCATCCAGCCTGTTTTAAAACTTCCAGAAAAGGAGGCTCCATTGGGTTCCCAGGCAGCACTCTGTTTCCCTCAAACATCAGTATCTCAGATATGTGCTGACACTCATCTGCATGTTGTTGCTGCTTTTGTTATTTATTATTTAAATTATTTATTATTTAAACTTGTATGCCGCCACTCCCCGAGGGCTCGGAGCGGCTCACAGTCACATAAAAACAAAACAATCAAAACAGCATTTAAAATTAGCAAAATAATTATACCATTTAGCAGTCGAATGTTAACCGAAAGAGATGAGTCTTGCAGGCCTTGCGGAATGATGGTAGGTCTTGCAAGGCCTGGACTTCATTTGGAAGAGTGTTCCAAATTGATGGTGCCACCACAGAAAAGGCTCTGCGCCGGGTGGACACCAGGTGGATAGATTTAACGCTAGGTACCTCGAGGAGGTTCAGATGTTCGGAGCGGAGTGATCTCCGGGGTTGGTAGGGGATAAGATGGTCCCTCAGATACAACGGCCCCAGACCATGCAAGGCCTTGAAGGTTAACACCATCACCTTGAAGGTGATCTGGTGCTCGACCGGAAGCCAATGGAGCTGCAGAAGGATGGGAGTTATGTGACCTCTCACCGGAATTCCAGTAAGAAGTCACGCAGTGGCATTCTGGACGAGCTTAAGTTCCCGGATCAGAGACAAGGTCAGGCCAATGTAAAGGATGTTACAGTAGTCCAGTCTCGAGATGACCGTGGCTTGGATCACCGTGGCTAGGTCATGCCTTCATTTTTTTCCTACCCTATGGCAACCTTATCACAGGGTTTTCTTAGCAGGATGTGTCAAGAAGAGGTTTGCCATTGCCTTCCTCTGAGGCTGAGAGAGTGTGACTTGCCCGTCACAGATGAAAAAACGTGACGGCTGAGCCTTTACCGTTACGGCCATCCGGCCAAACCGTAGAAGCCAGATTTGCCAAAGAGAACTGACTACTCTGAATCTGTGCACAAACCTAATAAGACTCTTGGCCTTGGTTTGGTAGTCAGTATGGCTTGTTTTTGATTTCTTTCTTCTTCTGTTCTGGTGGAGTGCTGCTTTTGTTTATTGCCATAATTGAAAACGTGGTCTGGGGCTCATGGGAGCTGCAGGCCGCCCTTGGGTCAGGCCGGGCTAAAGGTTTGGCAACATCCAGCTTTCCTTTTAGGCACCCGGCCTTTTCAACTTCCAAATTGCATAAGAGCTGCAGAGATGGAGAGACTTCAGTGTTCATCAGTCACTCAAAGTAACTCAGTGTTTATTTTTTACGTAACTGTTCTTACAGAATAAAGGAAAATAACAGCCCGCGGGCAGAAATAGGCATGAATGGTAGTGATTCTCGCTTTGTTCTCTTGAAAAGAGCCTTTCCAATCCACTGCTTTGCTTGTGGCAATTTTGCAAATGTTCCTACTTTTGTTGCAGGAGATCCCGAAGTCTTTCCCTTCCGTTGCTGAGATATTGTATTTATTTTCCCAGGGTTTGAGCCACTATAAATGTCAATTTTGCTGGCAAAATGCAATTCATCTTCCCAAAATCCTTTCCCTGGCTGCAAGCGTGACCATAAGAACATAAGAACATAAGAAGAGCCATGCTGAATCGGACCTCAGCCCATCTAGTCCAGCATTCTGTATCACACAGTGGCCCACCAGTTGTACACGGGGATCTCGAGCAGAAGGGAGGGCAAAACCCTGACCTGCTCCCGACCCCCCACAACCAGTACCCAGGGAAATCCTGCCTACCTCAACCAACTCCGAGGTGGCACTTGAATGTCCTTTTCAGTAACTACCGATTCCTTGGTATCCATGAATCTGTCTAATCCTGCCTTGAAGCTGTCCAGGCTGACAGCTGTCACAACCTCCTCTGGAAGTGAGTTCCATAACCCAATGACCCTCTGGGTGAAGAAATATTTCCCTTTATTAGTCCTAATTTTCCTACCTTGGAGCTTCAGGGAGTGCCCTCTAGTCCTAATGTTTTGTGACAAAGAAAATAATTTTTCTTTATTCACCTTTTCTATCCCATGCATGATTTTATACACTTCGATCAAGTCACCTCTTAAACGCCGTATTTCAAGGCTGAAAAGACCAAGGCGTTGCAACCTGATTTCATAAGGAGCCGCTCCATCCCTTGGATCATTTTTGTTGCCCTTTTCTGTACCTTTTCCAATTCCGTTATATCCTTCTTGAGGTGCGGAGACCAGAATTGTACACAGTACTCCAAATGTGGCCTTACCATAGATTTGTAGAGAGGTAATACAACATTTGCTGACCTATTTTCGATTCCGTTTCTGATCATGCCTAGCATAGAATTTGCTTTTTTCACTGCTGCTGCGCACTGGGTTGACATCTTCATTGAGCTGTCCACCAAAACCCCGAGATCCCTTTCCTGGTTTGTCTCGGAAAGCTTTGACCCCATCAATTTGTAGGTGTAGTTGGGGTTCTTTGCCCCGATGTGCATGACTTTACACTTGTTTAGGTTAAAATGCATTTGCCACAAAGGTTAGGATGAAAGAAAGGGCAAAATATTGAGTGGTTTTCATTAAAGCTGTCACCTGCTTAAATAACTCTTCCTGTATTAAATGCAATAGGCAAGAGTAATGAAGGCTGCCATTGGGTGGAGAATCTACTCTGGGTTTTAGTCTAATCTTGAAAGTTGCAATATCATCCAGTTTCTGAATGTGGATCATCTACTTTGATAATCTGGATTATAGGACAGCGTAGACCAGGGGTGGGCAACCATCCGGCCCTCCGGGTGATGCTATCTGGCCCGCGGCTTCTTTGCCGAGGAGAGGGAGGCGGGGGGCAGCTGCGGGGCGGCGTGGTGCTTTGTGTCCAGCGGGGGGCGGAGTGCCTACTGTCCCTCGTTGCGGCTCCAGGGGAGCTAGCTTCCGCGGGAGGTCCCGCCTCCCTGAGTGTCTCTGCGCGATGCCACCTGTGACCTCATCGCGCAGAGACCCTTGGGGAGGTGGGGCCTACCACGGAAGCTTCCCTGGATCCGCAACGAGGGACAGAAGGCATTTCGCTCCCCCCCGCCAGACACAAAGCACCCCGCTGCCCCTCCGCCACCCCCGCCGCCCTCTGTTCGGCGTGGTGCTTTGTATCCGACGAAGTGCCTTCTGTCCCTCCTCAGGGTCTATTAATGTGAATGCACTTTGGTATATGTTCCTTTCTTGTAGAAGCAGGACCTCACATTTGCATGTATTTAAACTGCTGGGTTGGCAGAAGCTGGGGCTAAAAGTGGGAGCTCCCCCATTGTTATTTCATTTTAATTTATTTTAGTGGTTTTTATTATTATTTTATAATAATTTTATAATAATAATATAATAAATAATATAATATAATGTCCTTGATCTGACCATTGGCATCTAGCCTCTTATATACACATGATGTTACATATTGCTGCGACCCTGTGTTGCATCTGAGTCTTAGGTCCGGAAGAAGCCGCTCAAGGCGAAACGATACGGCGCTGGGATACCCCTTATCGTCCCAAGTTGTTTGCTCCACCTTCATTGTATTATTACTAGTCAACCCCCACCTGTATCACAGCAATCACACCATGTGACACATCCTGTGATGCAGTCCTGTGATGCACCTGTGATGCAGCCCAAAGAAAAATCCTTCTAAAATTGTACTGTTATATGTTGTTGTATGTTGTATGTAATTGTATGTGCAACTGGCAGGGACTGTCTGCCGTATGTGTGATGTAATCCGCTCCGAGTCCCCTTCGGGGTGAAAAGAGCGGAATATAAATAAAGTGTATTATTGTATTATTATTATAAGTCAGTTTATTTTATGAATTTCAATCATTATCTTATTCTGTTAATAAAACTATTTATTTATACTTAAGGTTTTATTTTGAAGTTTTTATGAACTATCCCTTATTTTTGTGAAAAATCCCATATTTTTAGGTAAATGTCCCTTATTTCTTATATCAAAAAGTGGCAACCCTATTTGCTACTATGCTGTTGAATACGCACGCCCAGTGTGGAAAAATCTCACCATGTTAAAACAGTGGATGTCGCTCTTAATGAGACATGCCAGTTGAGAAACTCCCTTCTAGGCACACAGAAGAGTGGACGACCTGGAAGGCGCTAAATAGGCTGCACTCTGAAATCATGAGATACAGAGCGAACCTTAACGAAGTGGAGTCCGCAACATGCAAGTGTGGAGAAGAGCAAACCACAGATGACCTACTACAATGCAGCCTGAGCCCTGCCACATACACAATGGAGGACCTTCTCCACCTTCTCCAAGTGGCCAGCTTCTGGTCAAAGGACATTTCGCATAATGCCAAGTTCTTTTTTAAAACTTTGTGTTTTTAAATGCATTTTAACAGTACCCTCAACTTGTTTCTGACACAATAAATGAATAAATCTGCTTTGGTAATCTGGATTATATGGCAGTGTAGAAGGGGCCTCAGAATAAGAGTGTTGCCTTGAAAGCAGCATACAAGAGCATAGACTCAAAGCAGCATAAAGCTAAAGGGGAGTAGGCAAGACTACGTAGGCCTGGGCAATCATGGTTCTAAATCAGACCTGGCCAACCTACGGCCCGCGGTCCGGATGCGGCCCGGCAGCTGATTCTGTCCGGCCCAGGGAGAAGGGTATCGGGGGGCGGCGCCAAGAGGAAGGGGTGCCGCTGCCGCCATCCCATCGCGGGCTGTGGGGCCTGCGTCGGCGGACAGCTCAACGCTCCGGAGAACAATCAGAGGAGCAGCGGATTTGGAGTGCCTGCCATCTCAGGAGGCGATCCGGGCCTGCAGCGGGAGCAGTCGGCGACTTGTGGCGGCTGATCACCCTGGTGACCTGGAAGACTTGATCGTCTTGCAGGTCACCAGGGCAATCAGCCGCCTCAGGTCGCCGACTGCTTCCGCTGCATGCCCGGATCACCTCCTGGGATGGCAGGCACTCCAAAGCCAAGATGGCAGGCATTCCATGGCAGGGTGATCAGCTGGGGAATGGCTAGGGGCGAGAGCGGGCGGAGGCCTGCAGCCTCCGATCGTCTGCTGCTCTATTCTGCTCTGCTGCTGCGGCTGCTGGGTCCGCTTTGTCATTCTCTGTGCTGGGTCCATTGGGCCATTCCATCTTGGGATCCTTCCTCTCTTGAGGATGTCAGCCTCTATCTTGGGTCGCACCTTGTCTTCTTGAATTTCATTTTATTTTATTTTAGTGGTTATTATTATAATTTTATTATAATTTTATTATAATAATATAATAATATAATAAATAATATTATATGATGTTATATTACATTATAATTTGAATATATTATAATGTATATATATATATACTATATTATAATAATTATGATATTAATACTAATAATATATGAATATTTCTTGATATATTAATATGTTAATATTAATGATGTGTAATATATAGTAAATATAGTAAATAAATAAATAATGTAGATTAGAATGTAGTTCAGCCTTTAGGTGCGGCCCTCCATAATATTTTTTTGCTCTTGTGTGGCCCCCTGGAAAAAATAATTGCCCACCCCTGTTCTAAATGGTTCTAGAGTACTTATAAAACTAAAGTTCTGGTGATGAAAACTAGGTGGCGCTGGTGCTTTGCTTCTACAGTGTTGCTAAAGTTCTGGTGGTGAACATTTCAGAACTCTAACAAAACTTTCAGAACTTCATTTTTATTCTATTATTGGTGATTTTTAAGACAGAACCAATTAGGAACTGCCATTTATAACGAAATTTTGAAAGTTTCGTTAGAGTTCTGAAATGTTCATCACCAGAACTTTAGCAACACTGTAGAAGCAAAGCACCAGCGACACCTAGTTTTCACCAACAGAACTTTAGTTTTATAAGTACTTTAGAACCATTTAGAACCATGATTGCCCAGGCCTACTATCTAGTCTAGCTTTCTCCTATGCAGAAATAGACAGCCCAAGCCTTTCAAACAAGCATGACAACGATGGTCCTTGAGTTTGCTGGGCCGTCTATGGTTCTGCTGCTGCAATTCTGTGTATTTCATCAAACAGCAGGGTGTCACTGTCCATTAATGGTATTGTGACAACACCAACCAAGGGAAAGCCCTGCAGGGAAAGCAATTGCAGTGTTTAAGAGAAACACAGGGAATGCCAGAAGAATTATGGGAGTGCATTTTATGTTGATTATGAAAGTGACATTTTCTGGAAGGTTTCTCCAGCATCCACATCTTTCCCATACAGTCCTTTTTTCTGGAAAATGCCTTATGCGCGTTCCCCCCCTCAGAAGTGGTCAAGCTTTGAAAGAGAGCAATTCGGGCTCCTCTAAAAAAGGCACCATAGAGCGGGAGAATGATAGACCTCTTGGACTATTGTTGTGGTTTAATTGCTGTCAAGCAGGGCCGTAGCCAGGATTTTGTTTTGGGGGTGGGGGGCTGAGTTTGTTTGGGGGGGGCTGAGACTGGGTGGAAGAGGGTCTACCCTAGCAAACCTTTTGTATTGTTATCCCAATAACCCCACTAATGTGGGATATAATGAGCATGGTGATCAGATCATGATATGAATAAACATAACAGTTTAAATAATGTACCAGTAAGGCCTTTTCGCGGACCACCCTGAGAATTTCGGGGGGGGGGCTGAGGTATCAAGCTTGTTTTCTGTTGCTCCAGAGACTAGGACACAGAGCAATGGATTCACTTTTGTTAAGTTTCAGTTATCATCTGACTGATGATGATGACGACGACGACAATGATTGCTGTGTGGCAAAGGAAACTACAATCGGAGAGAGCGTGCAAGCGGAAGAGTGAAATCTGCTGCGGGGGACGCGTAGTTTCCTTTATTATTTTACTTTATTATTGTTGTTACTATTACATTTATTATTTTACTCTATTATTACTGTTATTATTATGTTTCCCTTATTTTACTCTATTATTATTATTATAACATTTATGATTTCCCTCTATTATTACTGGAAGGATACTTAAGCACATTTACATTGAAGAAGGTTAGAATAATGGTTTAATCAGAGTTGGGGAGTCTTATCTTAAACTTCGGCTTTATGTAAATATTCAAAAACATTTAACCCCCTGATGTCTCAATTAATGTAATTTTATTGGTATCTATTTTCATTTTGAAATTTACCCGTAGTGGCAGCATTTCCCACCCTTGGTTTATACTCAAGTCAATCAGTTTTCCCACGTTTTTGTGGTGAAATTGGGTGTCTCGGCTTATATTCAGGCCGGCTTATACTTGAGTATATACGACATGTCCTCATTGTGAAAGAAAGACCATGCAGATCCAGATTAGATTGCCACAGTCACTTACTGATCTATCACCAAGACTCTACCTTTGGAAGACTTGGTTACATGGGATCGCCCATGTATGAATGCATTTTACGAGGGCGGGTCAGTAAGTCCATGACTTTTTGAATGAAACACAGGTTTTTGGATAAAAAATCATTTTATTTCTCAACGTAGTCTCCTTTGAGCTCTTTACACTTTGTCCAATGTTTCTCCATTTTTTTAATCCCTTCCAATAAATAAGATTTGCCGAGGTCATCAAAATAGGTATTTGTTTGTGAGATGATTTCATTGTTGGAGTCAAATCTCTTTCCACCGAGCCATTTCTTCAGGTTTGGAAACAAGAAATAGTCACTCGGGGCTAAATCCGGAGAATAGGGCAGATGAGGGAGCAATTCGTATCCCAATTCATGGATTGTTGCCATGGCAACTGCAGATGGGTACACCCTTGCATTGTCCTGGTGCAAAAGACCTTTTTTCTTGGTCACATGCGGTTGGTTTCCCCCCCAAATCCTCATTAAATCTATCCAATACGTTGGCATCATATTCACCACTGATTGTTTTAACCTTTTGAAGGTAGTCAATGTGGATTATACCGCGTGCATCCCAAAAATGGTCACCATGACTTTATTGGCTGACAAACCCACCTTGGCCTTCTTTGGCACCGATTCACCCCGAGAAACCCACTGTTTTGACTGCTTAGCCTTGGTTTGAGTGATGGGTTTTTTCCGCAAAAAAAATTGCTTAATGAGCACACAAAATTCACTTTTTTCCATTTTCTCCTCAAATCACGTGGTAGTCTGCTATCAATGGCTGTCAAACACAAACTAAATGACGCAGCTTGTTCAAATTTTGACAGGAGTCAACTGACAGATGCCTGTTGACAGGAGAAGTGTTGGCCTTTCAGTTAAGATGCGGGAAATTCAAAAAGTCACGGACTTATTGACCCGCCCTCGTAGAATAATGGTTTAATCAGAGTTGGGGAGTCTTATCTTAAACTTCAGCTTTATGTAAATATTCAAAAACGTTTAACCTCCTGATGTCTTAATTATTGTAATTTTATTGGCATCTATTTTCATTTTGAAATTTACCCGTAGCGGCAGCATTTCCCACCCTCGGCTTATACTCAAGTCAATCAGTTTCCCCACTTTTTTGTGGCAAAATTGGGTGTCTCAGCTTATATTCGGGCCAGCTTATACTCGAGTACAGTGTTTCCCAACCGCTGTGACATGGCACAGTAGTGTGCTGTGACGGACCTCCTGCTGTGCCACGAGAAAAGCTCTCTGTCCCCCTTCCTTCCCCCCTCCTCCTGCCAAACTCCTGCTGCTTGGGGGAGGAGGAGGAAGGGCCGGGCGGCGGCGAAGAAAAAGAAGAAGGGGCCAGGGCGCCGCCTCCTTTGGCCATTTCCCCAGCCAGCCTCCAATCCGCCATGACTCCCGCCATGACTCTCGCCCCTCGCTCCCTGAAGCCACGCGGAGGAGGAGCCCCACCCACTGAAGCCCGTCCACCGCTCATGCTCCTCCTCCTCTGCGCAGCTTCAGCGAGCGAGGGGCGGGAATCATGGCGGAGAGCGGCGGCGGGGACGGGGGCCATGACTCCCGCCCCTTGCTCGCACTGCCCCCTCATGGCTGGAGAAGCTGTGGGAGAGCTGAAGCCGGGGGGCGGGGCATGGCATAGCTCCTCCCCCTCCCAGGCTTCGGCACTCCCAGCAGCTGCTCCCAGCAGGCCACCATCCCCCAGCCGTTCTTTACTGTGTTAGAGTGTCAGTTTGTGTCATTTTGGTTGGTGGTGTACCCCCGGATTTTTTTAATGTTAAAAGTGTGCCGCGGCTCAAAAAAGGTTGGGAAACACTGCTCGAGTATATACGACATGTCCTCATTGTGAAAGAAAGACCATGCAGATCCAGATTAGATTGCCACAGTCAGTTACAGATCTATCACCAAGACTCTACCTTTGGAAGACTTGGTTACATGGGATCGCCCATGTATGAATGCATTTTATTGTACATTCAGTCATGCATTCAGTTGCACAGGGTCGCCATTCAGCATAGGAGTTGGGTATCACAATCTACCTGCACAACATTGGTGGGAAACCATCACCATGTTCTGAAAAGAAGCTATAACTCTGAAGTTCTCCTGTTATCCCCAGGTTACTCTCACTTCAAAACAAAACAAGTACAATGGGCGAAGACCTAGATTTTGAAAGCTGTCCTTCAAAATCCAAACCAAAAAAAAAGGGTCAGTCTGGAGATTCCCCTCCCGGATTTCATTTCCACAACTCGACCCAGAAAGCCATTTCTCTCAGAGGTGCGGGCTTGTTTATACATCTTTAATGACCTTTCATTAAATAATGCATTGTGCATTAAAAATGAAAGGGTTTTTTTTAAAAAAAGAAAACGAAGAGGAATGAGACGATGAAGTCCTGATTGTGACCCAAATCTGTCACAAAGGTGTATGGTTGGTTACTAAATGGGAAAGCCTTTTTGGCATAAATATTAATGCAAAAAATGGGGGAAGATCTATGACTAATGCATGGGGCAGAACAGAGATGGAAAAAGAAGGGAACCATCGCCAAGGAAGGTATGCAAAATGAAAGCGAGGTTAAAGGGCTCTTCTTCCTTTCCTTTGTTTTGATGTCGTATTTGGAAGTTTTACGATTTTTTATTATTTTTTGCATTGCATTCCATTATCCATATGGCTGGAAATGACGTAGAATCATAGAATCATAGCGTTGGAAGAGACCTCATGGGCCATCCAAGTCCAAACCCATTCTTCCAAGAAGCAGGACAATTGCATTCAAAGTACCCCCAACAAATGGCCATCCAGCCTCTGTATAAAAGCCTCCATAGAAGGAGCCCCCACCACACTTCGGGGCAGAGAGTTCCACTGCTGAACAGCTCGCACAGTCAGGAAGTTCTTCCTCATGTTCAGGTGGAATCTCCTTTCTTATAGTTTGAAGCCATTGTTCCATGTTCCAGTCTCCAGGGCAACAGAAAACAAGCTTGCTCCCTCCTCCCTATGACCTCCCCTCACATATTTATACATGGCTATCATCTCTCCTCTCAGCCTTCTCTTCTGAAGGCTAAACATGCCCAGCTCTTTAAGCCGCTCCTCATAGGGCTTGTTCTCCAGACCCTTGATCATTTTAGTCACATGATAAATAAACATTTATGCAAATCTTTATTCTAGATCAGATCTAGACAACACTTGTCCTCCAGAAATAAAATACGGAGCTGTAACTTCTACTATCCCTGACCACTGATTACTGGTTAGTTGTGTTCAGAGAACTTTCCTCCAATACATTTTAAATTATTACCAAATACATTCATATTTTTCTTCAGGCTGGTTTTTCATATCCATAATGGAAGCTAGGTTTACTTAGATGATTCTGATTAGAGCCTCGGTAGTGCAGCAGCTAAACTGCTAGCTGCAGGAAATCTGCTGACCGGAGGGTTAACAGTTCAAAGCCATGAGTTGGGGTGATCTCCCGGCTATCAGCCTAGCTACTACCTATCTAGCAGTTAGAAAGCATGTAATGTGAGTAGATCAATAGGGCAATCCATGCATACATGCCAGCAACAATCGGACAATAGGCTGCTTGGCAAGGACAAATGGAACAAGAGCACCTCCCCATGGACGGAGTTGAGTATCGCTTTCAGACACTAGGGATGGAAAGGTGAAAGCCTTTACCTCTGTCTATGTATTGTATGTCCTTTGTTCACTGTGTAAAAGGGAATTGAATGTTAGCCTTATATGTGTAAACTCTAAACTGTAATTCACTCTGAGTCCTTCCGGGGAGATAAAGCGGAATATAAACAAAGTGTATTATTATTATTATTAGAGCATTGACCAATTTTACACTTATCTAGATTTTTATCTAATTCTTCCATTGCATACCTTCTAAGCATTAGTCTTTTTCTAATTTCTTGGCTACACGCTCCATTTTGTTTTCTAACCGAGGAAATCTTCAACTATTTTAATATCTTCCTTATCTATATAAAGTTATGGAAATAATATGTGGTGATTAGTTTGGTCTTCCTAATAAGTAGAATCATACTATCACATGTTTCTATGTCAAGTGAACTCTTGATGTACTCTAGGCTCATATCCTTTTACATACAACAGCAGAAGTGACAAAAGGTTTATTTTTGGGAATGTTAATGTTTTTTCAAGCAGTGGATGGTTGAATATATGGATACAGAATCTGTTCAATTGGAATCTTGCATTTCCTCTTTCTTCTTTAGCTTTCTTCAGAAGTATTTGCAAGTCCTTGTTGTTGTCTGCAAATAATACGTCATCTGCAAACGGCTGATGCTTCCTAAAAGCTTACTCCCTGTAAACATTGTCAAGGATAAATTCATCAGCAGAGCCATGTTGGAACTATAAATAGCCCTTTTATTAGTTAATGAAGCAAATCATACTGCCGGAGCTTTCCAGCGCGTGGCTTACACAGCATAAATCATGGCGAACTGGAGAGCGTCCTTATCTTCAAATGTTTACATTCCAAAGGTCGAATATCCGGGGCCTTTGCTTCCGTCACAGTCATGAACATGAACTTTCCTTCTCCAGTTAACTCTATAATAGCCTAACTATATTATACAGCTCAGAAAATAGATACAGAAAATAGAAAACATCCACAGAAAACATTTTAAACTCATCTGTCATACATTTTCGCACTGACAATTCCCCCCTTGAGTTTGAAATCTTTCTGTCTACGCACAAAAACTTAACACTATAAAAGATTTCAAACTCAAAGGGGGAATTGTCAGTGCTAAGATGTATGACAAAGATGAGTTTAAAATGTTTTCTGTGGATGACAAACATAACCCTGCTTCCCATACAATATGTTCTGTACACAGGGAATAAAATGCAGCTTTGTTTGACCCTTTTGACAATGTTTCTTCATATTATAACTGAACAGTGGCTCTCCAGAGCAGAGGAGGATCAAATATTGTGGCATTTCCATTACTTTTAAAGTGAACCATTAATTTCACACAATTTGCAGTGAAAGGCTTGGCAATAATACAAGGACAGATTGATTTCCTCCAAAATAGTTGGTGCCTTCCACTATCCAGTATATGTTTGCCCTCTCCATTGGCGCCTCCTTGCAGTGGGGGAGAGGCTTGTGTACCCTAATGAAGTTGTGAGCCATGCTGGTGGTGGCATAACAGCCACCGGTAGGGCATCCCATGCCAAAAAGGTCACAAGAGCGTCAAAGGGCAGAATGGGCTCTCTAGCCTTTTGGCAACCATCCTAAGAGAAGGAAAACTCTAATTTCAAACCTACGACCTGAGGACCTCGCTGCCACCATCCAAGCTTGCTAGGCCCCGGCAGATGAACCTTTGGTTTAAAGGGTGAGGTCAGTTCTGTGCACGCTGCGCTCCACCAGAAAAATCCATTGCACAGGCTCGAAGGACACATCCAACTTCCGAAAAAGCCCTGTAGCGATAGGCGAGGGACGAAACAGCAGGTGTAAAGATGCACTGGAAGCGTCAGACCCAACCCTGCAAGCAGGCGGTTCAGGACTTTGGTCACTTGAGACTGACCTGGGAGATGACAGTCTTGTTCGGCAGCATCCTGAACGACCAAGCAGCCTTTTAAAAGGAGAGCACTGCTTGCTCCATATGGAGAGGGGCCTAGAAAAGGTGGCCTAACGAAAGCTCATCTCCATCTACCTGGTTGGCTAGCCGCGGCCAATGGGCATGTCCTGATGCGGTCGAACAAAGACAAAGAAACAAAGGCCAACATCTGCCTGCAAAGGTGCAAATAGACTGACACTTGCATGCTGAAACATCAGAACCATGCAAGATTCTGCAGATAGTGGACATCCTGAGCGTCGTTCTGCTTTAATAGCCCATGAACTATCATGGCCTAATATTGACTTCGCTGCTCTTAGTGAAGTTCGTCTCCATGAGGAAGGCAGCCTTAAAGAACACTGTGCCTGCTACACACTCTACTGGTCTGACAAACCCAAAACTGAGAAACATCTTTCAGGAGTAGGCTTATATATGTTTGTAATAAAATCCTTAGTGCCTCCTCCTCCTTCTTTAAAGGACATCAGCTATTTTTCTCTAGGTGGTGATACAAAGAGACAGATATATCACCATCTTCACCACTGTTTTATATGTTTGCTTTAGAGCCTGAAAACATTACTTTTCCGACTATAACACATTAAAATCGAGCAACCCGCACAGCTGTGTCTTGGGGAGGCATCCAGGAGTTGTAAATTTTTTTTGCTTCTTATGCATTTGAACAAGCCTATTCTCTTATCAAACAGACTGGAGCATTACAGAAATGACCCCAGAGACAAATGAGGATTCAGCACCAGTTTATTGAATGTTTGAGAGTTTATATGTGGATATGTATGTATGTATGTGTTTTATATCGTATTCTTTACAACTTTCATGCAAGTGACATGCTTGTCCCAGCCGCTTCCTCAGGAATGGAGGGCAGGGGATTAATTCCTGTTGGTTGGTCCCGTCCTAAGGAACGAGGTTCCTTGGCTGTAGCACCGGTGGGGTTATCGGGGGTCCTGAAAGCAGAAAAGAGGCTGTCATTCCACAAGACTGATAGAGAATGTACTCCTTTACAGCCATGAGCCGGGGGACTTGTATGAATATACAAACAAATGCTTAGCATGGAATTACGTCATGCAGTCTGTTGGTATGTGAGGCACCCAACGGAGAATTCATAGGACCCACTTTGTTGTGGTGGGTCTGGCTTCCAAAGTTGATGGTTCTAGTCCAGGCATTTTGTAAACAATCCTCAAAAGTCTTATATCCCATCCATTATTGTCTAGGATACACATCATGGCCAGAATTTGGAAATAATATAACAAGTCAATGTCAAGATTCTTGATCAGCTACTTAGGTTGTATCTATGCTATGGAATTTATGCAGTTTGACGCCACTCGAACTGCCATGGTTCCATGCTATAGAACAGGGCTGTCCAACTGCTGGCCCTGCAGGTGTTTTGGACTTCAACTCCCAGAAATCCTAGCCAGTTTACCAGCTGTTAGGATTTCTGGGATTTGAAGTCCAAAACACCTGCAGGGCCGGCAGTTGGACAGCCCTGCTATAGAATCATGGGAGTTGTAGTTTTACAAGGTCTTGAGCCTTCTCTGCAAGGAGTGCTGGTCCCTCATGGAACTACAACTCCCAGGATTCCATAGCATTGCGTCATGGCAGTTCTAGTGGTATCAACCTGCATTAATTCCACAGCGTAGATGCACACTTAGTTGAGCATGTTCAGGATCACAATTACGCATGCATAGAATTACACATCCGCAACTGGATTGTAGCCACAATCCCTAAGCATTTCCGATTGTGGCAATTGTGCAGGAAATACATAAGGATCATAAAAGTCTTCCAAATCTGTCTTATTGAATATTAGCTGCTGCAAGTGATGGAAATCTGTTCTCCTGTCAAAAAGGATCAAGCAGACTAATGTTTCTGTCATCTTCTCACCAGGTAAGTATCCTTAAGTAGTAAAGTATACTTTAAATAGCCTCCCTCCCTAACAGCTCTGTAATTCTCTGCCTTAACAATCAGAAGCAAGATCTCTTTTGCAATTCCACATCAGAGATCCCTCATTCCTGATTGACAGGAGAACAAATATCCCATCTCAGTAAGTCAGGAAGAGAGGACCATTAGGATCCTCTTGGATTTCTTATACTGTTGCTTTTACTCAGCGTGAACTGATCTGTAAACACTATTTTGCAAATAGTAAAATGTTGAAATCCAATCTACTGTCCATCTCTTCCTTTAGCTATGCGCAAATGAACTTGACGGGCGGATTTCCCCAATAGCAGAAGGCTTGTAATGTGTTATCTAATGAACTATTTTTAGAAAACCAACTTTCCAAATTCTTGCATATAATTTCTTTTTAAACCCATCCAATAAATGAAAAACAAAGAACCAAAATCCAGTTTTTGGTCCCAGCAAGAGTATTCTTTTACACTCAATGGAGCATACATAAGTTTTGACTTATCAAGTTCCTGCTGTGTTTTTTTATAGGTTTACTCTCCGCTGGAACTAAGAACCAGATTTAGGACTATGGCATTGGCCACATCTACAATGTCATCTAATGCATTTTCATAGCCCATTATATGGTCATGTAGATGGGCCCTAGAACTGCATTCCTGCCTCAAGGCATATAGGATGGATTACGTGATTGGATTATTTGGGGAGGGGGGTAATTTACATAAATGGATTTGATTGCAGTGTGACCCCAAAAAGCAGCTATTTTACCCATCCACATATGTTTGACTACAACTCCCATCATCTTCTCCAACACTGCAAGTAGCTATGATGGCAGGAGATAAAGAAAATCGTAGTTTTAAATATCTGGAAGACATCAAGTTGTGAGAAGGTGATCTAGCATTCATTGACCCAGGATGGGAAAGTAGGGAGGGAATAACTATTACCTGATCGATCGAGTTTTAGAGGCACTGTTGCAGATACGCACTGTGAAAATAATAATGAGTTGTTAAAGCATACATTTGTTTATGGGATAGTTTTTTTTAGATTTTGGTACATGTCTCTCTTCAGTGGAAGAGATGACAAGCCTGGAAGAAAAGAGGAAAGTCACGTTGTTGATGGCTTGGCTCAATTGAGAAAGCCACAGGGTGCAACTACACTGTAGAATTAACCCGGTTTGACACCACTTCAACTCTGATGACTGAATGATATAGGATCCTGTCATCTAGAGCAGTGATTTTCAACCTTTTTTGAGCCGCGGCACATTTTTGACATTTACAAAACCCTGGGGCACACCACCAACCAAAATGACACAAAATGGCACTCTCTCATTTTACTAACTGTCACCCTCCCCCTTGTGACGCTGCTGCTTCCGCCAAACCCCCTCCCCCCCAAGGAGACCCACGTGCAGGAGGCCCACCACCGTCCCGCAGGGGAGGGCTGCACTGAGTGGCCGAAGCGCACGCGGGCTCAGCTGAGCAGGATGAATAGGAATTGAGCACACGGGGTAGCTCCGAGCCCTGGAACAAACTGCGACGGAGGTTCACAGCCGTCGCCACCACCAGCTCTCCTTCCTGAAGGGGTTCAGCCCCCCTCAGGAGTGCCTCCCCCCCGCATCCCTTCAGCTTCCCTGCTATCTCCTTAAGGCCAGATCGGGAAAGAACCAAGGTGGGCTGTGGAGCTGCGTATCCCGGCCTCTGCTCTGCAGCGAACCCGGAGCCCAGCCAGCAGAGGCCAGGACATGAGGGTTTGCTCCCTTTCCCCAGTGCGGAGGGGCTGGAGGGCAGAAAGCCTCACCTAGAGTCTCCAGGAGCAGGGTCAGATGGGGACAGCTCCCGCGGACTCCTCCTCCCTCTCCTCCTCCTTGCTGCCAGGAAGCAGGAGGAGCCGCAACCCAGCCAGGTAGCCCTTGGCGCGCAGAGGGAGGGAAGGAAGGAAGGAAGGGAAGGAGAGAGAGAGGAGGGAGAGAGGAAAGTTCTGGATGCCGAGGGCTCTCCCTGACTGCAGCCAGGCTGGCTGGCATTGCTGCTTCGGCCAGGAAAGCCTCATTTCCACTGCCTGAAGTTTCCTGCTAGCCCCCCCTCTCTACGCTGTAATTTCCCAGTGATGATCTCTCACGGCACATTAGTGTTCCACGGCACACTGGTTGAAAATCACTGATCTAGAGTTTGGTGAGGCAGAGAAGGCTAAAGACTTTGGAAAATTACATGATTCCATAGCATGGAGCCATGGCAGCTAAAGTGGTGTCAGACTACATTAACTTTACCTTGTAGATCAGGCATGGGCAAACTTGGGCATTTCTGGGTGTTTTGGACTTCACCTCCCACAATTGATAACAGCCTCAGATCCCTCAGGGTCTGAAGCTGTTAGGAATTGTGGGAGTTGAAGTCCAAAACACCCAGATGGCCCAAGTTTCCTCATGTCTGGTGTAGATGCATCCACAAGGTGTGAGCTATTGCGAGAACTGGAGTGCCTCTCAATCATACGGTCATCAAAAAGCAGGACTGACTTGATGGTAAGCTGCAAAATCACTGCTGCCTTTGATGGAATAACTCATAATGCTGCTTCTAAAAGAGTCAATTATTCCTGGAAAGTTGGTACGTTTGGGTCCCTTTCTCCTTTTGCAGGACAATGGAATTTGTTGAAATGGTCTTTCTGTGCCTCTGACCACCAGATGAACGTTTTATAGCAAGTGGGCAATATGTCTGTTCCCAAGATGCACTATATTTTCAAATTTTGCTAGAATTTTAATTGAAGCAGAAGATGGCTCAGAAGTCAGCATGCCTTAAAGCAGTGTTTCTCAACCTGGGGGTCGGGACCCCTCGGGGGGTCGTGAGGGGTTGTCAGAGGGGTCGCCAATTACTATCAGAAAACATAGTCTTTTTGTTGTTCATGGTGGTTCTGTGTGGGAAGTTTGACCCAATTCTATCATTGGTGGGGTTCAGAGTGCTCTTTGATTGTAGGTGAACTATAAATCCCAGCAATTAGAGCTCCCAAATGTCAATGTCTATTTTCCCCAAATTCCACCAGTGTTCACATTTGGGCATATTTAATATTCGTGCCAAGTTTGGTCCAGATCCATCATTGTTTGAGTCCACCGTAAGTAGGTAAGTAGGTGAACTACAACTCCAAAAACTCAAGGTCAGTGCCCACTAAACCCTTCCAATATTTTCTGTTGGTCATGTGTGCCAAAATTGGTTCAATTCCCCCATTGGTGGAGTTTGGAATGCTCTCTAGGTGAACTATAACTCCCAGCAACTACAACTCCCAAATGACAATATCAATCTCCCCCACCTCACCCCAAATTTGGGTGTATCTGGTATTTGAGCCAAATTTGGTCCAGAATATACATCCTGCATATCAGATATTTACATTACGATTCATAACAGTAGCAAAATTACAGTTATGAAGTAGCATCAAAAATAATTTTATGGTTGGGGGTCACCACAACATGAGGAGCTGTATTAGGGGTTGTGGCATTCAGAAGATTGAGAAACACTGCCTTAAAGCAAGCAGTAGATGTTAGCGAATGTCACACCACAATGAAAGCAACTGCAATTTGCAAAGTATGAGATGACAGTGGCAAGGAATCTTGGATCCTCCAAATGTTTTGGACTTCCACTCCCAAGTAGCAAGGTCTGTAGGCCAGAAACTCCATGGTGATTTACATTGATGTAATTGCAGGATTATAGCAATCTAAGTCCTTTCTTGGCAAGGAAATAAATACCCAATAGGAAAAACTATTTGTAAACATAGCAATAATGGATAAAAAAGGGGATTGTTAAAAAAAAAACCTACACAGGACCATAACGCAATATTCCATATGACCCTTTTGAGCAGAAAACAGAGTTGTTGTCATTGTTGTTGTTTTGTTTTTGTTTTTTTTAAAAAAACACACATTTGCATGCAGAAAGCCGTTTTCTGCAGAGAAAACAACATTATTATTTAGAATTGGCCGTTTTCTATGCAACCTTCCCCTCTTTTAAAATTCCAAATGAGTCCCAAGGTGCAAATATGTCTTAAAGACTATGTGGTTTTCAAGAGCTTTCTTTCAGTAAGGAGAACATTGAATAATTATTCATTTTCCCCTTATGAGAACAATGGTGATTAATAGTATTAATGAATATTTACATCGCTTGATCCAGTTCTTCCTTGGGCAGCCCTTTCTCCTTGGCTTTGTATGTATCCAAATGCGAACCAGCTGGCCACAAGGTTGTATCGTGGTGTTATCAAGATGCTTTTTGCACATCTAAGGAGTACCATATTTTCCGGCATATAAGACGACTGGGCATATAAGACGACCCCCAACCTTTCCGGTTAAAATATAGAATTTGGGATATACTCACCGTATAAGACTACCCCTCTTCCAACGCACACCAAATAAAAAATTTAAAAGCATCAGATTTGATTTCAATATGGTAATTTTCCTATTACTGTACCTCCTTCTCTGCCTCTCAGATCTCGCACCTGCACACCTGCACCACTTCACTCCAGTCTTCAGGAGCGAGATCAGAGAGGCAGAGGAGGAGGTATGGTAATAGGATACAAGGGCGGGTCAGACAGGTCAAAAAGGTGTGTTTTTCTGGGCCCAGAGCCACTCTATCTCCTTTTTCCATACCCTGGGTGCCTCGGACGCCTGCAGCTTGCTCCGCCTCTCACTTACACCTTCCCGGTGAGGCGCCCCTTCACCTCACCATCGGGACCGCATTAAGTCCCTGAATCCTGATGAATGGATTTTCTTCTACCGTACTTGTACAGCGTCGCCCTTAATGCTTTTATACAGTCGCTGCATACGGCAGGGACGTGGCCACTGCCATATTTGAGCTCCCCCCACCATATACGGCAACCACAGATTCTCCAATCCAGATTGGAAGTTTCAGCACCCGCTCTATAAGACAACTCCTGGTGTATTAGTCGATTCCTACGTATAAGACAACCCCTGACTTTTGAGAAGATTTTCTTGGGTTAAAAAGTAGTCTTATAGCCAGAAAATATGGTACTTTTTGTCCTCTAGGAATGTCAGCATAAGTAGGTGAAGGTGACTATTCTCAAACAGAAATTGGATTTGCAAGAAGAAATCTACTTGGTTTTGCATCGATGTGGCTTTGGACTTGTGTATAAGTTGTTGCAATTGATTCTATACGTGGACAACTCTTTGAAAACAACTGAGGTTCAGCTGCTAGGACTTGTTCCATGATGACTATGGAAAAAGCTTGGGAAATATTACCCTCGAATCCGTGGGATTTGCCAATATGTTGGCTTAACAAATGTCTCCACTTTAGTTAGGTCAAGTCTGGAGGATCCTAGACATAGGGCTAATCCAGTTCTGGATTTGCCAGTGTTGGCTCACCATTCTACAAATGATTGAATGTCTCTAGTTGGGATTAACCCAGAAAATTCTAGTCAAAGGACTGCTCTAGTTGGGATAAACTAGATCTAGGGCTTTCCTAGTTGGGACGAATCCAGAAGATTCTTGAGTTAGGCCTACTCTAGTTGCAATTAACTCAAAGGATTCTAGGATACTCATTGGAGGACCTAGAGATCTCTAGAGAGCACAGGTCAATTAAACATGTGAGCAATCAAATCCACAAAATTTAGGCCACAAATGTGGAAAGCTTCAAATTGACTCTGACTTAGTGCAGAGTTTTCATGGCAAAATTTATTCAGAGGAGGGTGGCCTTGTGTTCCTCTGAGAGCCTGAGGCCCCTTCTACACTGCCCTATAGCCCAGATTATCAAAGTTGATGATCTACATCAGTGATTTTCAACCAGTGTGCCTAGGATCACTAGTGTGCCGTGAGAGATCATCAGGTGTGCCGTGGGAAATTATTTTCGAGCTTCATTCATATATAAACTATAAGGCGCATCTGTCCCTTTTAAAAAATGGAACCATAGCACTCTCGTGTCACCTAAGAAGTGACACAAGAGTGCTATGGTCGTGCCATCTTGGATTCGCTCAGATGCGGCTAAGTAAACAAAGTTAGAGTTAGTGCTGCAGCTGCGCATCAAGTGACAGTGGCAATTTGGGATCACAGCAAGACAAGCAAGTGACAGTGATGGAGAAGGTTTTGCTTGACTGCAATAAAAACTAAAAACAGAGAGAGACTGACAGCTGTTGAGCAAGAGCTTCGTGTGTGTCTTTCTGCCATTCCTGCCCGGATATCTATTTTGTGTTCATCGAAACAGGCCCAGGTTTCGCACTAAGTGAGTGTATAAATACATTTAAAAAGTATTAACTATATGTATTACTGTGTTCGAGTGTCATTTTGTGTCATTTTGTATCATTTTGGTTGGTGGTGTGCCCCAGGACTTTGTAAATGTAAAAAATGTGCCGCGGCTCAAAAAAGGTTAAAAATCACTGATCTACATTATCTGCTTTGAACTGGATTATATGAGTCTACACTACCAAATAATCCAGTTCAAGGCAGATCATCTAGATTTTATATGGCAGTGTAGAAGGGGCCTGACTTGCCCAAGATCAACCATTAGATTTCCATGGCTGAGGAGGATTAAACCCTTATCTTAAAAGCCCAAGCCCAGCATTCAAACCACTAGACCACATTGGCTCTTATGTTTCCACTGGTGAAATGGAGCCCCTGGTGGCGCAATGGGTTAAACCCTTGTTTCAGGAGGACTACTGACTGAAAGGTTGGCGTTTCTAATCCAGGGAGTGGGGTGAGCTCCCATCTGTCAGCTCCAGGTTCCTATGTAGGAACACAAGAGAAGCCTCCGACAGGATGTTAAAAATATCCGTGCGTCCTCTGGGCAACGTCCTTGCAGATGGCCAATTCTCTCACACAAGTTGCTCCTAACATGAAAAAAAAGGTGAAATGTACATCTCTGCTACCATATTTACATTACTGTTGAGAGGTGAAGCCATATTTTCCTTCCATGGCTCGGTGGGGATGGATCTGAACCCCGAAATCTCTGGCTCTTCTTGCTCAACCAAGACAAAGCATTGAACCGGGATCTACTCTAAATATACTTGTTCAATGCCTAAGAACATAGTTATGCTGCCCAAATTGGAAGTTACATGAATGTAAATCACCATCAGGATTATGGGCTTTTTTCCCCTTTGAAGTCCTTTGTCTTAGAAGCAACCGCTCCGGGAGGAAGAGATGTAATTTGGACCACTGCAACACAGAGGAGGGGCTGTCCATGTTCAGTTCTCCAGGGTCTCTGGGAATACATCTGATTCACAGAGTCTTGGGTTAGCGTATCAATCAATCAAGTCACAAGACTGGAAATTTATGGTCACCTTGCTCTTCCAGTGAGGTTAAGCCTGAACGCTTCGCTGAATGATATTTGGACGGCCAACTTTTGAACTTATCATTTGGAGCACTATTTTGCCTCCTCTGTCCCTATATCACCAGCTGTTTGGACTTCACGGCTCATGGCGGCTTAGATCCGATATACTCGGAGCCCCTTTACATTTACTTTGGGGAGTTACGCTACTGATTTGTATCTTCTGTATGATTGTATGTATTGTGCGTGCCCCCTGAATCCTGTATACAACATGCCCGAGTATATGTGATACACCTAGATATCCCATGACTGTGTTTTATATGTGTTGAAATATAGTTGTTGAATTTCCAGTCTTGTGACTTGATTCTCTGGGAATACATGCCATTTGAATAAATTGCACCAAACCATCCTTCCAGATCCCACAACGAACCCAGCAGTAAGCTTAAAGCAATTGCATCTCTTGAGGTATGAATGAACATTGTGTGAGCGCGATGCATGAAATGGGCAGCCGGATGATTTCTTGTATGAATTAATGTCGAGGATGTGTCTTATTAATTCTTAATAGGCCCATCCTCCATGAATACATCTATTAGGCATGGGTAGTTAAAGGGAGAACAACTATTCAGTTTAGGAGAACTTAGAATTAGGGATCAACTACGAAGCTTGCACCATGTCCTCTTTGCATCCCTCTGGAGACAGCTGTCAAAGTGTCAATGAATTGGGTCCATTTATGACAGCATCAGAAGTGAATATTCCATCCAATGGGATTTTATTTCTTGTCTAAGACAATAATAATAATACATAATAATACACTTTATTTATATTCCGCTCTTCTCATCCTGAAGGGGACTCAGAGCAGATTACAGGTACACATACTTAGCAGACAATCCCTGCCGTTTCCACATACAGAACATATAGACGAACAGAGGCAAACTCTGGCCAACAGAGGGAGCTGACGCACTCCTCAACTCTCAGAGCTCCCAGCGTCCCTTGTTGTTCCTTCCACATTCCTCAGCGTTCCTGGAGTTCTTTAATGGCCTCATAATTCAATAAAAATTTGCCTCCCCACTTAATGTGGTACCTTTATCACCTACTTGACAGGTGCAACTGTCTTTCGGGCTGCAAAGGTTGACAGCAGGCTACACTTAAAGGTCGAGCACCCACCTTGACCCGGGCAGGCCTTGAACTCATGACCTATTGGTCAGAGAGATCTTATGCAGCTGACACTTAGCCAGCTGCGCCGGTGTAGAAATATCCAAAATAATGGCTTCCAGGGTTTTTTTTCTTCCAATAAAATAGAAGAGATTATTATGATTGTACAGTGGTTTTCCCTCCTTCTGCATAATTGAAATATGCATATTTCAAATACAGTGGATCCTTGGTATCTACTGTGGGTTGGTTCGAGGTCACTCCATGGGTACCAGAAACCCGTGGATTCTCAAGTCCCATTTCCTACAGTGGTATAACAAAATGGTGTCCCTTCTATAAAATGGCTAAATCAAAATTTCCTTTATGGATTTTTTGGAGAATATTTTTAAGCCATGGGTGACAGAATCTGCAAATGCAAAATCCGTGGATACTAGGGCTGGTTGATCCAACAAAAAATGGTTCAAAACTCGCTTCGGATGTAGCGGGCGCCGGCACTTCGAATTTTAAATGATTTCCCAAATTTTCTGGGGAAATGCTTCAAAATTACCAAAATTTCAGAAATAAATAATGGCCGCAGGAAGGAAAACCGCATCCAAAGCGGGTTAAGCAGCCGCTTTGGGCGCGGCTTTCCTTCCCACCGCTTTCCTTCCCACCAGAGGGAAGGCATGGGCTTGGAAGCTTAAGGCGGCTTCCGACCCAGTTCTCAGGTGAAGGAAAGAGAAGGGAAGGCCAGGGAAGGGAAAACCCTTTCCAAAAGTGGCATTTCCTTTCCAAAAATGGCGGCGGTGGCTTCGAATTTGGTATTTACTTCCGGGTTGCTTAAAGTGCTTCAGAAACGCTTCAAAGGTAATTTAGAATCAAATTCAATATGAATTTGATCAAGATACAAAAAACCTAACCAAGCCTAGTGGATACAGAGGAACAACTATGATTACCAATTATTTGACTTATATTTGAGCCTACATAATTTTCACATATTATTCATGGAAACTATAAAGAAAATAAATATTTGCATATTTATTAATCCAATCTATTGTGATGTTTTATGACATATTTGACTGTTTTTAGGAACGTTTTTATGATGTTTTTAGGCTGTTTGTGTAATTTTTATTATGTTGGAAACCGCCCCGAGCCTCGGGGAAGGGTGGTCTAGTAAATCCGAATAATAAATAAATAAATAAATATTCTTACACTATTACATCATTTTTTCTCAATTGGACTTTGTTAAAGCTACTCATTTGCTTTTTGATCCTCAGCAAACATTGCTTTCTCCCCATCCTTTGAATTATTAATTTTTCACCCAAGTGGCTGATGCCACTTACCATAATCCCTTTCAGCCTTGAAGATGTTTGCATAGATTTATGGAATGATAAAGTTGAAAGGAACCAAAAAGGCCCTTAAGTCTCACCCCTGGCTATACAAGAATCCGCAGCTCAAAAAGGATCACCCAACCTCTGTTTAAGAACCAATCCATTCCTTCTGGAACAATCCATTCCTTCTGTTGAATGGATTTTCACCAGGGAATTTCACAGCTGAATTTGGAGTTGAATGTGAAGTCATGGAAAATTAAGTTGTGAATAATCAGAATTGGAAAATTGACTTTCTTGGACTACAGCTCCCAGAATGGCCCTGTCAACATAGCTACTGACTATACTGGTTGAAGACTTTGGGGAACTCCAGTCCAAAATAGTAACTTTTCCAGATTCTGATCTTGTATCCCATGGTTGCTATGTTTACCATTAAACAGTGAAACAATAGCCCAGAGGGAAATCTAAACAACTTTAGACAGTGGCATCTTGAGGTCATAACGTTGCATTTTGAGCGGGGACACCATTTTTTGGCATATTATTTACACATGCCAATTGTAACAGCAAGACTTCAGGTTCTATCAAAGAAAGACACATTTGAACTCCAAAGCTCAATTTTGCTATATCTACAAAGGAGGAGTAGAGAAATTTCAGTCATGAAGTGATGTTCTCCTCAAACTTTCTTTTGGTGGACTCCATCCGGGACAACCCAACAGCCTCCATCCACTCCAGAACTTTAAAACCATTCAAACTGCTTCCAAACTGTCCCAATTTGGTTTGCTTGCTCCCTGCAACCTATCAAACCCCATAAAAGCCACCATACAAAAACTGGAAGAGAAGTGACACCACTTTTGGGTTGTCGGCTACTCACTGCTGTGGACGGCCGAAAGGGACATGAGGTGGAAATTGAGCCCCACCGTCTCTGCAGTTCCTCATCCCTGGTTGAGAGCAAGATCCTTATCAAGTGGAACATTTCATGAAAAAGCTAATATCTCATGTAGTCTTCTTTCTGATCAGGTGTTGCAATCCATGAGTGATGGCCAATTTCAAATGTAAATGGAATTGCTTCCATCTTCAGTACATCTCATAAAACAAAAGTGGAGCAGCCAGAAGTGTAAAGCCAAAGTACATTGAGGTGTTGTCCTGCTGACAAAACCTTGACGTCTAGGAAGCTCTTTCCATGTGGTCACTTTCCATGGGATGATAAGTGGAGGTTCACATCCATGGCCTGGCCAAGTCCCAGATCCAGTCTCTGCCATCGCTGGCAGAGTTAATGTGCAAGTGTATATAACTTCAAGTCAAGTTATATACAACTGATCATAGAAGCTTCTTGGGCCAGGAAAACCCAGAAGTGGGTTTTCTAGCTGCTTCCTCTGAAATATAGCCTACTGTCACGATGCAAGGACTCGGCCAGCCCCTTAATCACACACACAGAGACGGTAATCAACTATTTATTGAGTAATAAAGAACAGATGAAAAGGTAATTGTCCATTAAAAGATAAGAAAGTTCAATCCAAAAATAGGGAGTGCGTAGAATAGTCCAAAAGCAAAGGCTTAGCAATAATAATGTCCAAAGGCAAAGGTCTTGGCAAAGGCTTGTCAAAGCCTCCGCAAAACAAAGCGGATCAAGGAACAGGGCTCCGCAAAACCAAGCGGAACAAGAAACGAAGCAGGATTCAAACAGGGCCCAAGAAAACTTCTTGGCAAGGCACGAGCCGGCAACTTGGCTCCGTGATCCTTCGCTCGCTTCACTTCGCTTAGATTAGAAGTGGCCGAGGTACTGAGGATCCGTTCCCACGGATCCTATACTTAAACCCCGGGGCGAGGCCCCCGACGCTCTAGGCTTTGGCGGTAGTCTGTGCTACGGGATCTAGCGCTTCTCTGGCGCTCTAGACTGCGGTGCCATTCCCTCCTACTGGACTCGATGCTCTGTCTCCTATCAAAGCTTCGTCCTTGCCTCCCAGCACCTGGCTCACTATCTTCATGAGAGTCAAACTCCCTTTCAGCTTCCATGGCCTCATCGCCCATGTTTTCCCAAATTCGCTCCTGAGATCCGTTCCCCCCCCCCCTGGTTTCTCATAACATTCATCGCTATCAGCACTTTCTGACTCAGCCTGACCTTCCCAGTCCTCGTAAGCATCTGGCCATCCCTCATCCCAAGCCAGGCTCTCTGTGGGAAAGGAAGGCCCAGCTAACTCGTTAACCCCTTCCTCCATTTTCTCCTCAGCTGCAGCTGGCTTTAATGCAAGTGGGACCCCCGGTGCTGCCCCCTGCCCCCCAGGCACGAAAGAGAACTGGGTTGCTACACCTACAGAACTACAGCACCGGGAATGTGGCGCAGCTGGCTAAGTGTCAGCTGCATAAGATCTCTCTGACCAGTAGGTCATGAGTTTGAGGCCTGCCCGGGTCGAGGTGGATGCTTGACCTTTAAGTGTAGCCTGCTGTTGACCTTTGCAGCCTGAAAGACAGTTGCATCTGTCAAGTAGGATATAAAGGTACCACATTAAGTGGGGAGGCAAATTTTGACTGATTTATGAGGCATAAAGAACTCCAGGAACGCCGAGGAATGCGGAAGGAGCAACAAGGGACGCTGGGAACGCTGAGAGATGAGGAGTGCGTCAGCTCCCCCTGGTGGCCAGAGCTTGCCTCTGTTCGTCTATATGTTGTATGTTGAAACAGCAGGGATTGTCTGCTAGTCTGTGTACTGTAATCTGCTCTGAGTCCCCTTTGGGGTGAGAAGAGCGGAATATAAATAAAGTAAATAAATAAATAAATAAATAAATTCATGGTGGTCTCTCATCCAAATATTAATCATGACTGATTCTGCTTAGCCATCTGGTGCCTTTCAGCTATATTTAGGCTTAAACAGCCTAGGGATACCCTCCAACATTTCTCAGGTGACATCTGAGAGATGTATGGCCAAGCAAGGTAGTGTGGTCAAGACGATAGAGGTTATTTAGGAGGAACACATTCTAAACTGAAGGAGCAAGATGCCTGCCTTGAGGGGAAAGCCAGACTTGACAACCGTTGTTTGGAGAAAGCGAGGAAAGACTTATGGTGACCCCATGCATTTTATAGGGCTTTTGTAGGCAAAGAGCCTACCAGGGCCAGTCATCCTAGACTTCCATAGTAGCTTTTCCATCTGGAATACCAGAACTTTTCTGCATGCTCTTCACTTGTAAATTAAATGGCACCCGGTGAAAAGGTTGGAATGACTACATAATATCGTGTTTTGTTCTTAAATATACTGTAGATATTGATGAATAAATGTTCCCTCTTCTGTTAATTGGTCTATAAGGTGAAGAGGTAGAAGCGAATGATGTAGTGTTCTTCTGTTTTCGATGCTTGAAGTTTGTTCTTTTATTTGCCACCACCAACACCAACAGTGAGCCTTGTTGGTGCGGCAACCATGATGAGGGCCATGGATCAAGATGTGAGGAGAAGTCATAGGGAGGAGCGAGCAAGCTTGTTTTCTGCTGCCCTGGAGACTAGGACGCAATGGAAGAATGGCTTCAAACTACAGGAAAGGAGATTCTACCTGAATATTAGGAAGAACTTGTAATTATGATGTTGTTATTTGTTGCTTAGTATATTTTGTTTTATTTTGTTTTTATTTTGTTGTACTCTGTTGTTCAGGCTTGGCCCCATGTAAATCGCCTCGAGTTCCCATTGGGGGAGATGGTGGTGGGGTATAAATAAAGTTTATTATTATTAAGAACTTCCTAATTGTGAGAGCTGTTCAGCAGTGGAACTCTCTGCCTCGGAGTGTGGTGGAGGCTCCTTCTTTGGAGGCTTTGAAACAGAGGCTGGATGGCCATCTGTCGGGGGTGCTTTGAATTCAATTTTCCTTCTTCTTGGCAGAATAGGGTTAGACTGGATAGACCATGAGGTCTCTTCTAACTCTAGGATTCTATGAAAAACCAATGACTCTTCCTAGTCAGATTAACTCTCATCAGTACTTCAATGAGAGTTGAAGATCTAAACCTCCTCAAGGTGCCCGATTTCGAATCCATCCGTCTGGCATCGACTCAATGCAGGGCCTTCTCTGTGGTGGCTCCAACTATCTGGAACACGTTGCCAGTTGAAGTACGTGCCCTGCAAGATCTGCTCTCTTTTCGCAGGGCCTGTAAAACCCATCTCTTCAAAATGGCATTTGGTTGTTGATTTCTGTAACTCTGCGTAGTTAGTTTAGTTTAATTTTAGAATAACTCTATCTGATGTTTTACCTGTTTCATGCTTTGTGATTGTGAACCGCTCCGAGCCCTCGGGGAGTGGCGGCATACAAGAACGAAAAATAAATAAATAAATAAATGGGAGTTTGCCAATATTCCCAGGTGCTGTAGGCTGTGTGTCAGAGGAAGAAACTAGTGAAAGCATCTCTGATTATTCCTCCCCTAAGAAAACCCTATAAAATCCATGGGTTCACCATAGGTTATTAAACAGAGACTGGACGTTGGGAGTGCGTTTTACATTAGAGAGGGTCAGGGCTTGGGATCTCTTTCAACGCTAGGATTCTCACTCAAGAGGTGAATTAAAGATACAGACACAGGATAAGACAGAAATGATCTTTCCATCAAAAGGGGAAATCCTAAATAATAATAATAATAATAATAATGCACCTAAGCAATGTGTGACCCGGTTCATTCCATTCATTCTTTGCTCACTTTTCAGCTTTGAAAAGCCTTTCTCCTCCCATTCTATCTCAAGAGATCTTTAATGCATTCTTGTCGTTTCCGCTCAAGGAAACCAGAGCCTCTTGCATTAAATCTGCACAGCCTTTCTTCCATGTTCAGTTGGTGAGAAGAAGAAAAATATCCAGGACGTGGGTGTTCATCTTCAGTGTTTATTTATAATTGTCCAGGAAAGAAAGTGACCTCGATTCAAGCAACAAAAAACACAGATGACAATGACATTGATATTCGTTGGGTTGTGATGATTCGCACAAACAGCAAAATTGAAGGCAGTGGTAGGACAGAAGGTGAGACCAAGCATGGATTAGGTCTTTAAGGAACAACGCTACCAATTGGGGAAAATGGTAGGCAGTGAACCTTGGCTACAGAAATACCACGGCTGCAACTAAAGAGGGGAGAATGAAGGCATTGTCTCCTAAACAGGAATCCTGGATCCACATTTTAACATTCCTTCAGTTTCCAAAACTTAAAACTTACTTGAGCATTTGTAAATACACAAAAATATTCTCCTTCAGCTACTTCTTTTTAACCGTGTCAATTAATAATATTTCCTGGCCTGTCCCCTCCAATCCACCTTGGGAGCCAGAAGCCAGAAAGGCGAAAAGGACGCCTGTTTGGTTTCCTTTTTGGGACGATATATCCAACTCCCTTTCATTAATAAGTGAGGTTACAAGAAGGTTTTATAATAAGGTCCCTGCTTCTGATTGTCACAGCCTTATTCCCAAAAGGAGAAGTTTGAGACATCCTCTTCCTTGTTCCCTGATCAGCAGCTGTCTCCGAAGGTGGGCTGGGATTGGACAGTTTCCAACAAGACTACGTAGCTTTGCTAAATGTTATGCAGTTATGGACCCATAACCTATCCATCCATAACTGAGCGTGGTCTGCTCCATGAGGTTACGACTAGCTGTATAGTATATTATTACCTTCAAAATATGTGTATAAGGTGTATATGAGACATACATGTTGTGTTTTGACCTGGGTCCCCATCTTCAAAAGATCTCATTGCATATACCAGTGGTTCCCAACCTTTTTTTAAATACTAGGGACCACTTGATCAGGGACCACTGTCCAGCATTAATACCAAAAGGGTTACAAATCAGTTTTTGGTCAACTTTAGATTCGGTTTGGTTATTGATTTGGTGCTGATTCAGAAAATTGCATTGGATAGACCACATCAGCTCTAGTTTTTGATATAGAACATATGCCATCCAGTAGTCACCATCTCCTCACCCACAAAAAACCATATTGAATAAGCCTTGACACTATACAAGAGTTTCGTGAGACCAGTTGCTCTTATTGCAACGGTGTAGGCAACGGACCATATTTTAGTTCTTGTGAACCACTGGTGTTCCACAGACCACAGGTTGGGAAGCCTTGGTATATACAGTCATCCTTTCATATTTGTGGTTTTGGCTTTTGTGGATTTGTTTGAATTCCTTCAATTGCCTTTTTCACTCTGGGGGGCGTCTTGTGTCCCTAAACCCAGTGAATGTGGAGGACTGACTGTACTAAATGCCAGGTACTTAGGCAACCAAAGTTAAGGGTGAGCCAAGTGCCCAGTGCAGTGTATTAAACTATGTCTCCAAATGGGGTTGAATTGCTCACCTGGTCATGGAAACCCACCTTGGGCAAGTCACATACTTTCAGCTCCAGAAAAACACCATGACACTTTTGCCTTATGGTTGCCTTAAGTTCAAGATGACTTGAAGGCATGCTACACAGACAAAGTGGTCAAGGGAATATAGGAACATAGCAAAGAGAAGTGTTCTAAATGAGAATGACTTCAGAGTGTCACTTTGCAATGCTAGAAATTCAGAAACTGAAATATCATTGGGGCATATTGCTGAATTCTTATTGAGCAAGGAATACCCTCATTTGGATCCACTCCCATATCTTCCTTGTTCTGTCTCCCAGATTTAAGAGCATAGATGGATTTATGGAGGAGAGCTTTTCTTTTGTCCATATATACCTTTCTTTTTTATAGACATCCCAACAGAAACAGATGTGAGCAAAGCAAGTGATTGTGGTATTTATTTTTTTTTCTTTTATGCAAAGCCAAGTAGAGGTGGGGTATAGAAAACAAGCTGTGGAAAGATCTTGTAGCACCGTTTTGCAAAGAAGGGAAAGAAAAGAGTACAAGGAGGAGGTACAGTGAATGGGATGCAAAGGCGCAGACAAGAGGCAAAATATCCCAAAGACCAGTGAGGAGAGAAACCAGCAAGCAATTGTTTTGTACATGGAATCAAAAGAAATGTGCTATACAAGTTTACCTAAAAACATATCTGGACTGGAAATGGAAAATAAATAAGTTTTTATACACTCTGAACAGATCTGAAATGTGGGTTTGAAATAATATTGTTGGCATCCAACACAAATGAGAGATTGTAAATGCCTGGTGGTTGGTTTTGAAAGAGACACTTGGGTGTTAACCAGAGAAAAAAACAACAAAGTTGGCGGACGCCCATTGCGTCTTCTTCAACCCATGGGGTTCCCCTTCATTTATGTAATACATACAAGGACCACAAGATGGACAATTCGACCTCCTGCAGAAAGTAGGGGCAACCCTTTGTAATTCTTGCTCAGGGACATGTATACTGAATGGGCCTAACCCTAGTGTTAATTCCATTGATTCCATGAAATTTACCTACATGGTGATTCATTGTTGAAGGGTCCTACTGTACTTCAGACTAACCAATGGGATGCTAGCCAATTTGCTAGAACCAAGATTGTCTGTTGGAGGATAAAGGTCTTCCAGATAGGACTTTCCTTCTCCTCCCAAGTGAAGACTTCACCTTTTTCTTATATTTCCCTGGAGAGAACAAGGTGCAGCTAGAGAGTATCTAGCTATGTTTCCTCAGCTAGGCACAAGATAACAAAGGTCTTGGGAGTCTTCTGGAGCTTCTGGAAGATGGTGCCCTTGACTTGTGTCTAGCTGTGGGACATAGCCTGGTACATGGCAGTATTGGCAAAGGCTTATTCCGGGCATCTTCTATAAGTCCTAGAGAAGGGTGCCCCTTGTCATGTGGCTGTGGAGAGATGACTTGATGCATGGCACATATTGACAAAAGCATCTTCCAGGGGTCTACTGGAAGTCCTGGATGTTGATGCCATAGCATTGGGCCTGATTGTGAGGACATACTCTAATACATGGCACAAAGCTTATTCCAGGTGTCTTCTGGAAGTCCTGAAGGACAATGCTATTGCCATGTGTCTGGATATGGGAACATATTCTGATACTTAGGTTTATTCTCCACTAGGAAGTTCCCTCAAGAAGAAGGTGAGCCCTTCATTTGCATCAGTGGGGTCATTGTGCAAGTAGGTACTGAATACCCCCTTCTAAAATGACCACAAAAGGACGCACACCAGGGTAAATCAATATCACACCTTTGTATGTCAACAGGATATAATGTTCCTACTTTCTGGAACTGAAAGTTCAACTAAGGGCAGAGGGTTCTAGGCAGTTCATTGGCAGCTGGTAGGTTCTATGATAGATGAATACACACTAAGTCAGTTGTTCTCAACCTGTGGGTCCCAAGGTGTTTTTGGCCTACAACTCATAAAAATCCCAGCTAGTTTACCAGAGGTTAGGATTTCTGGGAGTTGGAAGGCCAAAACATCTGGGGACCCACCAGTTGAAAACAACTGCTCTAAATTTTTTGTCTAGCTCTTCAAAGAGCTATCCAAGGTACTGAACCCATTTAAGGGTAGCAGTGAGCACCATGGACAGCTCCTTTAAAAGGCAAGCATCCAGTACCTTGGACAGCTCTCCTTCTCCTTCTCATTCCAGCTTAAATGATGCTACCCAAGTTCAGATACAAAGCTGGAAACTGGTCATGTGAATGAGAAACACAATGGTTGTGGCATTTTCCATCATTATCAAGAGCAGATGCGGCAAACTCTCCCTATTGCTCCTGCTCACAAATACTTGCTACTTCATCACACTAGAGAATGAATCCACTTAAAATCCGGTTTCCGCCTCCTGCAGAATTCTGAGGTTTGTAGTTTAATGAGGCGGTTAAAGGCTCCTCCCTAAACTACAAACCCCAGAATTCTGCATGAGGCGGAAACTGGATTTTAAGTGGATTCATTCTCTAGTGCAGACCTGGGCAATTGCCGGCCCTCCAGGTGTTTTGGACTTCAACTCCCAGAAATCCTAGCCAGTTTACCAGCTGTTAGGATTTCTGGGATTTGAAGTCCATTTTGGACTTCAAATCCCAGAAATCCTAACAGCTGGTAAACTGGGTGTTTTACCCAGAGGGCCGGCAATTGCCCAGGTCTGCTCTAGTGTGATGAGGTCCTTTCAGTGCACCCCTACACTTAAACAGAATTGCAAGAAGGACTGTTCTATGTCAGCTGAAAGTCGGAGCCTTGCCCGCTGGAGGAAATGCAACAGGGAGATGGCAGATCAAGTTGCTTTAATACAACCACTTTGACGAAACTGCATTTGAGTAGACTAAACCACAGTTTTACATTTTTGGATTCCATGGGTTGGTTGGTTGGTTGGTGGGTTTGGGTCTGGAGAAGACCAGTTCTCCCAAATTTTGAATATATCCAACTCATGAATGTCCGGTTCTCCTTGGATACATCACGGATGGAAGCTGCAGCATCTCTACACATTCCACACACAACCCTTTTTCAGAGCCGGAAAAACGGTATAATCAAGCAATATCCATGCAGTGCAATTTCCAACAAAAGCATTTCTGAATAGCAAATGAACAGTTATGGATCGACCGATGGCGCTCTTCCACAAAGCATGCAGGGGGGAATAAAACCAATGCATCACATTTGCAATTATTTCTACGCTGCTGCTTCCTGACAGCTATTCCTGATTTCCTCTGGAGCATTGGAGGTCAGTCGCCTCCACTACGTTTCCCCCCCCCCGCTACAAACACACAATCCTGGGCTACACTTCATACTCTACAGTTTCTAACACGGCTACACTTGGAAATACACCACAGAATTCATTACACATACTTTATAGTTCAAAAGCATTCAGGCACGAGCCATAGAGAACACATCACGCACAATACACTACATTTTTCTGGTTTGCATTCAGCTCAGTTAAATTAAGTCGACAATATTTGCTACCTCTTTATCATACAGCTCCGTGCCCTCCCCCTCTTTTTTCTTCTAAGATATGTTCTCTAAGCCTGGCATTCTGGCAAATGACCTTTCTGCTTGTTTCTCAACTATCTCCAAAAAAATTGTATATTTTACTATTTTGGGGGAATTAAAAATCTCATCATCTACAAGAGAAGAAGAATTTACAATTTTGAAAAGTTTTCAGGGCTTCTTTCTCAAACCTCTCCAAACCAAGCAGGTCACTGGCCTTCTGTCTATCCCCTTGCGGTCTTTCCATGTGGTTGGTGCCATTTCGAAAACTAATTGGCAACTTTTAATTGCCAAACGGCAATTAAATATAATGGGCCACGTTCCAATTGTCAGTCTAAACTCAACTAGAGCCAATGAATTACTGGGATATTGACAAATCAACATTTAGCAATTTAATGGGTCTAATTCAGCCATGGGCAAACTTGGGCCCTCCGAGTGTTTTGGACTTCAACTCCCACAATTCCTAACAGCCTCAGGCCCTTTCCTTTCCCCCCTCAGCCGCTTAAGCGGCTGAGGGGGGAAAGGAAGGGGCCTGAGGCTGTTAGGAATTGTGGGAGTTGAAGTCCAAAACACCCGGATGGTCTAACTCTATTTTGATCTTACCTGTGCCAGCTTTTCCCATTTTATTCCACTTACTATTGTTGGCTGATCTTATTTCAGAACTTGGTGTAGTTCCAGGGCAGGACACAAAGCATTGCTTTGGCATCATCTTTATTGGTAGTAAGTGACAACGAAGATGATACACAGCAAAGCAGTATTCTGGCCTTTTTTGTGCTGACGGTGACCAAGGACTCCAATGCCCATTTCTGGCTCGCTTTAAAGAAACACTCCAAATTTGGGAAGGCATGAGGGTGTTGTACTGAAAGTAATGCCTGTCCAGGTCATCCCTCCTTTATTAGGAGCGCAAGACATGAGCAACTATATACATATGTGAAATATCAACTTGTCTACAAAGTGTGTAAAGCAGGGGTGCTCATTAGGTATATTGCAATCTACTGGTAGATCACGTAGGGCATCCTGGTAGATCGCATGCAGGGTGGGAGGAAGGCTCAGTCCTGCCCCGCAGGCTCCCGACGCCATTCAGGTGCAGGAGGTTGGACAGGATGGCCCTTGGAGGTCTCCTCCTATTCTAGGAGCCCATTGTTGTTGTTATTATTATCATCATCATCAGAGGCTGAATGGCCATCTGTGAGGAATGCTTTGATTGTGTTTTTCCCTTATGGCAGAAGGAGGTTGGACTGGATGGCCCTTGGAGGTCTCCTTCTACTCTAGGAACCTGTTGTTGTTGTTTTTAGTAGTAGCAGTAGCAGAGGCTGAATGAATATTATCATCACTATTATTATGAACACATTCAGGAGCTTATTATACTCCCATTTACTTGAATTCAGTCTTAAAATATATTATATGGCTCTCACTGAAATAAATTTCCAAATATTTTGTTTTTATGGCTCTCTGAGTAGCGGGTAGGTAGATCATTTTGACTTGGTTGTTTTATAAGTAGCTCACATGCTGAAAAAGTGTGAGCACCCCTGGTGTAAAGTAACTCTATGTCTACAACATGGTACTACTCAAAATGGTCTCTACCGGTGGCAATCCATTTGTGATGCCTTTGAACCCATTCATGGAATCATGAAACCCTATTCTGCCATGCAGGATCACACAATCCAAACAGTCCTGACAGATAGACATTGACCATGCTCCCAAGCAGTAGTATATTAGAACAACTCTTACAATAATAATAATAATAATGATAATAATAATATGCAAAGACTATGGCACAAGCTAGGAAAGGTGGTCCCAGTGGTGATCGGCACACTGGGTGCAGAGCCTCAAGACCTTGGCCTGCACTTAAACACGATCAGCGCTGATAAAATTACCACCTATCAGCTGCAAAAGGCCACCCTAATCTGAACTGCGCACATTATTCACCGATACATCACACAGTCCTAGACACTTGGGAAGTGTCCAACATGTGATCCAATACAACAGCCAACATAGTGATCTTGTTTGCTGTGTGCTAATCTTGTTATGTATCAAATAATAATAATAATAATAATAATAATACAGCAACACTTTATTTGTAACCTGCCCTCTCTCCCCGAAGGGACCTCCTATTGGGAGGTTCTTTGTAAAGTTTAGGTGGAAACTCTTTTCCTATAATTTGAATCCATTTCTCCGAGTCCTAGTCTCTAAAGCAGCAGAAAACAAGCTTGTTCCCTCCTCAAAATGGGCTCCTTTCAAATATCTAAACATTGCTATCGTGTCCCCTTCTCTCAGCCTTCTTTCCCCCCAAGATCAACATCTCCAGCTCCCTCAGCCACTCCTCATTGGGCTTGACTTCCAGACCTTTGACCATTTTGGTCGCCTTCCAGCTTGTCATCAAATCCACTTTGGAAACCCCCCTTCAAGATTTCCTAGTCGAGTGTCTGGCACCATCTTAATGATTAATTCATCATTAATTCATCATTCGTCGACTATATAACCATTGCATCATCCCTGAAATCTTTCTTTTCGTGCCACCTAATGAGTGAAAGTCTAAGGACATCGGATTAGGACTGCAAAGCGGATGTGGCATCACTGACCAGCCCGTTTGTGCAAGAACCTGTGATGTTGCCAAAGAAGTGTGGGATCATGCATGATTGTGGTGAAACTGGATTGTAACGAGCAGCTTCTGTGGTCTTTTTGGATGAATGGTTCTTCAATTTCTAAAGTTAAAGCTTTGATCAGATAAGGTATGGGCAAACGTTTACCCTCAGGTATGGGCAAACTTTTACATACTAAGAAAGAATTACAACTCTTAGTATAGGCATGGGCAAACTTGGGCCTTCCAGGTGTTTTGGACTTCAACTCACACATTTCCTAACAGCCTAACAGGTGGTAATAAACGGACATTTCTCTGGGTGGAAAGAGGTGAGAAGTGGCGTACCCCAAGGTTCCGTTTTGGGTCCGTTACTTTTTAATTTATTCATTAATGATCTGGATGTAGGAGTGAATTCTGAGGTAGCAAAGTTTGCAGACGACACTAAATTGTTCAGGGTAGTTAAAAATGAAACTGATTGTAAAGAGCTCCAGAAAGATCTCTCGAAATTGAGTGAATGGGCAACAAAGTGGCAAATGCATTTTAACCTAAACAAGTGTAAAGTCATGCACATCGGGGCAAAGAACCCCAACTACACCTACAAATTGATGGGGTCAAAGCTTTCCGAGACAAACCAGGAAAGGGATCTTGGGGTTTTGGTGGACAGCTCAATGAAGATGTCAACCCAGTGCGCTGCAGCAGTGTAAAAAGCAAATTCTATGCTTGGCATGACCAGGAAAGGAATCGAAAATAGGTCAGCAAATGTTGTATTACCTCTCTACAAATCGATGGTAAGGCCACATTTGGAGTACTGTGTACACTGGTCTCCGCACCTTAAGAAGGATATAGCGGAACTGGAAAAGGTACAGAAAAGGGCAACAAGAATGATCCAAGGGATGGAGCGGCTCCCTTATGAAACCAGGTTGCAACGCCTTGGTCTTTTCAGCCTTGAAAGACGGCGTTTAAGAGGTGACTTGATCGAAGTGTATAAAATCATGCATGGGATAGAAAAGGTGAATAAAGAAAAACTATTTTCTTTGTCACAAAACACTAGGACTAGAGGGCACTCCCTAAAGCTCCAAGGTAGGAAAATTAGACTAATAAAGGGAAATATTTCTTCACCCAGAGGGTCATTGGGTTATGGAACTCACTTCCAGAAGAGGTTGTGACAGCTGTCAGCCTGAACAACTTCAAGGCAGGATTAGACAGATTCATGGATACCAAGTGTATCGGTAGTTACTGAAAAGGACATTCAAGTGCCACCTCGGGTTGGTTGAGGTAGGCAGGATTTCCCTGGGTACTGGTTGTGGGGGTCGGGAGCAGGTCAGGGTTTTGCCCTCCCTTCTGCTCGAGATCCCCGTGTACAACTGGTGGGCCACTGTGTGATACAGAATGCTGGACTAGATGGGCTGAGGTCCGATTCAGCATGGCTCTTCTTATGTTCTTATGTTCTTAGCCTCAGGCGCTTTCCTTTTGCCTTTCCTTTTCCACTTAAGTGGCTGGGGGGGGGGGGGGGAGAAAGGGCCTGAGGCTGTTAGGAATTGTGGGAGGTGAGGTCCAAAACACCTGGAAAGCCCAAGTTTGCCCATGCCTATACTAAGAGTTGTAATTCTTCCTTAGTATGTCTTCTCATACTAATGGCGGCGCAGTGGGTTAAACCACTAAGCTGCTGAACTTGCTGACCGAAAGGTTGGTGGTTCGAATCAGGGGAGCAGGGTGAGCTCCCCCGGTTAGCCCCAGCTCCTGCCAACCTAGCAGTTTGAAAAAATGCAAATGTGAGTAGATCAATCGGTACCACTTCTGCAGAAGGGAATGGCACTCCATGCAGTTATGTCAACCACATGACATTGGAGGCATCTACAGACAACACCGGCTCTTCGGCTTAGGAAAGGAGATGAGCACCAACCCTCAGAGTCGGACATGACTAGACTTAATGTCAGGGGAAAACCTTTACCTTTATGTCTTCTCAAAGACAGTCATAATTATATTATATAATTATATCATATTATATAATACTAATATTAATGATGTATTAGTATTATGCTAATAATATAGTATGTTTTTATAGTGCTGGGAATGTGGCGCAGCTGGCTGGGTGTCAGCTGCATAAGATCTCTACTGACCAGAAGGTCATGAGTTCGAGGCCTGCCGGGTCGAGGTGGGCTCTCGACCTTGTGTAGCCTGTTGTCGACCTTTGCAACCTGAAAGACAGTTGCATCTGTCAAGTAGGAAATTAAGGTACCACTTAGTGGGGAGGCTAAATTTAGCTGATTTATGAGGCCATAAAAAAACATCTCCAGGAAACACGTTGAAGAATGAAGGAGTACGACAGCTCCCCCTGGTGGCCAGATGTTAAATTGCCTCTGTCTGTCTTGTGTGTTTGTGTGTCTAAATGTAATGTGTACATTGTGACTCGCCCTGAGTTCCCTGCGGGGTGAGAAGGGCGGAATGGAAATAAAGTAAATAAAATAAATAATAAATGTTTTAATGTAGATATGACTTGTAAGCTGCTCTGAGTTCCCTTCGGGGTGAGAAGGGCGGCATATAAATGTCGCAAATAAATAAATAAATAAATAAATAAATAAGTCACTTCAGCTTTTGAAAACCAAACAGTTTCCAAAGACTATTTACAATGTGGGACTTTACAAGGGATTTATAAGGAAAGCCTTCAGAGGTGGCGTTGGATGATGCAGGTGAATTGGAAGAAAAGATCAGACATTGGATCAAGGAGTCTCAATTTTTTTTCCAAGGTGGATTTGTTGAGTAGGATCAAAGATGGTACAAATGCATTGGCCACTCTGGTAGACTTGTTAAATAATAGTACCCAATATTGTAAACACAGAGATACTTTATATATGTATTTAGCTGCACATGTCTCATGTTGTTAATATGACTCTCATATTTGGGAATAATGAGAATGCCTTTAAAGCCATGGAGTGGATTTGCCGCTCTCTGGGAAATGGGAGCCACCAGCAACAGTGCTCTGCTGGCATTTCACTTGGCGGAAACTTATGGCAGCATCATTCCAACAACATCCTTTGCATAGGTCTAAGTGGGTTGAAATCCCATTTCCAAAAAAAGGCCTTCCTTCCCCTCTGCCTCCATCCTTTTCCTACATAATCCCTACAGTGCACATTGAACAGAAAAGCCCTGTAATCCGCAATGCTTCGTTCCTGCCTCGCTTTCCTTTTCTGACGCCTTTCTCTGTTTCCAACTCCCTGAAACTCGGCTTCCTAATCCTCCTTAAAAACCAGAGCTTCTAATACAATCGGAACACAAGCAGATTAGAAGCCTCTAATTAATTTTGTGGCCTTTATTTTCACAAAGAAAAAAAAAGAACTAAAAAAAGGGGGAGTGGGGCGAGAAAGAGAAACAGAGAGAAAGAGAGAGCAATTAAGTGCAGTGAAATTTACTCTTTCGCCTCGGCCAGTTTATTGTTCATCTCTTTGCTCTTCTCCTTGTCCTCGGCCACCACGTTCGTTCCGGCGGAGCCCTCGGTGCTCTTCTTCTTCGATGCCCGGCTGGACGCCACTTGCTTATCTTTGGCCTTTTTCAGCGGTTTATGGCTTGTGGTCGTCTTTTTTGGTTTAGAAGGCTGCGGACTCGGCTTCTCCACCTGCGACCGACAAGCCACCGAGACAAAAGAGAGATACGTACAACACACAAGGAGAGGCGGGGAGGGAGGGGAAAGGGAGGTTTAGAGAGGAATGGCCAAGCAGCAGAAGGCGGTCATTTGTATGGAATGTATATGGAGCGGTCCTGTAGTCCATGTAAGTCAGGGATGGACAAGGTACTATTATTTATTATTTGCTATGCTTCTATACCGCCTCTCTCAGCCCGAAGGCGACTCGAGGCGGTGAACAAGCGGCAGCAAGTGCCCACATACAATACATCATAATAAGATATAAACAGTCATATAAAAACCATATAAATTAACAGTTAAAACTACAAGATACAAATCTCAGCTCCACAATCTTAAAATCGGTTTCTGTTTCATCGTCATACTAATCCTTTGATCTCGAGTAATTAAAGTTCGTCTGCGAATGCTTGCTTAAACAGCCAAGTCTTGACTTTCTTACGAAATGTCAGGAGGGAGGGGGCCGATCTGATGTCACTAGGAAGGGAGTTCCAAAGCCAAGGAACCACCACTGAGAAGACCCTGTCTCTTGTCCCCACCAATTGCGTCTGCGATGCAGACGGGACCGAGAGCAGGGCCTCTCCGGATGATCTTAAGCATCTTGATGGTTCATAGGGAGAGATGCGTTCGGACAGGTAAGTTGGACCAGAACCGTTTAGAGCTTTAATGGCCAAAACCAGCACTTTGAATTGTGCCTGGTAGCAGACTGGTAGCCAGTGGAGTTGGCCCAACAGGGGAGTTGTGCGCTTCCTGAGTGCCGCTCCTGATATCAACCTGGCTGCTGTCCGTTGGACCAATTGAAGCTTCCGAGCAGTCTTCAAAGGCAGCCCTACGTAGAAAGCGTTGCAGTAACCTATACGGGATGTAACCAGAGCATGGACTATTATGGCCAAGTCAGACTTCCCAGTGTGGCCTTGTGATATTGCATGAGGTCTCCAGGCCATTGTTTTTCTTGCAAACTCAACTCTCCATATGGGAGGCATTTCCATCTATTTGGGGGCAATTTAAAATTTATTTAAAGTAAAATCAGTTGCACAAATGCTGTATGGAGCCCAGCTTGGACCCTTCTCAAATTATGCCCCATTAGAGTGTGTCCAATCAAAATTCCTAAGAGCGGCTCTACAGGCTCCCAGGTGTGTCCCTAACGCTACCCTGCGATTGGAGACAGGCTTCGTGAAAGTGGAAGCAAGAATATGGACAGCTATTCTCAATTACTGGCTACACCTATGCTTTTCCCCATGTGGTCTTGCCCCCCTAATCATGAGAGACGACTTCCAGTCCACATGGATTAAAACAGTAGCAGAAAAGATCGCAACACTAGGTTTCTCCCAAGGACAATAGCTAAGCATGAGATGGGACCAAGCCAAGGATCTTATTAAGCAACGGATCCTGGACATAGAGCGCCAATCTGACCTAGCCTGTTCCCCAGCCTTCATTGTTAGAGAAGCCACTAGATACCTCACTGCCCCCATGGCATACCTAACAGACCTGGAGGTGCCCAAACACCAAAGGGCTTTTACCCTGGCAAGATGCCATGCCCTCCCATCGGCTGTATTGGGGGAGGTATCGGAAGACCCCCTCAAGCAGAGACTATGCCCCTGTGGGTCTGGTGATGTGGAAACAACTGAGCACGTGCTTCTTCAATGCATGTTCTACAGAGATCTTAGATCCAATCTCATTGGACCATGGCTTTTAAAGTACCCGGGGCGCAGTGAAAGATGTTATTCCACCCTGCTGCTTTCGGACTCTAGCATTGCAATGACTTACAGTGTTGCTAACTTCTGTGCTGCTGCTCTTAATATCAGACGGGTGATGACTGACATCGTAAGGCAACAATATCCTGTTTTTTAAAATAGATTTTTATACTGATTTTTAGTCTGATTTTAAATAACTGTTTACTGGGGAGTTGTCCTTCTTCTCTAGGGCGCTTGTGCCCGCTTTGTGCTGGTCTGTGACTGTAATAAAGTTTCGATTGATTGATTGAAAATTTATTTATTTATACACAGCAGGGCTGTCCAACTGGCGGCCCTGGGGCCATACACGGCCCCAAGCCCCTTCCCCACGGCCCCTAACCCCCTGCAAGACATCAGGTTTTTTTTTAAAAAATGGGGAAAAATTTGAAAAATTTCGATCTCGGGGGCGGCGCGAAGCGGGGGGGCGACGCAAGAGAGGAGGAGGCGGAGGGAAGCCACGTCAGGTGCCCGAGGGGCGGGACGTCCCCCCGCCTCTTCCTTGCTCGCACAGGGCCGCTCGCGGGCTTGTGCGCCAGGGCAGGATCGGCGAGCCGCCCTCCGCCGTGTCCTGACTTTGCAGTGGTCGCGCCTGAAGGAAGGTAAGCTCCTGGGCTTACCTTCCTTCAGGCGCGCCGCTGAAGAGCTAGGGAGACGGCGGAGGGCGGCTCGCCGATCCCGGCCCCGCCTCCCGCCCTGGCGCGCATGCCCAGCATCTTGCGCGACTCCGCCTTTTCGGCGCCTGACGTCACCCCGCCATAAAGGGGTGGGCTGCGCAGGACGCTGGGCATGCGCACCAGGGCGGGAGCGGCCCGCCCCACGAGCAGCCACGCCCCCACTGCGGCCACGCCCGCGAGCGGCCACGCCTCCACTCCGGCCCCTGTGTGATCCGCCACCTGCATTCCGGCCCTTGGGCCCGAAGATGTTGGACAGCCCTGATATACAGTATTTCTACCCACCCACATTTCTATCTACCCAACTTTCTCAGCCCAAGGTGGCTCAAGGCGGCTTAAAACCCACCACTATTGATGAAGGGCATTAATACAGATTCACCATTCTCTCCATGTGAAAATCAAAATTAGTAGCATCAATAGTGGCCTTTTTTTTTGAGATAGTATAGTCCACAGTTCTGGCCATGATTGATACTAGATAGCTGAACCCACCTAAAATCTAGGAAGGCAATCCCTTTGCAAGAATAAAGGAGAGTGTGGATGTGACCTTTATTGGCCCATACAGATCTTCCTCATCGTGAACTGACTGACTCACAATTCCACTTATGGCTTTTTCGTTGTGCCTTTGAAGAGTGACCATCCCCTTTAGTTGTGTTGCTCCATTTGTAGTGTTCCCCTATGATGCGCTTTCCCCCCCATTCTAAACTGAAAGCCTGTCACCCCTATTTCATTTTCTTGGGCCCCCCTTATTTGCTATCTCCTACGCCTATCTCACCCAGGGTTTTATAATTTTATCTTGTCCATCTGCCCATCCTATTCGGTTTTTATTGTGTGAATTTCCTGTATTATTCCATTTGTTATTGTAATTGTATTTTTATTTTTATTATTTCTGATGTATTTTGGTTTTGTATTCTGTATTTTACTGTGTTGTATTGTATTTTGGAAGGGCTTGGCCTCATGTTAGCCGCCAAGAGTCCCCATTGGGGAGATGGTCGTGGGGTATAAATAAAGGTGGTTATCATTATTATTATTATTAGGGTACGCAAGCCTCTCCCCCACTGCAAGGGGGCGCTAATGGAGAGGCAAATGAACCCTAATGAAGTTGTGAGCCATGCTGACGGTGGCATAATAGCCACCGGTAGGGCCTCCCATGCGAGACAGGTCACAACCGAAAGGTCTGACAAAGAGCGTCAAAGGGCAGGATGGGCTCTCTAGCCTTTTGGCAACCATCCTAAGAGAAAGAAAACTCTAATTTCAAACCCGGGCAGATGGTGCCTGTCTAACCCTGTAAGGCCAACCATCGAAGAGAAGGAAACTCGAAGCAAACCTACAACCTCAGGACCTCGCTGCCACCATCCAAGCTTGCTAGGCCCCGGCAGACGAACCTTTAGTTTAAAGGGTGAGGCCAGATCTGTGCACGCTGTGCTCCACCAGAAAAATCCATTGCACAGGCTCAAAGGACACATCCAACACACTTGTAAAAAGTGTGGGATGAGTCCTTTCTAAGAATCTTCGTTCGCAAAGTAATGCCAAGAGATTATTATCATTATTAAAAGTGGGCAATCTACAAGTTTTACACATGTTTTGCTCCTCACATGAGCTCCTCATAATTCTGCATCCAACTCTTTACATTTCCCAGTGCATTGTAGAATTGCAGCAGCAAAATAAAATTACAATTACTGTAGATAGGAAAGTCGCTTTCGTTTAAAGCAGTCATTCCCAACTTTTTTTTTTGACCAGGGACCACTCTCCAACATTAGTACCAAAAGGGTTAAGAATCGGTTTTTGATCAACTTTAAATTCGGTTTGATTATTTGGGGTGCTGATTCATAAAATTGCATTGGGTAGACCACATCAGCTCTGGTTTCTGATATAGAACATATGCCATCCAGTAGTTGCCATCTGCTTGCCCACAGAAAACCATAGAGAGTTTCGTGAGATCAGTTGCTCTCATTGCAACGGTGTAGGCCATGGACCATATTTTAGTTCTTGCGGACCACTGCAGGGGCGGTCCTACAAGGTAGGCCAAGTAGGCGGCCGCCTAGGGCGCCATCTGGGAAGGGGGCGCCATCCTGGCCGCATGGGGCGCCATCCTGGCCCTGCCGATGTTCCTCAGGCAGCGCCGCAGCTGCCTGCTTTTGGGCCCCGGCCTTGTGTGTTCCGACGCCGCTTCTGGGCATGCGCGGAGGTTTTCGCGCAGGCGCAGTTGCTCCAGAGCTGAAATTGAGCGCAGGAGCAACTGCACATCCGCGAAAACCTCCGCGCATGCCCAGTAGCTCCCTTGCGCAGAAGCCTGTAAGCAAAGCACTCCCTATCGGGCAGGCAGGGAGTGCTTCCTTCTCCTTTGTCTCCGTCGCGCACATTTGCGGGGAAGGAGAAAAGAATCAGTGAAGGAAGTGTAAGTGAAGGAATGAATGAAGGGCTTTCCTCCTCCTCCTCTGTGACCTCTTCTCTCCCTCCTTCCTCTCTTCGACTCTTTTTCTGTCTAGACCTGAGGGACCTGAGGCTCTGAGGAGTTGTGGGAGTTGGAGGCCAAAACACTTAGAGGGAGGGAGGGCCCAAGTTTGCCCAGGCCGCGCAGCCTGTATTCGACCTCATGTGAACATTTTGGCTGTTTTTCTATTTACATTTACATTGGGATCCTAATTTTGGACTTATGGGAGACTCCTATGAATTATGAGTCGGGTGGTAGGTAATATATTCTGATTTTGATGCATTTACATTGCATTTCTTGTTGATTATTATACAGTTCTGCTTAATATTGTCATACAATATAATACAAATACAATATAACAATAGAATAATGATATATTTTATATTACATGTAATATTACAAACAATATTGCAGTATAGTGGTATTGTACAAAATAGTAATATATAATATTTTATTTTACTTTATTTTGGGTTATTTGAGATTTATAGGAGTAATGAAAATATTTAGTAGAGGATAATTTTATTTAAATAAATAATTTTATTTATTATTATAATAATAATATAATAGAATGTTATATTGTATTATAATGTCAATATATTATAATATAATTATATTGTAATGTAGTATAATATAATTATGATATAATATAGTATGAGTACGGTATAATATATTGTATATACATTGATACAATATAATACTACTAATGGTATTGTGATATTATAATTGTATATTTGTTTTACATGGGGGCAAAATAATGTTTTTGGGGGGGCACCAAAATAATGTTCGCCTACCATTTAAAATTACCTTAGACCGCCCGTGGACCACTGGTAGTCCACAGACTACAGGTTGGGAACATATCCCTTCCAGTAGTCACCATCCGCTTGCCCACAGAAAAAATATTTAATGATATAGAGCTGATGCGGTAGTAGTAATCTCTTGTGGGTAGACAGCTTCTCCCCTCCTGACATCCCCATTGCCTCGGCACTATAAGAGGGTTTTGCATGAAAAAGTGGACTCCACGACATGCAAGTGTGGAGAAGAGCAAACCACAGACCACCTACTACAATGCAACCTGAGCCCTGCCACAAGCACAATGGAGGACCTTCTCACAGCAGCACCAGAGGCACTCCAAGTGGCCAGCTTCTGGTCAAAGGACATTTAGAATACTGCCAAGTTTTTAAAACTTTGTGTTTTTAAATGCATTTTAACTATACCTTTAACATGCTTCTGATACGATAAATATAAATGCCTCTTGCTTCGGCACTATAAGAGGGTTTTGTGAGATCAGTCGCTCTTGTTGCTGCATGGTTTCGAGGCAATGGTGTAGTAGTGGTGAGACCATGGACTATACTTCCATTCTTGTGGACCACTGGTGGTCCACGGACCACAGTTTGAGAACCACTGCTTTAAAGCATGACACACCCTGAACTCCTGCCTTTGTTTTGAACCTTCACTCCCCTTAGCAGATGACTCCTGGAAAACCCTTCCAGAAATGGGGTTCAGCTCCCAAAAAAATGCTTCTTGGAAGAAATGCCTTCCAAAATGATGTTTTAGCCCCCGGGGAAAAAAAGACTTTAAGCTTTGTCTTCAAACAAGAAGCTCCTGCAAAAAAAAAAAACTTCCTAAAAACCTTCCGTGCCTTTCAGGAAATACTACCAAAAGTATGGTTTGATTTCAGAACATGGTGACCTACAGAGTGAAGAATGAGCCATTTATTCCCTTTGACACAGAACAGATGCATTGACCTGCTTTTCTGCAACCCAAATAAACAACCCATATTGAGGAAGAAGTGGGTTCCTTCCTGAACATAGCCTCTTTTGTTTCATATTTTTAGCCGAAATAATAATGCCATAGACGGATCATCTCTTCCCCTATTTCTCCATCTTACTCACCCTCGTTGTTTCCTTGTAGGGCTCGCTGTAGAGGCTACGTATCCTCCTGTGTTCGAGGAATTTGTTATCCGATGGCCCGGGCTTTGCACTTTCGGCAGTGAACTGGGCACTGTAGCTTGTTTGGTGAATCATCTTCTCTGCCGGAGGTTTGTACTGCGGCTTTGCTTTGATGGGTTTCGCCGGCTTGCTATCCGTCCAGGGTCGGAATTCATTTCTGGGGAAAGGTAGGATTGGTTAGAATACGGAATTGAAAAAGAAATAGAGGGTGTAACAAATTAGTTAATTTTATAGGAGTTTTTATAAATGTTTTATTGAGTTATATATATATGTATGTGTGTGTGTGTGTGTGTGTAGGAGTGGATATCTCCAGTCGTAATACTTTGATTTCCGTTAATTTTTCATATTTGAAATTATTCTGACCCTATATCGACCCTCCTCATCCAACCCGGAAGTGACCTTTCTAAATCGAAACCGGGTCAGCCATTTACGTAAAGGGCGGTATTAGGTCGTTTTCGCCCTTTCTTATGTTTAACCCGCCTTTGGTTGTTAGCTGGCGAGAGGGGAGTGGAAGGCAGCATCTCGTTTCACCAGATGACACCCAAACATGGGTTAAAAATAACCCCCATTTGGGTCTCGGCTGGCGAGAGGAGAGTGCCAGGCTGCCGCCTCCACCCTCCTGTCGCCATCTGACACGCGGGTTAAAGGTTGGTTTCTGTGGTGGCAGAGGGGAAGGAAGGCGCCTCCCTTCGCCCCTGCGAGCTCAGAATCCAACCCGGGTTACAAACCATCCCACTCCTCCGTTCCTCCCCCCACAAGCTCAGAGCTGGCACAGGCAGGGAGGGAAGAGTGGATGGCAAGCCACTCCCTCCACCTCAGAAGCATCCCGGGTTAAGTAAAACCCAGTATGTCTCTGAGCTTGCTTCTGTGCGATGCTTCTGAGGTCGGGGGGGGGGGGGGAGAGAAAAGCAAGCCCTCCATTCTAGCCTCCCTGCCTTCCCAGCTGAGAGGCATCTCGGATTAAATTTAATCTGAGATGCTTCTGACCTGGGAGAGAGGGAGCGAAGAGTGGAGAGCAAGCTCTCCATTCTAGCCTCCCAGCTGGCGTAATGAATAAAAATGAACATTTGTTAGTAATTACGTTTCAATTATGAAATTTATTTAAAATTTTCGGAATAATTTCTATAATGACCCAGCAAGGGAAATCCCCCCTCCCCCCACGAATTTAGAATCAATTTTTTTATGGATCAACCACCCTCTATATATATATATTAGGCATGAGAAAAAAGTTTTGAAAATCAAAAGAAATCGTAAGTGATTCGTATGTAATGGGACTTTCTAGTTTATACGCATCATGGCAGCTAACCAGGAAGTAGACTTCCTTTTACGGTCCTTGAGGCCAACAGTTTGCGTTATGATCGTAATAAATTCTTAATTATTGTACTACATACTCACTTCTCCCTGTCTTCTCCCCCTCATTTCCTTCCCGCCTTCATTCAGCTTCTTCTTTTTCCCGCATTTCTATGGGGAACTGGAAGTGACGTTGCTGCTAGGCAATGCATTCTGGAAAGTGTAGTCCTCCTCTTTCCTGCTGGCTTCTCCCCCCCTTCTCTTCCCCGTTGCTCTGCCTTGCCCCATCGCAGGGGCCAACTTCTCACACACACACGCGCGCGCTTCTCCTCCTCTCTCTCCCTGCGCTCTCTCAGATGCTTCTCTGCCCCCTCCTCTTTCCTGCTGGCTTCTCCTCCCCTCCCCTTCCTTCTCTTCCCCGTAGCTCTGCCTTGCCCCATCGCAGGGGCCAACTTCTCTCTCTCTCACACACACACTTCTCCTCCTCTCTCTCCCTGCGCTCTCTCAGATGCTTCTCCCCCCTTCTCTTCCCCGTTGCTCTGCCTTGCCCCATCGCAGGGGCCAACTTCAGCCCTCCAGGTAGGTGTTTTGGACTTCAACTCCCACCATTCCTCACAGCCTCAGGCCTCTTCCTTTTCCTCTCAGCCTGGGCAAACTTGGGCCCTCGCTCCCTCAGGATGGGGGTGAGAGAGAGGCAGCGAGGAGCGAGGGGGGGGGCTCCTCCTCCTTTTTGCTGCTTCCAAGAATAGAAGACCCCCCCTCCCTCCTTCCTATTGGAGAGTCCCATCTAGAATTCAGTGTGATTTATTCAAGTTTTGGCCTACAACTCCCAGAAATCCCAGCCAATTTACCAGCTGTTAGGATTTCTGGGAGTTGTAGGCCAAAACCATCTGGAATGCGCATGCTCTGGCATACGAACTACTAACGACTTCGTTAGTAATTAAGTTAAATTTTCGAAATTTTTTGAAATTTTTTTTGTTAGTCTTTCTTTTACTACACAAACCCCCCCCCCCCCCCATTGATTTTAGAATCGGCATTTTTGGGTTCAAAACCATGCCTAATATATATATTGCAAGCAAGCCAGATTGAAATGTAGTTTGTTGGCTGCATTGTCATAGCAATGTAGGCCTCCAGGCAGAAGGAAAAGGGACGGAGCTAACTACCAAGGAAAGAGTGGGCATTTTAAAAAAGATGCTTCCGTCTGAAACCAGTGCGCTAAAAGGGAAAACTGGTCCTAGCTATGTAAGCGCAAGACTCAGGAGTTTGTTATAACCAGTTCAATCTTCAGCCTTGGTACTTTAATAGTAAAAGTAATTAACTTTGAAGTATAATCTAGCCTGGGTGCTAGAGAAAAGAGATTCCTGATATTTATTTTATTGTGACTTCAGTGTCAAGTCTGAAGTGATAAAAGTAGGAATTTGAGTTTAATGTCAGTCAGAAGGACTGAGGTGAAAAGTGCTCTTTAAGGAATAAATATTTAAAAATTTTTTAAAGAAACTAAATAAAGCATTTTTAAAAAGGAGTAAATATTCAATTAAATTATAGTATCAAGTATCAAATTTTATTGCATTAGCCACAAAGCCATATCAAATAGAACAAACCATGTAGAAAAGATACATATATCAGGCATTAAACAATGGTTCCATGATTATAAGTCAATTGAAGAAACCATAAGATTAAAGTTTATTTATTTATTTATTTATTATTTACAGTATTTCTACCCCGCCCTTCTCAACCCCCGAGGAGGGACTCAGTGTGGCTAACAAAGGCAGCAATTCGATGCCACAATCAATGTATAATATTAATATATATATATATATATATAATTAAATATTATATATTAAAAACAATAACAGTTAAAATTTAAAAAAATAATAAAGCAGTCAAATTAATTAAAACAATACTCTTTCCACAGACCCAATTGATAAAAACAATGAAGCCATATCCACATATCTATCATCTAGCCAATCCATTCTAGTCCAAATGCTGCTTTATGTTAATGTGCAAAGTCCTGGTCCCAAAACCAAGATTTTAATTTCTCCCTAAATGCCAGGAGGGATGGGATAGATCGTATTTTGCTTGGCAGTGTGTTCCACAGGCAGGGGACTACAGCCAAGAAGGCCCTGTGCCTTGTCCCCGCCAGCTGCATTTGAGATGTTGGTGGGAGCGAGACCAGGGCCTCCACGGATGATCTTAAATTGCGAGGTGGGACGTAGGGGCAGATGACCCAGTCAGGAGACTGAGAGAAAAACTAAGTTCTAAAGCAGGGGTAGGGGAACCTACGGCTTGGGAGCCAGATGTGGCTCTTTTCATGATTGCATCTGGCTCTCCCTCTTCCTTCCTTTCTCCCCCTCACTCTTTCCTTCTCTCCTTCCTTTTCCCTCCCTCTCCCCTTCCTTCTTTCCTCCATTCTCCCTCTTCCTTCCTTCCTTCCTTCCTCTTCCTTCCTTCCTTCCTCCCCCTTTCACCCTTTCCTTCTCCTTCTCTCCTTCATTTTCCCTCCCTCTCTCCCCTTCCTTCTTTCCTCCATTCTCCCTCTTCCTTCCTCTCTCCCCTTCACCCTTTCCTTCTCCTTCTCTCCTTCCTTCTTTTCTCCATTCTCCCTCCCTCTTCCTTCCTTCCTCTTCTATTCTTTTCCCCCAAGTCTTCCTTTCCTTCTCCTTTCTTTCTTTTCACTTCCGTCTCTCTCCCCTTCTTTATTTTCTTCTTTTTCCTTCATTATTTTACTTTTTCCTCACTCTCTTTCCTTTCTTTTCCCCACCCTTTCCTTTCCTCCTTTCCCATTTCCTTCTTTCTTTTCACCTCCTTGTCTCTCTCCTGCTTTTCTTTTCTTCCTTTTCCATAGTCCGTTCTTCTTTTCTTTCTTCCCCTCCCCTCCCTCCCTCCTTTCTTTCTTCTTTCTTTCTTTCTTTCCCCCTTCCTTCCTTCCGTCTTCTCTTCCTTCCCAGAGTCCTGAGCATGCCTTTTGCAGAGCCAGGTCTGAAGTGTCCCGTCATTCTGCCGAGGGAATCCTTTTCTCATAGTATATACGTATATACTCACATTTAGTTGAATTCAGTCTTAAAATATATTATGTATTACAGTATAGGGATCTCACTGAAATAAATTTCCAAATATTTTGCTTTTATGGCTCTCTGAGTCAAAAAGGTTCCTGACCCCTGTTCTAAAGGAAGGAAATAACATATACTAAGGTGGCAGAAGATAAGCCATTTTTAAAGTTTAATAGTAACAGTTTCATGTTTTCTTAGGAACAGAGTTCACTGTAACAACGACAAGAAAATACTGTGTAACCATCAAGTTTGTGTGAATTTTTAAAGAAATAGCTTTCTGTTCAGTTCAAATACTAAAGAATGTGTCTAATTATTAAAGAGAAGATATTCTACAAAAGAGAAGGCTGATCTGTGGAGCTGAATACAGTTTTATGGTATTGTGTTACATAAATTGAACAGACACAAGCAAGTATTTTTAAAAGTTAGACCTCCCTAATACAAAGTTTCTCTCAAGCTGCTCCCAGTCAAGCCTCATAACAATCTCTGTCTCTAGCCTCACATATCTATATATATCTATATATATAATAAAAGAGAATGTTTGTTTGTTTGTATGTATGTGGCAGCGTTCTGATTGGCTCCCAGTCTCTACATTCCGACAACATGATTGGTTGCCACTGAGGGAGTATTTGCATAACGCCTCTGATTGGCCAGCAACACCAACATTCCAACACTCTAAAGTGGCACAGGGGGATAAGAAAAAGGCCTGAGGCAGTCAGGCATGGTGGGAGTTTAAGGCCAAAACACTTTGCAGCCCCCAACAATGAGAGAACGAGACCAAACTTGGCACACAGAACCCCCAACACCCACTCTACATCCTGGTGCAGTTTGAGGGAGGATGGAACATGGATGACGGGACTTGCAGTACTTTAACTCACTTCCTTACAGCACTGTGGCCCACACCAATGACGGATCAGGACTAAACTTGGCACACAGAGACCCAATGGCCCACTGTACAATCTGGAGCAGTTTAGGGCAGGATGGGCCACAAATGATGGGATTTGCCATACCTTCACCTAATTCACTTCCCACAGAACACTGTAGCTCCTAAAAATCACAGACCAGGCCCAAATTTGCCACACAGAGTACTTATAACCCACTCTACAGCCTATTGCAGTTCTAAGGGGGATGGACCATGGATGATGGGACTTGCAGTACCTTCACTCACTTACTGAAACCACTGCGAACCTCTTCCAATGACCAATGCAGACCAAACTTGGCACACAGAGCCCCATGACCCATTCTACATCCTGTTGCAGTTTGAAGGAGGGTGGACCATGGATGATGGGACTTGCAGTACCTTCACTCATTTCCTGAAAACAATGCGACCCTCATCCAATCACCAATAAAGACCAAACTTGGCACACACAGCCCCCATGACCCACTCTATATCCTGCTGCAGTTTGAAGGAGGATGGACCTTGGATGATGGGAGTTGAAGTGCAAACATTGCCACACAGAGCCCCCATGACCCACTCTACATCCTGGTGCTGTTTGGAGGAGGGTGGACCACAGATGATGGGACTTGCAGTACCTTCAGTAATTTCATGATACCACTGCAACTCCCAATAATGATGGATCAAGGCCAAACTTGGCAGACAGAGCCTCCATGACCCACTCTACATCCTGGTGCTGTTTGGAGGAGGGTAGATCATGGACGATGGAAGTCGCAGTGCCTTCACTAACTTCCTGAGACCACTGCAAGCCGCATAAATAACTGCTAAAGACCAACTAATATGTTTCTAAAATAATCCGGGTAGGGTCGGGTCCCCAAGCTAGTTCTAAATATAATAAAGAGCTCAGCCACACACACCACCATGCTTCTATTCTCCTCATCGCCCCATATTGTTCGTCTCATCATTAAAGGTGGCAGTATTTACTTTTCAATTGGTGGCAGCGGTGGGATAGTAAAATAAGGGTACTTCCTGCCTGAAGACTTCTGCCTGTATTTCTTCGTTTTTTTCACTACAGAGGAGAATGAAAACCATAAGATTGGGGGAGATGAAGTTGCATTCCACTAGTAACCAAGCAAAATATTGACAAAGGGCCTGTGGACGTACATAAGGTTGCCAGGTAACCTATGGTTCAGGGAGAAGTGCCTGGATGTCAATGAGGGACCAGCTTGGGAATTGGTTTGCTGGCTGAACCCAAGGGGTGCTTCCCAATGGCCTCTCTTCTCGATCTTGGAGAGAAATGATTAGTGGGGTGCCACAGCACTAAACCTAGCGCTTTTCAACATTTTTTATTAATGACTTGGATGAGAAAAAGGGGGAATACTTATAAAGCATGCAGATGACACCAAATTGAGAGGGAAAGCCCATATCAAACAAAACAGTTTCGGAATCCAAAATTACTGCAACAGAATAAAGAGCTGAGCCAAAATTAACAAAGGGAATTTCAGCAGGGGGAAATGTATGGCACTACACTTTGGGAATGAAAATTGAAATGGACAGAAATAGGATGGGAGACCTCTGGCGTGAAAATAGCATTGTTTTATTTTGTTCGTGAGTCGGCATGAGTGTTGCCCTGCCGATCACTATGTATGTCTTGTAACCCGCCACGAGCCCTCGGGAAGAGGCGGAATACAAATGCAAATAATAAATAAATAAATAAATAAAACAGTCCACTTGAAAGGGATCTAAGAGACTTACTAGACCACAAGCTGAACATGAGGCAACAGGTGTGATGTGGCTGCTATAAAAATCCAATGTGAGTACAGAGCCAAGATCGAGGAAGATCATGGTCCCACACTATTTTGCTTGGGTCAGACTCATCTGAAATAACCCTGTGTCCAGTTCTGTGCAAAATAATTCAAGAAAGATATTGACAAAGAGCAGGCATGTAGCCAGGGGGGGGGCTAAGGGGGCTTCAGCCCCCCGAAATTCTCAGGGTGGTCCGCGAAAAGGCCTTACTGGTACATTATTTAAACTGTTATGTTTATTCATATCATGATCTGATCACCATGCTCATTATATCCCACATTAATGGGGTTATTGGGATAACAATACAAAAGGTTTGCTAGGGTAGACCCTCTTCCACCCAGTCTCAGCCCCCCCCGACCAAACTCAGCCCCCCCGAATCAAAATCCTGGCTACGGCCCTGACAAAGAGATGTCCAGAGAAGGGTGACCAAAACGATCAAAGGTTTGGAGGCTAAGAGCTGGGCACGTTTAGCCTGAAGAAAAGAAGGCTGAGGGGAGACATGATAGCCACAAAAATATGTGAAGGGAAGTCATAGAGAGGAGGGAGAAAGCTTGGTTTCTGCTGTCCTGGAGAGTAGGATGCAATGGAACAATGGCTTCAAACTACATTAGAAAGACCTTCCTGACTGTGAGAGCTGTTCAGTAGTGGAACTCTCTGCCCCAGAGAGTGGTGGAGGCTCCTTTGGAGGCTTTTAAACATAGGTTGGTTGGCCATATGTCAGTGGTGCGTTGAATGCAATTTTCCTGCTCCTTGGCAGAATGGAATTGAACTGGATGACCCATGAGGTCTCTTCCAACTCTATGATTTTATGATTCTACTAGCCATCCCCTGCCACAAGTTGCTGTGGCCCAGTCTGTGCATATGTGTTTTGTGTGTGTGTGTGTGTGTATGTCTGTATATATTTGTGTATATGTGTATATTTGTGTGTTTGTGTATATATGTGGTTTTATGCATGTGTTGTAATGTGTTGTAATATCATACTGATGGTAGCTTGTTCAACTACGCCGTCTGAGGGCTCGCACTAAGACTCTAAAGTCTAAACTATCTAGTCCGAGAGCTGCTTTTTGCTGACGATGCTGCCCTTGTCACCCATTCAGAAGCAGCGCTGCAGCACCTAACATCCTGCTTTGAAACAGCTGCAGAGCTATTTGGCCTGAAGAAAACGGAAGACCTCTACCAGCTTGCACCACAGGAAGAACACCATCATCCCCACGTCAGCATAGGCAAATCTGTGCTTAAGTCCGTTCAGCAGTTCACCTACCTGGGAAGCATCATCTCCTCAGATGCCAAGATTGACAAAGAGTTAGATCACAGATTATCAAAGGCATATAGTGCATTTGGAAGGCTTCACAAGAGATCCTGGAGCAACAAGCACCTGAGGCAAGGCACCAAAATCAGTGTGTACAGAGCTATCATACTGTCTATTCTCCTCTATGGGTCTGAAACATGGGTCACCTATCACCAACATCTATGACGCCTTGAACTCTTTCATCAGCGTTGTCTTTGCACAATTCTAAATATACACTGGACCCACTATGTGACGAATGTTGCTGTCCTTGAGCATCCAGGGATCACCAGCATTGAGGCCATGCTATTAAGAACACAGCTGTGCTGGGCAGAGCACGTCTCTAGGATGGAGGACCACCGCCTCCCAGAGATACTACTCTATGGTGAACTCGCCACGGGTCAGCGCAAGAGAGGCGCCCCCAAATAGAGATATAAGGACTCCCTGAAACAACATCTCAGGCTCGGCCAGATTGATCACCAACAATGGTCCACCCTGGCCTCACATCGGGAGGCATGGAGATGCACTATCCACAATGCTGCAGCCTCCTTTGAGAAGACACGCCGAATGGGTCTCGAAGAGAAACGACAACGCAGAAAGAACCGCAACTTGGAAACAACATAACCCAAGGAGACTTTCTGCTGTGCTTTCTGCAACCGAACTTGCCTAGCTCAGATTGGCCTTTTTAGTCATCAACGCGCTTGTACAAAGCGTGGGATGAGTCCTTCCTAAGAATCTTTGTTCGCGAAGTAATGCCGTGAGATGCATGTGTTGTAATGTACTTTTTGTTTTTTGGCTTTTAAAGTCTATTCTGCTGTGTTTTTCAGTGTTTTATGAGTGATGGTCACTCGTTTGCCTGATAGGTGTCTTGTGTCCAAATTTGGTGTCAATTTGTCCAGTGGTTTTTGAGTTATGTTAACCCCACAAACGAACATTACATTTTTATTTATATAGATGACGATTGGTGTCTATTCCAATTCTGTTAATCATTCTTATCTATTGGAGAAGAACATATAGGAGAATGCAGTCTTTCAAATAGCAGGGTACCCAATGGCTATTTCAACTTGTTGCATTCCAGCTTTCTTGGGGGGGACGGGGGACGGGATGGGGACAAACACACACACACACATACACCACTTTGAAAGGTGCAGCATAAACTTTCCACAATAAGCCTTCCATTCTAACCGGTCAATCGACTTGGCCATCCATGAGAGTGACAGCCATCAATGGGTCATCCCATGTGACAACCTTCTCCCCAGGGGAGGAACACACCCATTAATTAAAATGCAGCAGCTCGTTAATATTCAAGGCACACTCCAGACTAGCAACAAACCGTTTGTTCGTCACTGAAGAGTGCCCTAGAAACACCAGGGGCTCTGGGGCTGCAACTAATTGGCAAATTGTGACAGCATCAGAATGAATTTTCTTGGTATTCAGAAAGGGAAGGCGGGTCCTCTGATCTGGAAAGGGAAATTCACAAGCAGAAGCACAGCTCTGCGGAATGGCCTTCACACCTACAGACCTAGGTTTTTATTTATTTATTTATTATTTCAGCTTCTATGCCGCCGACTCCCGGGGGCTCGCGGCGGCTCACAGTAGCCACAAGGCATAGCAAAATACATACAATTAAATGCATACAATTAAATGCAGTAAAAAACAGCAAAATTAAAAACAGGGCAATTAAAACAGTAGTACGACATATCGTCTAACAAGGTGAGTGCACAGATGGCGGCATATGGACAGGACCTACCCATCGAGGCCTGCTTAAAAAGATGGGTTTTACAGGCCCGTCTAAATAGGAGCAGGTCCTTAATGGCCCGTGTTTCGGCCGGGAGGGCGTTCCACAGCGTAGGTGCTATGACAGAGAACGCCCTCCGGCAAGTTGATGTCAGCCTAGCCAGTTTCACCGAGGGCACCTCTAGAAGGTTGGCGTCCTCCGACCGTAGTGATCTCAAAGGGCAATATGGGGCGAGACGTTCCCTTAGATACGTTTTGTAAAGTTCCTTTCACTCTGTTTTGAACTACAACTCCCAGAAAACCCTATATGACAATTCTGGAACTCCAGTCATTAAATAAGTTTGAAAGTGCAGGTGTGGATTGTATTATTTTTGTCCAAAAGATAGTGCTTCACTTATTCTTGCTGGCAGAAACCGATAGTATTCAGGACGATGCTTAAAATTTGGTAATAAGACAAAGAAAATGCACATAGCTGGGGCAGTCCTGGGTAGGGTTGCCACATGAATAAGGAACACTCACCTAAAATAGGGATTTTTTCACAAAAATAAGGGACACCTCATAAAAACTTGAAAATTATCAATTGATCTTCAAGTGTAATGAACTGTCCCTTATTTTTGTGAAAAATTCCCTGTTTTTAGGTACCTGTCCCTTATTCTTATATCAAAAAGTGGCAACCCTAGTCCTGGGGTGCTTCTGCACTGTAAATATAACCCAGTTTAATAACACTCGAACTGTCATGGCTCAGTGCTGGAAAATAATGGGAGTTCTGTCTTCTCTACCAAAAATGTGCTGATGCCTCGTCAAACTCCCAGGAATCTACAGCATCAATCCATGACTGTTAAAGTGGTGCCAGATTGCATTCATTTTACAGTGTAGACCAGGGGTGGGCATCTTATGGCCCCCGGGCTGCATGTAGCCCTCCAGCTGATTCTGACCGGCCCCCCGGGCATTATTGGGGGGAAAGGGAGGGAGAGAGGAGAGTGTCTCTCTTGTTGTCCCTCTCTATGGCTCCGGTAGAACTCCGGAAGAACTTCTCGCCGCCCTTCCAGGCCTGGGACAGCCGCAGCAGCGGAAGGCCTGCTCCATTTCTCTTCCAGAATCCAGAGGAAAGAGAGCCCAGAAAAAGGAGGCCCAGGCAGAGGCGAAGACAAGCCTTGCTGCTCCTGCGGCGGCCCCATGCACCACTCACTGCTTTTGAGGCTTCCAAAAGAAGCAGAGGCCTGGAAGAGCGGCACGTGGGGCAGCCGCAGGAGCAGCAAGACTTGTCTTCGCCCTCTGCTCTGGGCTCTCCTTCCTCCGGATCCTGGAAGAGAAGGGGAGCAGGCGCGTCCAGAGGGTGCTCCCACTCCTTCCTTCCCTTCCTTTCTTTCTTCCTTCCCATCCTTCCCTCCCTCCCCTTCCTTCCTCCCCTTCCCTTCCTTCCCTCCCTCCCTCCCTTCCTTCCTTCCTTCTTGCCTTGCCTTCTTTCCTTCCTTTCTCCCCTTCCTTCTATTCCTCCCTCGCTCCTTCCTTCTTCCTCTCCTCCTTCCTCTCCTACTTTCTTTCCTGGCAGCAGCGCGTGACACAGATGTAGGGCTCCTCCTCCCTTTGGGAGGACTGGGGCACGGAGCTGTGGGTAAGCCGGGAATTGGCTTCCTCTTTCTTCCTCCCTGTCCCTCCCCTTTCCTCTCACTCTCCTTCCTTCCTTCCTTCCTTCCTTCCTTCCTTCCTTCTTCCCTTCCCTACTTCCCTCTTTCCTTCCTCCCCTACTTCCCATCCTTCCTTCCTCCCCCCTCCTTTCTGTTCTTCCTTCGTTCCTCTCTCCCTCCCTCCTTCCCCATCTCTTTTCTTTCTTTCCTTCCTCTCTCCCCACTGTAAAATAGTTGATTGTGAGGGTTCTGTGTGTGAAGTTTGCCCCAATTCTGTTGTTGGTGAGGTTCAGAATGCTCCTTGTTTGTAGGTGAACTATAAATCCCAGCAACTACAACTCCCAAACATCAAGGTCTATTTTCCCCAAACTCCATGTGTGTTCATAGTTGGGCATATTGAATCTTCATGCCAAGTTTGGTCCAGATCCATCATTGTTTGAGTCCACAGTGCTCTCTGGATGTAGGTGAACTACAATTCCCAGACTCAAGGTCAATTCTCACCAAACCCTTCTAGTGTTTTCTGTTGGTCCAGTCCTGTGTGCCACATTTAGTTCAATTCTATCATTGGTGGGGTTCAGAATGCTCTTTGGTTGTAGGTTAACTATAAATCCCTGCAACTACAACTCCCAAATGACAAAAAAAATTTAGTGATGGTGCGCTCCGATGCCGCTTCTACTTCTCCTACGCGCTCTTCGCCGCCTTCGCGCTGCTCCGCTTTTTGGCCTCCCAGCTGGGGCTGTTCTTCGCCTGGCTCATGGCCGCCGCCAAAGAACGAGGCCGGTAAGTCAGGGAAGGCGAGAGGGGCGGCGGAGAAGAGGGAGCCGCCACCGCCTGCCGAGGGAGCTGAGTGGAAGGAGCCGGCGGAGGGGGGGAGGGCGCCAAAATAATGTTTTTTGGGGGCAAAATAGTGTTCGCTTACCACTTCAAATTATCTTAGACCGCCCCTGCTTGTGCATGTACCATATATACTCTCCTCCGTAAATAGCAGTTGGATCTTTATTTTCTGATTCACTATTCATTCTGTTCCATTGGTGATTATCACACGAATCTGTATGCCACATTGAAGAGTCCTGAGTCATAAATAAAAACACCTAGTACTGCACTTGTCCCAAACCAATCTTCAAGTTGTTTTAAACTTGTATTAAATGAAAACGGTCTCCCTCCAATCTTTTTTCATCTTTTGGCTTTTGAAACCACTTTCAAAAAGCTTTGGAAGCGGATTTTACAATAGGGCATGTGAAATTCACTTTAGCCATGAGCTTTAAGGGCTGTGACATATCTTGCGGTTTATCCTTCTTGGCAACAAAACAAAGACTTAGTCCTCATCTATATTGCCATATAGTACAGTTTGAAACGGCATTATATGGTCAGTGTAAACCAGGCATGGGCACACTTCGGCCCTCCAGGTGTTTTGTACTTCAACTCCCACAATTCCACAGCCTACCATTTTGCCGAATACACCACCTTTCTCTGTCCCTTGGAGAAAGAGGCGGGGGTCCAGACTCTGCTGTCTGCCACACTTTTGGATAGTAAGAATGTCTCTTAAATTGCATATTTCTTGCTTTTGTTGTTCCAAATAGTTACAGCTAAAACTTCTGATTCCATCAGTTCTGGACAGGTGTTGGGTTTTCTTTCTTCACTGATATTCGATTAAGTAAGGAGCATTGTTTGAACTTCCTTAAAGAATCATTGTCTTTGACTATGTAAACATGTTGTTTTCAACCCAAATGTTAATCATTGTCTCTGGTCATGTCAGCAGTTCAGCAGTTCATAAATTCCTACTGGCTGTTAGGAATTGTGTGAGTTACTGTCCAAAACATCTGGAGAGCTGAAGTTTACTCATGCCTGAGATAGATAAATAGATAGATAGAAAAATATACCCGTATTTACTTGAATCTAATGCGGCATTGAATCTAATGTATACCTTAATTTTCAAAACCCTGAAACCAAAAAAAGGATTTGCTGGAAAATGTAATGCATAGCGGCAAAAAAGTGCACTCTTTGTAATTTGGTCAAAAAAGGTGTGCATTACAGTGGCTGCCTGCTTATAATCCCTTCCCTAAAATCAAAAGTGTTAGAACACCAAGGCTTTCAGCCTGTAGCACAGCAGTTCTCATTTGTACCTGGGGGGCAGGGGCCAGGACCGGGGGTCCCATTGGCATTGGGGCCTGCAGCAGCAGAGCTAGATTCTGAAGAGGATTTAGAAGGGTTAGCAGAAGGAGAGTTTCCCATGCCTCCTTCGCCCACAGAAAGTTTGGCATGGGAAGAAGGTTGGCCTGACCCTTACGATGAGACAGATATCCAGGTGCAAATGGAAAGTAGTGATAGCGAAACTTATGAACGGCCGGGTGGGAGAGGTTCACAGGATCTTTTGAGTGAAAACATGGAAGAGAGCGGCTGGGAAGAATCTAGGGAGGAGAGCTCTCATGGAGATAGAGACCCAGGTGCTGGGAGGCAAGGCCGAACCTTTGATAGGAGACGAAGCATCGAGCCTAGCAGGAGGGGATGGTTCCATAGCCTAGACAGGCCGAGGTCCGTCAGCAGAGATTGGAGACGACGAAGCCTAGAGCGTCGGGGACCTCGGCCGAAAGATTAAGTATAGGATCCGTGGGAACGAATCCCCAGTACTTCGGCCACGTCTCTTCTGAGTAGACGTGAAGCGAAGCGGGTCCACGGAGCTAAGTTGGCTAGTGGCCTATCACATTTGCCTTGTATCCTGTGCTTGCCTTGTTCCTGAATCCGCATTGCTGTGCGGAGCTTTGCCAAGTCTTTTGGATTATTAACCAAGCTGTTTTGGACAATTGATTGCTTTTTGCCTTTGGAATTGTTTTTGCAATTTTTATGGACATACTTCCTTTTGAATTGTTTTGATACTCAATAAAGTAGTTAGCCTTCAGTCTGTCTCTGTGTGTGTGATTCAGGGGCCGGTCAAGTCCGTGCATCGTGACACAGCCATGGAAAAGAAAATATTGGAGTGCATCTGTCTTATAGAATGAATCCACTTTCACTGCCCTGGATCAATGCAATGGGGTCATGGGGCTATAGTTTGGGATCATTTGATCTGCCAAAGAATGCTGATGCCTCGCCAGACTACAAATCCCAGCATTACATTGAGCCTTGGCATTTAAATTAGAGATGATGTCCCTCAAATAGGAGCTCCTGAAGTAGTTTCCCCTTTTGCTTTGGCTTAGCACTATGATGACCATATTACGCGAAACTAATGCACATCCTAATTTTTTCCAAGGGGCCACACGAGAGCCAAAAAATATTATGAAGGGCCGCACCTAAAGGCTGGACTACATTCTACATAACATCAATTGAATTTCTTTAATAATAATAAAAAGGCACTACATTGCGTTTCTGATATATTAATAAGACGGATAAGGGTATATGTTATGAGCCATGAAAAAGAGTGGTTGTCATAGGAAAAATGACATTTAATCACTCAAATTTTTACAAAACAATGGTTAACAAAATGTGAACATTTGTATCATTTGTGATTCATTATATCAGGGGTCAGGAACCTTTTTAACTCAGAAAGCCATAAAAGCAAAATATTTGGAGATTTATTTCAGTGAGAGCCATATAATATATTTTAAGACTGAATTCAACTAAATGTGAGTAGAATAAGCCCCTGAATTTATTCATAATAATAAAAATGATGATAATATTCATTCAGCCTCTGCTAATAACAACAACAACAACAGCAACAGGTTCCTAGAGTAGGAGGAGACCTCCAAGGGCCATCCAGTTCAACCTCCTTCTGCCAGGCCTATAACCCTGAATATGAAGGCAGAAAATCCCACAATATCTGCTTTGAACTGGGTTATCTGAGTCCACACTCCTATAATCTGGTTCAAAGCAGATAACATCCTAGTTTACAGTTCACACACACACAAACTGATTTCTTACTACTGGATGAATTGCTGCCAAATTTGGCCACAAGACACCTACAAGGAGTGACCATCACTAAAAAAATGTGTGCACCGACATCGCTTCTGGGCATGTGCAGAGGTGTTCGCGCATGCACAGTTGAGCTCCGGAGACACTGCGCATGCGCGAAAACCTCTGCGCATGCCCAGAGGTGTCTGCAGGCGGCAGCAGGGAGGTTTGCTACGGCGGCGCCCATCCCTGCTGTTGCCTGCAGAAGCTTCTGGGCATGCGCGGAGATTTTTGCGCATGCCCAGAAGCTCCAGAGCTGAAGTTCAGGGAGGTTTGCTACGGCGGCGAGGGCGGCGCAGGCGGCGCCCATCCAAGATGGCGCCCCACGCAACCGCGTCGTTCGCTTACATGGTGAGACCGCCCCTGTGCACAAGGCACCATTAGAAATCCCAGCCATTATTCTCATGTGTTTTTCTGAACATCCAGCAGTGTCTGGCTGGACACAGGACTTTCTGAACCTTTGCTCTGAAAGAGGAAGGCTATTCATCATGGTTTTAACCCTGAGCTTTCAGTAGTTCAGTAGGCTGCAGC
>JARBWK010000004.1:158013625-158044336 GCA_030556195.1 Anolis apletophallus
AAGCGGTGCAAACGGGCTCTTCTCTATGAGCCCGGATTCTGCAGCAAATTCCCCCCCCCAAAGAATATGTATGTGCACCCAGGCAGCAAACCCTGTGCCCGGGCTTTGGCTTTTCCCGGAAGAGGCTGCCTCCCGGGCTCATAGAGAAGAGCCATTTGCAGTTTGCACCGCTTGAGGAGGGACCACAGTCAGAATACTTCGGTTTGAATTTTACCTCTTCTTATACCCATTGTTATTACTGCTGTATTATTGCATGTGCATGGAATGTAGGTATATGACCAGTTGGATTACTTATAATATTAGGCACTTACTCTATAAGTTAGCATTCATTCTATTATACATTAGGTTGGTTTCTCACGTGTTGTGTGCAACTACCCCAATACTCTTTGATGCTTTAGATCCTGGCAGGAAGGAGGGGCAGGGAAGCCTGGAACATGTAAACAGAGATGTTTACTCAGAAGTAAATCCACAAGGAGGGCACTTCATCCAAAGTGCCCTCCTTGCGGATTTACTCATGAGTAAACCTCTCTGTTTACTTCCTTGCAGATTTACTTCTGAGTAAACCTCTGTGTTTACATTTTTCCAGGCTTCCAGCCGAAAGAAGGAGCGAGTTTAGGGCTTGCCTTGCCATAATACTTATTGGCAAGGGAGGCGGGAGGGTGGTGAGAGAGAAGGAGGGTGCCCCCTTACGACTTAATTACGATACTTAAGAAAATCCTGGCCCCCGAAGTTCTATAAAGAAAGTCCACTTCCTGGTTGGCGTTCCAGATGCGGAAATACTCAAAAGTAGCATTTCTTACAAATTTCTTCCGAATCATTTAATTTTCATAACTTATTTCTCATGCCTAGTGGATGGATTCCCTTCGTTTTGTTTCGTTTCCCTCCCCCGTCAGACCTGTGGTGAGAGCCGCATCCAAACTGGGTTAAACATGGCTCTCGCCCCAGGTCTGACGCGGGAGAGAAGGACCGGGGACGAGAGCCGTGTTTAACCCATTTTGGATGCGGATGTCTTCTCTTTGCTTCCCCCACCCCCTTTCTGGAATAAAACAACTACTTTCAAAGTAAAGACCACCCAATGAAATAGGAAATAACACTTTGAAACCATTAACGAAGGATTTGGAAGTCTCGGAAGTTTTGAACAGTTTTGAACTTTTTTTCTGTGAAAATCGGAATTGACTTTAGATCCGAACCACCAGCGCCCCCTACATCCGAAACTAGTTTTGAACCTTTTTTTATCAAACAAGCCTAGTATCTATCCTGCAGATTTAATGTACTTTGACACCAAGCCTCAATGGTGTGGAATCCTGGGATGTGTAGTTTCACAAGGTCTTAGTTTTCTATGCCCAAAAGTGTCCTCCAGTGAGAGGGAAAATATTTGTTTTAGTGTCACGAAAAGCAAGCTCCTCATTCTGTGCCAAGATCTGATTTAAAACATGGGACTGTATGAGAGTAAAGGAACGGAAGATTTATGTCTCGGGTATTGCGTGTGCACACATTCTTCTCCATTTATAGAGGCAGAGGCTCAAAGCAGACTTGCTAAATTTAGACTAGTTATAAACCCATTATCTCTAATGCCATTCAGAGGTAACGCCAAAGTGTTCTTGCAGATCTAGTCCAAATTGTTATTTGAGATCTGAAATCGAATGCCAAACTATGGGTGCACTTGAATATGTAGCTCATTCAAAGACATGCATTACAAATGGGCTGGAACAATGATTATAATAATAATAATAATAATAACTTTATTATTTGTGAGTCGCCCTCCACCACTGGTGCTCCGGGCGACTTACATCATTTAAAAACCCAAAAATACAACAGTTTAAAACATAGGTACACATGCCAGAAAGGCTCAGTCTCCAGGCGTCCGATCAAATCCCCCAAATGCCTGGCAGAAGAGCCAGGTTTTGAGGTCCGATAGGAATCTGATTTGGGCCGATGTGGCCCTGAGGGCAGGCGGGAGGGTGTTCCAGGCTCTCCGTCGGGTCTCCATCAGCCGAGCCTCTCTCACCCCAGGGATGGCTATACGATCACCATTTATGGCACGCGCTGGCCTCTCGGTGCGTTGGACTGTCAGCCGATCGCCCAGATAGGCTGGCCCAATATTATGCCGTGCTTTAAAGGTGAGCGCCATAAGTTTGTAAATCACTCTGAACTCTGTGGGCAGCCAATGAAGATCTTTTAAAATTGGAGAGATATGGTTTCTGACAGATGCCCCAGAGATGAGTCTGGCCGCATGTTCTGAATGAGCCTCAGCCTCCGAGTTGTAGACAGAGGTAGGCCCGCATATAGGGCATTGCAATAATCAAGGCGCGAGACGACGGTGGCATGTATCACAGTTCTCAATGCCTCTGATGGTAAATAGGGGGCCAACCGTCGGGCCCTGCGAAGATGGAAAAAGGCGCCCTTAGCTGCGGCCTGGATCTGGGCTTCCATCGACAGTCTCTCGTCAGAATCACTCCCAAGCTCTTCACGCGGAGCCGGGGATAGGGGCTCGCCTTCGAAGAGTGGTAGTGGTGAGTGAGGGTCGGGTCGGCCAGGCCAGAGAATCTCCGTTTTAGCCGGGTTGATTTTGAGTCTGTATGCTCTGAGCCAGCTTGTCACCGCTCTCAGCCCTTGGCTGAAACTGTCCGGTACCGATGATGTCCCTGGGTCGAGCTTCAGCAGCAGCTGTGTGTCGTCGGCGTATTGGTAGCAGCAGAAACCATGGCTCCTAGCAATACTGGCCAGGGGCTGGACATAGATGTTGAAGAGGGTGGGAGACAAGATGGCACCCTGGGGAACTCCACACTCCAACCCGCATTTCCTAGAGACCTGGCCCTGCCACTCGACCCGCTGCGAGCGGCCCAGGGGAACGATCCCAACCAGATCAGAGCCTTGTCCTGGATCCCGGAGGCAGCCAGGCGGTGGAGCAGTAAGTCATGATCAACGGTGTCAAAGGCCGCAGTTAGATCCAGGAGGACCAGGACTGCCGAGCCCCCCGTCCAGCGAGTTAGGATTGAATTCTGGCATAACTCTAAAGACTAATTGGAGAGATTTCTAGAAAAAAAATCCTAGGTCATTCAATGCAACCTTCTGGCAACTTAAAGGGGAAGCATACCATAGATATATCTAGAATCATAGAGTTGGAAGAGACCTCATGGGCCACCCAGTCCAACCCCATTCTGCCAAGAAGCAAGAAAATCACATTCAAAGCACCCCCGACAGATGGCCACCCAGCCTCTTGTTTAAAAGCCTCCAAAGAAGGAGCCCCCACCACACTTTGGTGCAGAGAGTTCCACTGCTGAACAGCTCTCAGTCAGAAGTTCTTCCTCATGTTCAGGTGGAATCTCCTTTCTTATAGTTTGAAGCCATTGTTCCATTGCGTCTTAGTCTCCAAGGCAGCAGAAAAAAAGCTTGCTCCCTCCTCCCTATGACTTCCTTTTTCATATTTATACATATTATACATGGCTATCATGTCTCTTCTCAGCCTTCTCTTCTTCAGGCTTAACATGTCCAGCTCTTTAAGCCGCTCCTTATAGGGCTTCTTCTCCAGACCCTTGATCATTTTAGTTGCCCTCCTCTGGACGCATTCCAGAGAATTTCTGCCTCCGTCATCCACACTTACTGCTTTGTCATGGCTACAGAATACTTTGTGACCCACACGTTTCATGAAGTTTTTGACACACAGACAAAGTTAATGGGGTAGGACCACCTCTGTCCAAGCCAGCACTACACAATCAAACTGGAACAAATACTTTCAAGCCAGGAACAGAACTTTGCCATAATTGACACTTTTTAGTGCCTGTCTGTCTGTGCAGACAGTGAATTGAGTGAATTAACTCCACTTTATGTTTGGATATTATCCTTATGACATTATATTTGATTACATTATTATTGTTCTGGATTGCTCTTGATTGTTGTGTCTTCGTTCCCTTTACCCTCTTTTCTTAGCGCTTCCAGTAGGGACAGCTATCCCTTCCCAGCGTTTTGACTCAATTGAAGGCATGTCTGTTTCTAATCTTAACAATGTGGATGGTGTCCCAGAGGGAAGTGCTAAAAGGGCTCTGACAAACTTATTCTGTATCCCCTCCATACCTTTTATATTTCCCTGACCCCATAGTTCTGCTCCATATAACAGCTGGGATAAAATTTTGTTGTTAAAGATCTTGATTGAGGGGCATACCAAGTCACCCCCTTTTGTCTTTCCAAAGGTTAGGACAAGCTCGGATTACCCATAAGGCCAACCTAGGCCATGGCCTAGGGGGCGCAGATCACAGACCAAAAAATATATATGTTGAAACAAATAAAAACACAACACGTTTTTCCCACCCTCCCTCGGCCTCGCCCATAGATGTCTATGAGAGCGGCCCCTGTCCTGAAGACTACACTTCCCGTCGTGCACCTCTCTCCACTTCCGCCTCCCTCCCCGCAGGAGAAAGACTACGCCTCCTGGCATGCCCCGCAGGGGCTGCGGTGGGGCCGGGCCAATGGGAGGTGGTGAGGGTGGAGCCAGGGGGCGGACTTGCGGGGATGGTGGAGGGCACTGAGGAGGGCCTGTCCTTCCAGCTGAGCAGGTAAGCACTGGGGCGCCGCGTGACAGGGACCGGGAAGGCCCCGCCTGAGAAGGAGTCGCACCCTCAGGGAGCCTGCGTCACTTGCCTCAGGTGGCCCCGTCCCCTCAGCGCCATCCCGTCCCCTCATTGGCCCTGCCGGGTGTCACTCTCCCATTTGAATTCCAGCCCTTGGGAAATTGCTTCTGTGATTGGCTCCTGCTTCCCTTGACTCCTCTTCGGGGGCGGTGCTTCTGTCTTAGTGTCCTGAGTTTGAGTCCCGGTCCGGGCAGAAAGCGTGACTGTGGAACTCCCTACCACTGCATTGAGATGGCATTTTGAAAAATGGGCCCGAGCACGGGGCCGCTGCAGGTGGGTCCGGCCCAGGTGCCCCGCGAGCCCCGCGGATACACCTGCGCTGATTGGTGCTGGTTGTTGTTGATTTATTTGGATATTACTGATCAACTGAGATGTATTGGGCTACCTGAGTAAATTTGAGGTAAGTTGTATGATAGGATTTATTTTTAGTGTGGGTCTGAGTGATGTGTGTGTGTGTGTGTGTGTGTGTGGGTGAGGGGGGGTGTGGTGCAGTAGAGGTTGGCTTAAACGGGGCGTAATTCTAAAGTGTGGCCTAGGGTGCAAAAAGGTGTTAATCCGGGCCTGAGTTAGGATTGATTTTGCTGCCCTCCCCACCGCTATCTTGGCTGCCTCTATATGGCTTCCAGCTACCGTTATAAGAAAAATGTATTCCCAGATATTTAAAGCTATGGCACTGTTCTATTTGATGCCCGTCTAAGTTGCCATTCGTGGACTTGCTTCTTTTTGCAAAATATTATTACTTTGGTTTTGGAATAATTAATACTGAATTTTTCTTCATTGCAGATTCTACTCAGTGATCGTAAAAGTCTTGGCTTTTTCAGCTACCACATCAGACTATTGGTTCATGTTCGGCTTGTGGCCCACTTCTAGATCCCTATCACATGGACTGTTTACAAGCCAAATGCCACTCATCCTATATCGGTGCATTATAATCAGATATCTCTGCATTATAAGGTTGCGGTGCATCAATAAAGACGTGCTCCAAACATGATGCCCCTCATTACCATCTACAGCATTGCAGGGCAAACCTCTCAGTCGGTCCCTCTGGGAGGGCAAAGATGTTTCTGTCTGCAGCGGCTAGTTGGAAGGAAAGCAGCTGGTCCATAGCTGCTTATAGATCTTTCGGGAAGATGCTGATATCAACAGAAACACTGCTGAGTGGCTCCTGCAATATTTATCGATGCCGGAGAGGTGGGGCAGGGCGAACGGCAAAAGGGAGAAAGACCGTCATAATTACGGAGCAGGAAAAGCCATCAGGATAATTTGAATCAGGGCAGCTCTCACATCCATCCATCACTGGGCACTTTCTATTAAAATTATAATTGCTTGATGCCCCTGGAGAGAATGGGGAGGAAGAAGGAAGGACTGCCAAGGTCACCGCAAGCAAGAAATCGATAAGGGAGGCTGGTAAATTTGGCTCATCATGATGTTGCATTTGACCAAGGGTTACTTCTGAAAGCACCATCCAGCAAAACGCACTGGGAATATGATTGATTGGATATGAAGAAACCATCTTCAGTTGAAAGTGAAGATCGATGCAAGAATGGTCCAGATTCTTGGTGCATGTCAAGGTTTTATGAGGCTTTTCATTGTGCCTGGTACTTAAGGATATGCCTATACTTGATGCAGTTTGACACTTCAAGTGCTGTGATGTAATACGTTTGATGAGGCACCCACACTCTTTGGAAGAGAAGGCCAAACATTCTAAAACTACATCTCCCATGATTCACTTTCAGCCATCTCAATTTAGCAATGAGTGACAATCTCTCTCTTCCTCTCTCTTCCACTATCGATTACCTTTTGAAAGTCCTCAGTGCTACTAACCACAGCAAAACAGTCTTGCGGCAGAGAGTTCCAAGGTTAACCAGGTGTTTCCCAAATGAAGGATGCCACTGGCCTTCATTTTATGAACCTACTTCACTCAACAGATTTTTCATTCTACATTATCTAGTTAAGGTACAAGGGGCGTTCATTAAATATTTTCCCTGTCCCACTTCTATTTATCACAGGATGCTGAAACTGCAAATGTGTTATGATATATGTTTCTCTATAGCAGGGGTGCCCACACCTTTTCAGCATGCGAGCTACTTATAATAAAACCAAGTCAGAAAGATCTACCTACCGCCTCAAGGCTGGAGAGGGGAGGGGTGGGGAGGGGCTTGGTACGGCCTGGCTCTGCCCCCCTCTGGCTTCCGCTCTACCAGCAGCTTCTCCAGGCTTGAGGATGGCAATGCCAAGCCAGCCTTGTGCTAGCTATGCCACCACTGGCTTGGCATTGCCATACTCAAGCCTGGAGAAGCTGCTGGGAGTGCCGAAGCCAGGCAGTTTCTCCAGGCTTGAGGATGGCAATGCCAAGCCCGCCTTGTGCTAGCTATGCCACAACTGGCGTGGCATTGCCATCCTCAAGCCTGGAGCAGCTGCGGGGAGTGCTGACAGTTTCTCCAGGCTTGGGATGGGAGGGGCTTGCCACAACTGGCTTGGCATTGGCCTGGCTCTGCCCCTCTGCCCCCTCTGAGAAGCACCCCATCCAGCTGGGATCGACCTCCTTTGGTCCCGGGATCGACTGGTCAATCACGATCGACTTCCTGGGCAGCCCTGCTCTATAGCTTACATGCCAATTTTCAATGCAGAACTGATAATGGTCTTGATTTGACAGGTGCTGAAGTGGTGTGAGGTTTGATAATGGACCCAGTGGAATACAGAGCAGTCCTCCAGTTCCTTTCCTTGAAAGGCCACTCACCAAAGGAGACATTCGATGGGATGAAAGAGGTTGATGGTGATGATTCCCCATCATATGATGGAGTCAAGAACGGACATCGTCAATTCCAATGTCGTTGGACTTGGGTGGAAACAGCTCCAATTCCAGGGCAACCCCAACTCTGCTATTGATGAAAACACCATCCAGCAAGTGGAGATCGCCATTTTGGAAAATCACTGCATAACCGTTTGCCACCTAGCCCAAAATGTCAAGATTAGTGTGGGGTCCATGGAAAAAACATCCAAGACCATCCTCACATGCATAAGATATCTGCTTGCTGGGTCCCCTAGCTGTTCACACCTTTCCAGAAGCAGGAACGAGCCAAATGCTCTCAGGCTGTATTGACAACAATGTGCCATGGAATCCAGAGGACTTCTTCAACAGACTGATCACACGGGAGGAAAGCTGCGTCCATCACTATGATCTTGAGACTAAAGTCCAGTCGATGGAATGGAAGCATCATGACTCACGGCCTCCAAAGAAGTATTTCCTAACAAAGGGTACCATGATCACTGGGGCATTCTATGCTTCTCTGCTGCAGAAATTGTGGGAGGCCATCAAAACCAAGAGACAATGTGACATGCTCACCAAAGGTGTCCATCTTCTGCAAGACAATGGACCAGTTCACAACTCACATGTTGCCCAAATGGAGTCATGCTCCCGTGGCTTTGAAAGTCTACTGCATCCCCCTTATTCACCCAACCTCGCACCATTGGACTTCCACCTCTTTCCAAAAAGGAAGTTATTTTTGAAGGGCAATCATTTTTCAAATGATGAGACACTGATTTACGAAGTCACAACGTGGCTTTTGGAGCAACCTGTCGATTTCTACAAGCGAGGTGTTTACAGTTGCTTAAAAAGATGGGAGAAGTGTGTGTCCCTAGGTGACACCCATGGAGAGAAGGACTCAGAACCGGGCCAAGTTTCATTACTCATAGTCCACAGGAAGGAGTCAGGAGAAATCATTAATGAATGCCCTTCAGAGCTAGATTCAAACCTTTACTCTCTAGCAGAGATTTCTAAGGACCTCACCAAACCAGGCCCGGATCAACACCTTGTGGCGCCCTAGGCCACAGTTTGGAATTGCGCCCCCCCGCTTCGTGCCGCCGCATTAGAGAGGCCTATCCCCATCCCCCCCCCCCACTCCCACTCAGTCCTTCCTCCTCCCCCGACATCCATCCACTCACCGCTGAGGCTCCTCCCCATGCCGGGAACACGCGCCCAGCGATCCCAAAGAACTACGGGTCCCAGCATGTCCCAGCATGAGAGGCTAGCGCTGCCGCCGCATCCCAGCAGCCCCTGCGGCCTCGAAGGTGGCTCTGGGTGCGCGGAGGGCAGCGGCTGCAGAGAGTCGGGGCCTTCCTCCGCCTCAGGAGCCAATCATGAACACCATGGGCTGAAGGAAGAGGCCTCCTCGCGATGCTCCTCCTCTTCCTCCTCATGAGGCAGCAGCCCGAGGCGGTGCTTAGCTGCTAAGCGCCGCCCCTATTGGCTGCCGCCACCGCCAGTCCTCCTCCTGCTGCTATGCCTTAATAGCAGGAGGAGGAGCTAGCGTGGCGACAGCAGCCAATGGGGGTGCCCGAGGTGGTGCTTAGCTGCTAAGCGCCGCCCTGGGCGCCCCCATTGGCTGCCGCCATCGCGCCAGTCCTCCTGCTGCTGCTATGCGAACAAAGGAGGAGGAGGGGGAAGATCCATGAATCTGCACACACACCCCCCCCTCGGCTTGCGCTCATAGGCCATGGCCTTGTGTGGCCTTATGGATAATCCAGGCCTGCACCAAACTACAAATCCTAGAATTCTTTCGACACAGCCATGCCAATTAAAGTGATTGCCAACTGGAATTAACTCAGCAGGATTACACTTTCACTTTATTCAGATTTCAAGCCCGACTGAGATATGCACATCCTCAGAAATATGGTCAGAAATGCATCTCTTCCTATCAGAACCCTGGAAGTTGGGATGGAACAAAAGTAAAGAGAGAGTTCTCGCAATACAGGTTGAATATCCCATACCGGAAACGCTTTGGGACCAGAAATGATTTAAATTTCGAAATCTGGAATACTTAAATTTGCAGATATGCACATAATCTATATAAATAAAAATGAAATGTTTGTTTGTGGGATTAACATAACTCAAAAACTACTGAACGAATTGAGGCCAAATTTGGACACAATACACCTATCAGGCCAAAGGGTGACCATCAGTCATAAAAGCACTGAAAAACACAGCAGAAGAGACTTTAAAAGCCAAAAAACAAAAAAATGCATTACAACGCATGCACAAAACTACATATATACACAAACACACACATATATATACATAAACATATACACACATATACACATATATACACACACAAAACACATATACACAGACTGGGCTACAGCAGTGTTTCCCAACTGCTGTGTGCCGTGACGGACCTCCTGCTCTGCCGCAAGAAAAGCTCTCTGCCCCCCCTTCCTTCCCCCCTCCTCCTGCCGAACTCCTGCTGCTTGGGGGAGGAGGAGGAAGGGCCGGGCGGCGAAGAAGAAAAAGAAGAAGGGGCCGGGGTGTAATGCTCCGGAAAGGGGGGTCCGATAAACCAGACTCACTCCAAGCGGGTTGGAAGATAAATCATTTATTGGCTCCTTGCTCCAGGCTCAGCAAAGATAGACTAAAGAAAAGCCCGCGCAAACATCCCTCAAGACTCCCTCCCCGGCCCGCCCCCCGCAGGGTCCCTCCTTCCAAGGCTTGACCAGATGGCCAGTCCACATATCAAAGGCCAGGAAGGTATCTGGCAGATCAAAGGGGATGAGCCTGGTGGTTTCCCGCCCGGCAGCGTCCATATCAATTGGCGCGATCGGCTTGGTCCGTTATGGCATTAAACGAACCAACCGGAGCTGACATAGCGCCCCCCTTCGCAAGACAGTGACCTGCAAGGGAAAGAACAAAGGAAAAGGGGAATCAGGGCCCCGGCTTGTCCGGGAAAGCGGCGTGAAAAGCCTTAACTAGCCTTGGGGCGCTAACGTGGGGTGCCAACACCCACTCAGGGTGTAAGTCCTTGGCGGTCCATTTAACTAAGTAACTAAGACGGCCCTTGTGGCGCCGCGAGTCTAAAATGTCTTTAATCTCAAAGTGGGTGTGGGAGCCCACCATAATAGGCACCGGTGCGCCTTCCTCGGCGGACCACTTCCGGTCGGACACAGCTTTTTTCAATAAGCTCACATGGAACACAGGGTGGACCTTGCGCCAGGTGTGCGGCAGGTCCAGCTTGACCGCCACTGGGTTAATTATCTCCACCACACTGAGGGGTCCTACAAATTTGTTCGCAAACTTGCGAGACGGCTGAGTCGACTTTAGGTTCTTGGTGGAGAGGAACACGCGGTCCCCCACCGCGTACGTTGGCTGGGGCCCCCCTCTTCTTATCAGCGTACAGCTTGTAAGAGTCCCGGGCCTGTCGGAGTGCCGTCTGGATAGCCGGCCAGGCCGCTGCAACCTTGGCTCCCCAATCGGTTACCGGAGTCGCCGGGTCGGCCGCTGGGGCCACCGCAGGGAAGGGCGGAAAGTCGCGACCGGCCACAATGCTGAAGGGCGAGGCCCCCGTCGAAGCGTGCTCGGCGTTGTTGTAGCTATATTCCGCCACGTCCAGCAGCTCGGCCCAGTTGTCTTGCTGGTAGGTCGAGTAACAGCGGAGGTACTGCTGCAGGGTGCGTTGAACCCGCTCCGTGGCGCCGTCCGTCTCCGGATGGAACGCCGTGCTCAGGGCCCGCGGGACCCCAGCCCTGCCAGGAACGCCTTCCAAAACCTGGACGTAAACTGCGGTCCTCTGTCACTCACCACGCGCCGGGGGCAGCCGTGGAGCCGGAAGACGTGATGGGCGAAGAGGCGAGCCAGCTCCGGGGCCGTGGGCAACCTGCGAAGGGGGACAAAGTGAGCCTGTTTTGAGAACAAGTCCACCACCGTCCATATGGTAGTATATCCGTTGCTGGGCGGCAGGTCGACGACGAAGTCCATTGCTATTTCGCTCCAAGGTTCGGCCGGGTCGGCTACCGGTTGTAGCAGCCCCGTCGGCCGGCCCGTCTTGGGCTTGTTCCGTGCGCATACTTCGCACTCCGTTATGTAGTCACTAGTGTCCTTTCTCATGGCCGGCCACCAGAACTGCCGGGCCAATAGCTTTAGAGTTTTAGTGAGGCCGAAGTGGCCGGACAATGTGGAATCGTGGGCTTGAGCTAGGACCGGGGCTCTCTGGCTCTGGGGGACATATAACTTGTCTTTGTAGTACCATATGCCCTTAGCCTCCGTTAGGTCTTCGCGGTGCTCCCTAAGCCAGGCGTCCGCTCCATATGCTGCTGCCAAGTCGGCTAAAAGTTCCGGGGTCCCAGGGACCGTGGGTTTTGGGGCCTTTTCTGCCGCCCGGGTGCGGGCCACCAGGCCCAACTGATGTTTGGAGAACACGGTCCCCACTTCCTCTGGCGCCGAGTAGTCAGCTTCAGGCATCCTGGAGAGCGTGTCGGCCAACACGTTTTTCGGGCCCGGCAGATACTTGAGCTGGAAGTTGAAGCGGCTGAAGAACTGCGCCCATCTCAGTTGCTTGGCATTGAGCCTCTGGGGGGTTTGGAGTGCCTGCAGGTTCTTGTGGTCCGTCCACACTTCGAAGGGCAGGGCGGTGCCTTCCAGGAAGTGCCTCCAGTGGCTCAGCGCTGCCCGCACGGCAAAGGACTCCTTCTCCCACACATGCCACCGCTTCTCCGACGGTGTGAATTTCTTGGACAGGTATGCGCAGGGTCGCAGGGTCCCGTCGTCGTCTCGCTGCAGGAGAATCGCCCCATAGGCCGCCTCCGAGGCGTCGCACTGCACAGTGAACGGCTTGTCGGGCTGGGGATGTCTCAGCAGTGGCTGACTGGTGAAGCTCCGCTTGAGGCTGTCAAAGGCCTCCTGGCACTGCGGAGTCCAGTTGAGCTTCGCACCGGGTGACTTGCCTTTTGGTCTCCCCCAGGCCCTTGGTTTTCAACAGTTCGGTCAGGGGGAGCGCTATATTAGCAAAGTTCTGGATGAATTGTCTATAAAAGTTGGCGAACCCCAAAAAGCCCTGTAGCTGCCGCCGGGTTCGCGGCGCCTCCCACGCGAGCACATCCCTCACCTTACTCGGGTCCATGGCCAGGCCTCGCGTGGAAATGCGGTACCCTAGATAGTCCAGTTCTTGTCGGTGAAACTCACACTTGGACAGTTTGACAAAGAGCTGGTTGTCTCGCAGCCGCTGCAGCACCTCCCGGGTCATCTCCACATGCTCCGCCTCGGATTTGGAGTAGATTAATACGTCATCTAAATACACTAGAACTCCCTTGTAGAGCAAGTCCCTGAAGATTTCATTGATGAACTGCTGGAAAATCTTGGGGCGCCCTTAAGCCCGAACGGGTGACCCGGAATTGATACTGGCCCAGGTGGCAGTTGAAAGCGGTCTTCCAGCAGTCCTCGTCCCTCACCCGGATTCGCAAAACGCCTCCCGAATGTCCAGTTTGGTGAAGATCCGTGCCCCTCCCAGCTGGGCCAAAATCTCGGACATCAGGGGCAGCGGATAGGGGCTTGAGGCGCAAATTGCATTGAGGCCTCGATAGTCCACACACAGGCGCAGTGAGCCGTCCGCCTTGGGCCTGAACAGGACGGGAGCTGCCATGGGGCTGGTGGATTTTTCAATAAACCCTCTGTCCATATTCTTTTCAATGAAGTTTCTCAGTGCTTTTCTTTCTGGCTCGGACAGGGCATATAGCTTTGGGCTAGGCAGTTTGGCGCCTTTTTCGATTTCGATTGCGCAATCGGATTTCCGGTGGGGGGGCAGCTGGTCACTTTCCCGCTCGCTAAAGACCTCCTCCAAATCTCCATACTCTCGTGGGATCTCATTGGGTTGGCTCTCGGCGGCTCCTACGCCTGCCCCCTCGTGGGCTGGGCCCTCAGCGTCTCCAAGGTCATCTAGCCTTGCCTTAGCCTCTCCGTCCCTGAACTGCAGAGCCCCCGTTTCCCAATTAATTTGCGGGTTCTGGCCCCGCAGCCAAGGGGCTCCTAGAATGATGGGCTGGTGGGCCATCGCCGAGATGACAAACTTTAGTCCCTCTTGGTGGGTCCCCATCTGGACCTTCATTTCCCCTGTCTTGTGGGTGGCTGGCTTCCCATTGGCCGGGGACCCATCTAGCTGGGAGAAGAGGATCTGTTCAATTAGAGCCCGGGGCTTTATTCCCAGCTGCCTCGCTAGTCCCGGGGACATCAAGCATCTAGTGCAGCCACTGTCTATCATGGCCGTAGTCTCTATGGGTTGGCCTGCGCCGGGGCCCCACACTTTAACGTCCAACTTGAACGTGTCGCATCCAGGGGGATCTGACTCACCGCCCGAAGGGGTTTGGATCTGCCGTCGGGCGTCTACAGCAGATCGTTGTCGTTTCCCGTCATCCACTCGGAGTCGCTCTCCTCGGTTTCCAGCTCCGGCTCCTCCGCCTCCTGTAGGGGCCTAGGGGCCCGCGCCGTCTCCGCCGCCGCTGCTGCCTTGCCTCGGCCAGGGGTTTTGGCCGGTGTTGCCGGTTTGGCCTCCGGCGCCCGCTCCGCCTTGGGCGAGGGGACTTTTTTTGCGGCATTCCGCTGCTCGGTGGCCGTCTCGTCCGCACGAGAAGCAGGCTCCTCTCTTCCCCCTCTGACTCTCCCGGCTGGTCGACCGGGGCCTGGGCGAGGGTCGCCGGGCTGGTCCCGACCGCCCCTGTGGGCCGGGCCCCATCCCGCGGGGCCTCCCGCCATCTCGGTAGCGCCTGGGCATCTGCTCCATATCACACTCCACTCTCCCCGCTGAGGTTATCCAGTCTTCCAGGGTCTCGGGATTTCCCCGATGCATTGCCCACTCTAGAATGTCCCGCCTTAGGCCTGCCTTGAAGCACTCGAGTATAGTGGACTCGGACCAGCCCCGGATCTTCCCCGCTAAGGCTCGGAAGCTCAGAGCATATTCTGAGACGGTTCTCTGGCCTTGGTAAATCTTCCTTAGTTGAGCCTTGGCCTTCTCCCCGGCTAACGGGTCCCCAAAGCGGGCTCGCAGGGCCTCCAGCAGAGTGTCTAGCCGCCTCAGCTGCGGCGCTCTAGTGTCCGTTAACTGTATCAGCCAATCGGCCGCGGCCTCCTTCAGGTTGGCCCCCACGGCCCGCACCTTGGCCGCTTCCGAGGGGAACGAGTCCCCATAGTCCACCATGTAATTCTGGACGTTGGTGACAAAATAGGACAGTTGGCGGGGGTCCCCGTCGAATTTTACCTTTAGGTCCCTCCGGGATCCCGTCATCTCCTGGGTCTGGTCCTCCAGGCCCAGGTGGGGTGTGAGGCGTCCCTCCTGGGCGGGTTGAGGTAGAGCTCCTCCGAAAACCTCACTCTCTCCGGGACTCTTCCTGGCTGTCCCGCCTCGGCTCCGGCCCCTTCCCGGGAAGGCAGGTTCGGGGATCTCCCAAGCCTCTCTCCTCCTGCCTACTCATCAGTAGGTCCAATTGTGACTGCATCTTTTGCATCGCTTCTGACATCTGGAACATCTGCACCTCCATCCGCAACATTTCGGTGCTGGGGGCTTTCACCTTGCGACGAACCGGGTCCTTCGGCGGTCGGGTCTGGTCAAGATTCTCCGCTCCCTCCATCCCGGTCACCGCCACCTGCGGCTCTCCGCCGGACGCTCCGGCTTCTTCCTCGTCCTCGTCCTCCTCCTCCAGCTCCTCTTCCAGGGCTCTCGGAGGTTGTTCCTCGAGGGGCATCCCTCTGGACTGGGACATCTCTGCGACGTTGGTTACGGTCGGAGGGTTTTCACGGCCGTAGAAGTTGGTGAGTCTATCTTTATGTAATGCTCCGGAAAGGGGGGTCCGATAAACCAGACTCACTCCAAGCGGGTTGGAAGATAAATCATTTATTGGCTCCTTGCTCCAGGCTCAGCAAAGATAGACTAAAGAAAAGCCCGCGCAAACATCCCTCAAGACTCCCTCCCCGGCCCGCCCCCCGCAGGGTCCCTCCTTCCAAGGCTTGACCAGATGGCCAGTCCACATATCAAAGGCCAGGAAGGTATCTGGCAGATCAAAGGGGATGAGCCTGGTGGTTTCCCGCCCGGCAGCGTCCATATCAATTGGCGCGATCGGCTTGGTCCGTTATGGCATTAAACGAACCAACCGGAGCTGACACTGGAAACACTGGGCTACAGCAATGCATGGCAGGGAACGGCTTGTGTGGTATATTGAAGATAGGGACCCAAGTCTAAACACAACATTCAGTTATGCTTGTTATGTATATTCCTCAAATACCTTGGAGGTGAAATGTTTTTAACAATTTTGTGCATGAAAAAGGTTTGTGTACAATGTACTATCAGAAAGCAAATTATCGTCCATGTGGACAGTTTTCAATTTTTGAGGATTTGGGGTTTGGGCATTACAGATAAAATATACTGAACTGAACCTGTATATATCCACCAGCTGTACCTTAATGTATTTTTCTCATGTGTTGCCGTGCCAAGCCAACAGCTCTGGGTGGTGCCTTTCCCCAGCTCCCTTGCTGATCAATGCACCAAGGACTTGAGCATCTGCCAGCAATGCACTTTGATGCATTTGAGCACTCCTGATAGCATGACGCCCTATATTTATGTTTCCATTTCCTCCAAGTCACACCAAGCTATAATAAGTGGACTATGTAAGTCTGAAGCAGTTCCTCTTCAATAATTTAAGTCCTACCCTACAAAAGGATTGTGGCTTTGAGAATACAGGGAGGGCCTCAAGATGTACTGCATCTTGCCAAGGAAATATTTCAAATTGCTGTGAGATGGGATCAACATGGAGGCACATAGCAACAACGTTGTGCTTACAGCCAACAACAATCAAACAACCATTGACCTACAGTTTGCCTGCATTCTTGAATTTCATTCATTGGAATGAAGGGTAGTAGCTGGAAGCCCTTTCACACATCACCATTATAGCACTATGGTCCAGCTTTAAACATCCTGGGGTTCGTAGTTTGGGGAGGCAGCAGAATTTTTTTAAATTTCATGTTCTTTATTGAGGGTTTTAATACATACAATAAAATAAAGATAGTGGGGAGAGAGTAGGAGTAGGAAAGAGTAGGACAGAACGGGATAAAGGTGGGGCTAGGAAAGAAGGACGGGGTTAGGGGTAGACATGGAGGTGGGGACATACAGGGGGTGGGAAAAAGAAAGAAAATTAAAATAGAGGAAGGCAAGATCTGAGATAAAGTGACTTCCAGTCCAGTCTGCAGGGTAAAAAATAAATCTTGGATTGTCCTTTTAACCGAAGTTGATCTTAATGTCACCTCCTCCCCTTATAGAGTTTCTAGACCCCTTTTCTTTCCTTATTGGATTTCCCTTTGGGGTTAACTTCTTTCAGATAGGCTTGTCACGATGCAAGACCTAGGCTGGCCCCTTAATCACACACACAGAGACGGAAATCAGCTAACTACTTTATTGAATGATAAAACAGTTGAAAAGGTAATTGTCCATAAAAATCAAAAGTAATCCAAAAGATAAAAGGTATAGTCCAAAAGCAAACTTGGCAGTAAGATCCAAAGACTTGGCAAGGCTCCGCTTAGCTAGCGGATCAAAGGATGAAACAAGGTTGCAAGATACCAGCTCTGCTTGACAGGCCCTAGCCCCAAACTTAGCTACGTGGACTTGGCTTCGCTACACATCTGTATAGGATAGACGTGGCCGAAGTACTGAGGATCCGTTCCCACGGATCCTATACTTAATCCCTTGGCGAGGCCCCGACGCCTAGGCTTCTCCTCCTCCAATCTGTGCTGCGAGCCCTCGGTCGGTCTAGGCTGTGAAACCAACCCCTCCTGCTAGCCTCAATGCTCCGTCTCCTATCAAACGTTCGACCTTGCCTCCCAGCACCTGTTTCCCTATCTTCGTGAGAGTCGAACTCCCCTTCTGCTTCCTGGGCCTCTCCCTCGGTTGTTTCCCACATTCTTTCTTGCGAACCTCGCCCCCCCCGGCCGTTCATAATCTTCACTATCACTGCTTTTGAATTCCGACTGGCCTTCCTGCCTCTCGTAAGGATCCGGCCAGCCGTCATCCCAGGCCAGGCTTTCTGTGGGTGAAGAAGGCCCAGCTATCTCAAAATCCCCTTCTTCTAGCCCCTCCAAATCCTCTTCAGAATCAGCTGGCTCCAATGCAAGTGGGACCCCCGGTGCTGCCCCCTGCCACCCAGGCACAAACGAGAACTGGTGTGCTACAAGGCTATTAATTGTTTCCAATTTGTCATATTGTCCGGGTTTTGGTCTGTCACTCTGCTTTTCAGAATGTCCAGGTCCATTATTTCCCTTGATTTAAGTAGCCAATCCTCAATTTTCGGCGGGGTGGTGGTTTTCCATTTTTTTGCTATCTCAATTCGCGCCGCCGCAGCCAGATAGAAAAGGATTTTATCATCATTTCGTTGAATTTCAAAGTCCATTATGTTCAGCAGATAATAGTCCGGTTTAATTTCCATCTTCAGATTAAGGATTTTAACTATGTGCGAATGTACTTCCCTCCAGAACGGCTTGACCTTCTTGCAGGTCCACCAACAGTGGATGAATGTACCTCTTCTTTCACCACACTTCCAACAGTTGTCTTTTAAGTTGTTATAACATTTTGCCAGGCTCACTGGGGTGTGGTACCAATGATAAAACATCTTGTACCAATTTTCTGTGATGTTGGTGAAGCCCGAATACTTTAATTTCCCTTTCCAAACCCCTTCCCAATCTTTAAGGAATATGGAGTGGCCCAATTCCTGGGCCCATTTCACCATGGTTTCTTTGACCATTTCATCCTCCGTCTCCCATTCAAGAAGGTTTTTGTACATAAATGATATTTCCTTATTCTCCAATTTCATGATTCTGTCCCATGTTGTCTCTAAGATGCAAAAATCCCCCCCCCCGAATTAATTTTTTTAAAAACACCTCCAAACCCAATGATTCTGCAGGATTTTGCCATGGAAATTGAAGTGGAATATGTGCTATAATTATGCAGAACAAGTGAGACCATAGTCTCAGCATTTCTTTCATTGTCCCCAAACACTATGGTGCCCTCGATAGTTATTAGGAAGTGGCACTGACATTATAGAATATTTGTTCAAAATGTCACTGCACACAACCGAAGCTAATTAAACAGAAGTGAGCTACAGTTCTCTCTCTCTATGTGTGTGTTTTCATCAGAGAAATTATTCCTAATTTCCCTTTTATTTAAATACAATTGAAGTTGGCCTTCCATATCCACAGTTTCGGTGCCTACGGATTCACTCAAACACAGCTTGAATATATATATTTCATTAACCCTCCCAAGTGTGTGTGTGTGTATATATATATATACTGTGTGTGTGTGTGTATATATATATATATATATATATATATATATCTGTATCAGGCATGTAGCCAAGGGGGGGGGCTTCAGCCCCCGAAATTCTCAGGGTGGTCCCCGAAAAGGCCTTTCTGGTACATTATTTAAACTGTTATGTTTATTCATATCATGATCTGATCACCATGCTCATTATATCCCACATTAATGGGGTTATTGGGATAACAATACAAAAGGTTTGCTAGGGTAGACCCTCTTCCACCCTGTCTCAGCCCCCCCCCCGAACCAAACTCACCCCCCTCCCGAATCAAAATCCTGGCTACGGCCCTTATCTGTATGTATGTATATATATATATATATATATGCATATCTGTGTGTGTGTGTATAGTGTGTGTGTGTATGTACTGTATAGATAGATAAAAAAGTTACAGAGGAGATACCACATTTTTTGCTCATGCCTCAAAGACCCGAAAGAGCATTTTATCTAAAGAAAAGTAACCGCAGAGTAACTGAGAAATTTAACTACAGTCTTTATGCGATTATAACTGTAGTACACTAAATAGTAGAAAACTACACAGACCTAGGTACGTATTATTAGCTTTTAAGAGATATAAATTTTAAGGCCAGCGATTTTAATATGTGTACATTTGATAACCTGTATTGTGTTTTATATGTGACTTTTATCTGTATTGTATTTTTCTGTATCTGCCTAAGGTTTGTTAACTGAAATAAAGGCAATTGATTGATTGATTGATTGATATAGGTTATAGATAGAGAGACAGACAGACAGACAGACAGATAGGCAAATGTTTCCCCTGACATTAAGTCCAGTCATGTCTGGCTCTAGAGATGATGCTCATCTGCATTTCTAACTCAAAGAGCTGGCGTTGTCCATAGACATCTCCAAGGTCATGTGGCTGGCATGACTGTATGGAGCACCGTTACCTTCCCACTGGAATTCATCCCGCTCCTCAGATTCTAACTGACAACCTTTTGGTCAGCAAGTTCAGCACCTCAATGGTTTAACCCACTGCTCCACTGGGGGCCTTGTGTGTGTAGAATATATATATATGAATGATGTCATTTTATTATACCATTGTATATAATGGGACTTGCGTATCCATGGGTTTTGGCATCCATGGGGCATCTTGGAACCAAACTCCAATGGCTACCAATGGAACACTATACAATCACAAACTACAATTCCATTTCAGGCCACAGACTTTATTTCCTCCATAGTGCTTTAGGTATTAAGTGATGCTGATTGGAAGGCAGGAAGAAAACCCATTGCCTTCTCCAAGCAGAAACTCACTTATCCTCAAATATATCACAAGGGCAGCCATGGAAACAAGAGCACATAAACAGAAGATCAGCACTCTGGTGATATTTGAGTTCAGCTCTGATCCCATTGTACTCAGGCAAAGGAAGGTAAGAAGAAACATAAGCTGAGTACAAATCTTTATGGAAAAGAGACAGAAAAGCTGTAGAGTTCTGCATCAACAGAGCTATGGTGTCCAGGCCAAGGAAAGTAATAGCATCAATTTATTTTGCCTTGGTCCAAAGCAGACTAGAGTGCCCCAAGTTTTTGTCCTAGGCCTGGTGCTATTCAGCATATTCAGCAAGGAATTGAACACTGGAATAGAAGGCATGCCAATCACATTTGCAGATGGCACCAAATTGGGAGGGAGAGGTAATAGAATCAGAATCCAAAATGACCACCGTAGATTAAAGAGCTGGAACAAAACTAACAAAATGAAAACAACATTATTCTGGCAATAAACATGAAATGCACAGATATAGGATGAGTGAGACTTGCCTCAAAAACAGGGATCTTAGTGGAACACAAGCAGAATATGAGTCAACAGTGTAATGCAGCAGCTAAAAAAGCCAATGTGATTCTAGGCTGATCAATAGGAAGGCATAGTCCTACTCTCTCCTGTTTTGTCAGTGTGAAGACGCGCCTGGGGTCTTTAACTTAGAATAGGAACAAGGACGTGACATCTCTTCCCAGGGGAATTCTTCTTGCCTTCCCATAGAGAACTGGAATTCCCAAGGACCAAACCAGTCACTTTAGATAACTCAAACAGGCTTTATTGTTCACAAAAGGAGTTATCTTGTTGAGGTATTAAACTTAGTTCTCCAAACAGGGGTAAAATAAAATATACATTACAGTTCTTTAGTTGTTTGGGTCCAGGAAGCTTTCAGCCGGATGGCTTTCCAAATTCTCTCTCTTAATGGCTTTGAGGTGAGAACTCTCTTAGCCCCAGTCAAATGGCCTATATTGAAGGCACAGAGCCTTCCTCTTGGTGCCAAATGACTAGTTGAAGGCACTTGAGATTCCACAGTCCCATCCAGGTGTGCTGGATATGCAGAATGAATCCAAGCTATAAAGAGTTGGTGCTAGAGAATGCCTGACTGAGGCCTGGCTGGCAAACCCTCTAACACGTCCTCTTCTGTAGAGATGCAGGCAAAATCTAAAGCTAGATTTCCAAAGTCTCAAAGGGGAGGAAAAACAAACTTAATGATGATTGACAGCTCTAAAGAACCAATCAATGCAACCAAAACTTAACAACACTAAACAGACTAGCTGAAACATAATCCAATAGTTAAACCTTGCAACTTAAAGTATTATACACAGGTGGCATCAGCCACGCCTTCACAGTCAGACCTCACCTGGAATAGTCCAGATACCATAGTTTGGGAAAGATAACGACAATTTGGAATATGTCCAGAGGAAGGTATCCACATGGAAAGGGGCAAAATTAATGCGCTGCTCCTCTGAATAAGAATTCTGTCCTTCATGGAAAGTTTCCTCAGTTTGTAAATCTTCCTTCAGTCTGTATCTGTGTGTATACATATAATTTGTTTATCTATGTGCATGTGTGAGCCACATATACACATTAAAATTATATATACTGTATGTGTGTATACACTTACACATATAGATGTACATATAGTGACATATATGTTTATGTTACATATATAGTTTTATGTGTATATGTGGCCGTGTGTGCACACACACACACAAGCACATGTAAAAACAAAATATTACAACTTGCAATCCCTTTCTCTGCTCCTTTTTGTCTGGATGCGTAAAGCATATTTGTAAATACTCACCTGAAGTTTTCAGTTACACATATAGACGTAGATATAAACATATATAGTTACATATATGTATGTTTATGTTACATATATCGTTTTATGTGTATATGTGGCTCTGTGTGTGTGTGTATATATGCACACATGTATATTATATATGCGTGTGTAGTTTTTGTGTGTGTATGTGTACACACACACACAAGCACATATAAAAACAAAATATTACAACTTGCAATCCCTTTCTCTGCCCCTTTTGTCTGGATGCCTAAAACATGTAAATACCCAACTGAAGTTTTCAGTTATTCCAATACTATCCCCAAAGGGATATCACCTAAGATAGGAGTGAGTTTGTTTTCTGCACCGGGACTGTGGCGCAGCTGGCTGGGTGTCAGCTGCATTAAGATCCCTATTGACCGAAAGGTTATGAGTTTGAAGCCAGCCCAGGTCGGAGTCAGCTTCCGGCCAATATTGTTGTCGACCTTTGCAACCCGAAAGACAGTTGCATCTGTCAAGTAGGAAATTTATGTACCACTTACATGTGGGGAGGCTAACAACAAATTTATGAGGCCATAAAAAATCTCCAGCAAAAAGCATGCGGGAAATGTGGAAAGTACTTCATCAGTGTTGCAGATGGACGGTGAAGCGACAGCTCCCCTGGTGGCCAGAATAAAATTAAATAGTCTCTGACTGACTGTCTATATGTGTTGTGTGTCTATGGCATTGGATGTTTGCCATGTATGTGTATATTGTAATCCGCCCTGAGGTCCCCTGGGTGAGAAAGGCAGAATATAAATACTGTAAATAAACAAACAAACAAACAAACAAATAAATTCTGCTGCTCCAGAGACTGAGACACAAATAGATTCAAATCAAAAGAGAGAAGATTCTGAATGAACATTACGGAAAATGTCCTCATGCTAAGACTTGTCAGAAGGAAGAATATAATAATAATAATATAATAATAATATTTATTTATACCCCGCTGCCATCTCCCCGAAAGGGACTCGGGGTGGCTAACATGAGGCCAAGCCCAAAGATACAATACAGCAAAATAAAGTGCAAAATACAACAACAAAAATTACATCACAATAAAGTACATACAGTGGCAAAATAAAATAAACAAAGCAAAATAGCATAATAGAAAATTGAACACAATGGACAGGCCAAATGGACCAGATAAAATGATAAAACCCTGGATGAGGTAGGAGTAGAAACAGTGTATTTGAGAGGAGCCCAAAAAGAAAGAACAAACAGTACAGTTAGGCCTTCAATTTAGGACGGGGAAGTGCATCTTAAGGACAACACTGGAGTTGGAACAGACAGAAATGGGATGAATGGTCACTCCAAAGGCACAACGAAAGAGCCATGTTTTTAGTTCTTAAAGGCTGCTAGAACATTGTGGACTCTCTGTTATTGTTGTTTGAGGTTTTCAAAACATAAAATGCCTACTTGTTGAGTTGCTTTGGGTATAGATTTGTAAACAGACAGTGGGTTGGGATAGATGACATTTGGGAATCCTTTCCATTCTATTATTCTTCATAGGTATAATTATCCTTGGGATATAATTGGCTGCAACTAATTTGCACAGTGGATCAACAATGCAATCAGCAAGACGTTGCTTGTTATTTGAAATTCCACATAGGAAATGCAACCGCTTTAGAAACACTACAGGGAAAAAAAGGTAGACCAATTGCACTATGATTCTGGCTACGATCGTCCACACACTGGCTACGGTGGTCCATGCCACAGTGACATCACGGCTGGACTACTGTAATGCCTTGTACGTGGGGTTGCCGCAGTCAACCACTCGTAAATCCAGCTAGTGCAAGAATGCAGCCGCAGACTCCTCACCGGGACACCACTGAGATGCCATATCGCGCCATCTCTACAGCGCCTGCACTGGCTGCCAGTCGAGCTCAGAGCCATCCACAAGATCTTGTCGCTACCTTTAAGGCCCTCCATGGCGCCGGCCGAGCTTATTTAAAAGACCGCTTGTCCGACCAGCTATTTAAGGACGCCGCTGCTCAGGAAACAGGGACCTTCTCCGCATCCCAGGTGTGAGTGAGGCCCGCCGACACCACGAGACGGAGAGCTCTTTCCGCGCCCCTGTTCTTTGAACTTGATGCCGGCGGATCAGAGAGCTATCCGGGACATGTCCCAGTTCCTGACCGCATTGAAGACCTGGCTCTTCCGAAAGGCTTACGGCTAAGGACACCTCCAGACTTAGCCTGAATTACTGGAACTATTTTTTCCTATTCTTTATTCTATTGAATTTTTTTAAATGTAAGTCGCCCGGAGCACTGACGTGGAGGGCGACTCATAAATAATAAAATCAATCAATCAATCAATCAACACTGGTCACATCACGAATAGATTACTGCAACGACTCCCACGGGCTGCCTTGAAGACGGTTAGTCCAACGGGCGGCTGCCAGATTACTAACAGGAGCTACATACAGTCAGCATACCACCCCCTTGTTGTGTCAGCTCCACTAGCTGCCTGTCTACTTCCGAGCTCAATCCAAAGTGCTGGTTTTGACCTATAAAACTCTATATGGTTCTGGCCCAGCTTACTTGTCCGAACGCATCTCCCTCTACATCCTATCTCGTAACTTAAGATCATCCAGGGAGGCCCTGCTCTTGCTCCCGCCAGAGTCGCATATGCTGCTGGCAGGGACGAGAGACAGGGCCTTCTCGGCTGTAGCTCCTTGCCTGTGGATTACGATCGATCGACCCCATCCCTCCTGGCATTCAGGAAGAAGTTAAAATCTTGGTTTTGGGACCAGGCTTTTGCGCAATAACTTAATGCAGCATTTTGACTGGAAAGGACTGGTAATACGACAGATATAAGGATACAGCTTTACTGTTTTATTAATTAATGTGATTGATTGTTGATTATTTGTTTTAATTAATTGCTATTGTTTTAATTTATGTATTTATGGTTTTATAATGTGTTTTGATGGTGGCATCGAATTGCTGCCTTTGTTAGCCTCGGAAGGGGGGGGGGGGGGGTTGAGAAGGGCAGGTAAAAATGCTGTAAAATACATAAATAAATAAATGATTCTAATAATGATTCACAGCTGCATCCTATGGAATCATTCTAAACTCAATATTTCATAAGTGAGAACTATCGCAACAAAAAAGGAATGATAGCACTATAACTGTGTAGTATGGATGGGCCCTTGAGTCCTTTCGCCCAAAGTTAAGACCACACCTGGAATACTGTGTCCAATTCTGGGCACCACAATTGAAGGGAGATGTTTACAAGCTGTAATGCGTCCAGAGGAGGGCGACTAGAATGATCAAAGATCTGGAGAACAAGCCCTATGGGGAGTTTCTCAAGTCGCTCCTGACACGAATAAACAATGGTGATACATTTATTTTTTAAAAAAATATTTTTTATTAAAAGTTTCCAAATTACATTTTTAAAAAGTGGGGAAAAGAGGTAAAAACATAGGGGAGAAGGGAAAGGGATAGTTGATGAAAAAAGAGAAGAGAAAAAGAGAGAGAGAGAGAGAGAGAGAGAGAGAGAGAGAGAGAGAGAGAAAGGAGGGGGGTATCAAAAGGGGTGGAAAATATGGGGAGGTACAGAGAGGGTTAGATTTAAGGGTATTTGTGCTTCCATTCTTCTATATATTGGTTTTAATTTTTCTTATAGTCCTTTTTTAAATTCATGATGATACATTTAAAATATCTTATGCCCCACCTCAATCCATGAAGACAAATGAGTAAATAATAATGATAATAAATTATTATTATTATTATTATTACAGTCTCTTGATTTCTAAATTATCTGGTTTATATTGATACCCTTATTAATTAAATTATTACTACTACTACTAATTATTACTAATTATTGTTACTATTTAATGTTATTGAACTGACTTTATTGTATATTTTGGATATAAATAATAAATGAAATTCAGTAAAACCCTCACATTTGTGAGATCGCTTTCTGTGGTTTCGGTTATCCACATCTAACATAATATGTCCTCTCTATGCATTTTCCAGGTCCTCTATTCTGGTGTTATTTTTCGGTCTGAACGTCAATATGGTTCACTATTATCCACAGTTTTGCATATTGAAGCAAAGTACGGTAGTGTCTGGATCTACATTGCAATATAAAGCAGTTTGAATCTGCATTATATAGTCCAGGTAGACCAGAGTGTTTCATACATTTCCTGTTAATAACACACTTTTTTTGACAAAATAATTTAGTTTTACTAGCAAACCAGAGGTTAACTAACCCCTTATGAGAGATACAGCCACAGACATAAATTATAATAACAAAACATATGGGACACACCACATGTCTCATGAAAAACTTTCACATATATAGATATAAATATAGATATAGGTAAAGGTGTGCCCTGACATTAAGTCTAGTTGGGTCTGACTCTGGCGGTTGGTGCTCATCTCCATTTCTAAGCCAAAGAACCGGCATTGTCCGTAGACACCTCCAAAGTCATGTGGCTGGTATGACTTCACACACACACAAATATATACGGTAATATATGATTTGTAAGACAATCATATACATTTCCAAGATTTCCAAAATGTAAATATGTGCGGGGATTTAATCTAATAAAACAATTACTTCTCAGAGGCTTCTCATTATGTTGGCAGAAGACACCTACACAGGGCAGCTGACATATTAAAGTGCCACATATTCAAGTGTTTTGGAAAGCTCTGGCATAAACCTATACAATGCAGTTCAAACTGCGTTATATGGGTCTACAGGGGTGGGCAACCTATGGCCCGTGGGCCGGATCCAGCCCGGCAGCCGATCCAGCCCAGCAGCATTCGGCGACCTACGGTGGCTGATTGCCCTGCCGACCCGGAAGACTTGATTGTCTTCTGGGTCGCCAAGACGATCAGCCACCTCAGATCGCCGACTGCTCCCCCTGCTGGCTCGGATCGCCTCAAGGGATGGCAGGCACTCCATAGCAGGGCGATCAGCTGGGGAACGGCTGGGGGCGAGAGCGGGCGGAGGCCTGCAGCCTCCGATTGCCTGCTACTCTGCTTTCCTCTGCGGCGGCGGCTGGGTCAGCTTTGCCATCCGCTGGGCTGGGCCCATTGGGCCATTCCATCTTGGTTCGCACCTTGTCTTCTTGAATTTAATTTAATTTAATTTTCGTGGTTTTTATTATTATTTTATAATAATTTTATAATAATAATATAATAAATAATATAATGTTATAATATATTATAATTTCAATATATTATAATGTCTATATATATTATAGTATATATATAAACTCTTTCTATATATACTATAATAATTATGATATTAATACTAATAATATATGAATATTTCTTGATATATTAATATGTTAATATTAATGATGTGTAATATATAGTAAATATAGTAAATAAATAAATAAATAAATTATGTAGATTAGAATGTAGTTCCGCCTTTAGGTGCGGCCCTCCATAATATTTTTTGGCTCTCATGTGGCCCCTTGGAAAAAATAATTGCCCACCCCTGGTCTACACCTACCATATAATGCTTATTCAAACTGCACTATAGTGTTTGGCAGTGTAGATTCTAATCCAGCTTTCAAACCACAGTAGCACACTGACTCCCGCTTCTACAAAACATACTGATAGAAACTTCTGTTCATGCACATAAAGAAAGAAGCAAGGCATTGACATATCCAGCCTATCCTATGTTCAGCTATCAGGTAAGAAGACAATACCTTAAATCAAGAAATACCTTCCTAAGATGTACAGCGATACTTGCAGGAACACCTCAGCAAGCAAGAGTCCAAAAGTGGCAGGTAAAAACCTGGAACCTCAATCAGTAGCTGAAACTGGATGATAAACTCCCCCCTGGGCACACAGAAGACTGGGAGACTTGAAAGGTGCTGAACAGACTGCATTCTGGCACTAAGAGATGCAGAGCCAATCTTTAAAAATGGGATCACAAAGTGGAGTCCACGACATGCGAGTGTGGAGAAGAGCAAACCACAGACCACCCATTACCATGCAACCACATGCACAATGGAGAACCTTCTTATAGCAACACCAGAGGCACTCCAAAGTGGCCATCTACTGGTCAAAGGACATTTAGCATAATGACAAGATTTTATCTTTGTTTGTGGGTTTTTAATGCATTACAACTGTATTCTAAATTTGCTTCTGATGCGATAAATAAATACATGCATTCCACCTTTCCTTTTCTCAGCCTTTAACTTACCATCAGTCAGTCAGTCACACACATATTGTTACATTGCACACATTAAAGGCCTCCGTCCAATCATTGCTCCAAATCTTTGCCTCAATCCCACAAAACTGAAATTGCAACCCAATATACCTCTTGATAAAATCAGTTTGACCTCTGCAACTACGATAGAAGTGCTTGCTGCTAATACCCCGGAAGATTTCCCCAAGAGCATAAAGACGATCCCACCAAGTGGACATCATCTCCATTTGTGATGTGGTCCTTTCATTACAGATAGGCATCCCTTATTAGGACTTCCGATATCCAAAAGGTCCCAAAAATCCAAAATTTCTTCACCTGCGTGGCTGAGACAGAGTGAAACCTTGCCTTTCTAATAGCTCATTGTTCACAAACATTGTTTCATGCTCAAAATTGTTGCAATATTATATAGAGCAGTGGTTCTCAACCTTCGTAATGCTGTGACCCCTTAATACAGTTCCTCATGTTGTAGTGACCCCCAATCGTATTATTTCATTGCTACTTCACAACTGTGATTTTGCTATTGTTATGAAGCATAATGTAAATATCTGATATGCAGGATGCATTTTCATTCACTGGACCAAATTTGGTACATATACCCAATATGCCCAAAGGGAGGGCGAGATTGATGTTGTCATTTGGGAGTTGTAGTTGCTGGGATTTATAGTTCACCTACAATCAAAGAGCATTCTGACCCCCCCCCCCCAATGTTGGAATTGAACCAAACTTGGGATACAAAATTACCATGACCAACAGAAAATACTGGAAGGGTTTGGTGGGCACTGACGTTAAGTTTTGGAGTTGTAGTTCACCTACATCCCGAGAGCACTGTCAACTCAAAACAATGATGGATTTGGACCAAACTTGGCATGAATATCAATATGCCCAAATGTGAACGCTGGTGGAGTTTGGGGAAAATAGACTTGACATTTGGAAGTTGTAGTTGCTGGGATTTATAGTTCACCTACAATCAAATAGCTTTCTGAACTCCACCAAAGATAGAATTGGGCCAAACTTCCTTAACACACACACCCCATGATCAACAGAAAATGCTGTGTTTTCAGATGGTCTTTGGTGACCCCTCTGACAGTCCCTCGTGACCCCTCCAGGGGTCCCGACCCCCAGGTTGAGAAACACTGATATAGAGCTTGTTACAATCTATATAAATAAAAATGTAATGTTAGTTTGTGGGATTAACATAACTCAAAATCCACTGGACAAATTGCTGCCAAATCTGGCCACAAGACACCTACAAACCCAAGGAGTGAACATCACTCAAAAAATTGATTTTGTCATTTGGGAGTTGTAGTTCCTAGGATTTATAGTTCACCTACAATCAAAGAGCATTCTGAACTCACCAACGATAGAATTGAAACAAACGTGGCACACAGGACTCCCATGACCAACAGAAAACACTAGAAGGGGTTGGTGGGCATTGACCTTGAGTTTGGGAGTTGTAGTTCACCGACATCCAGAGAGCACTGTGGACTCAAACAATGATGAATCTGGACCAAACTTGGTGCGGATGCTCAATATGCCCAAATGTGAACACTGGGAGAGTTTGGGGGAAATAGACTTTGACATTTGGGAGTTGTAGTTACTTGGATTTATAGTTCACCTACAATCAAATAACATTCTGAACCAATGACAGAATTGGGGCAAACTTCCCATACAGAACCCCCATGACCAACAGAAAATACTTCAGGGCATCCAGTCCAACTCCCTTCACCAAGGCAAGAAAAAGTAATCAAAGCCCTCCTGACAAAGAGCCATCCAGCCACAGATATAGATAGATAGATATGATTCACACACAGAGAGATAGCTATCTATCTATGTACTGCATATAATAAAAGTCAGTGTTTGCGGCAGGAGGTGCGGCGGGCAGGAGGTGCGGTGGGCGGGAGGTGCGGCGGGCGGGAGGTGCGGAGGAATATGTGGCAGCTTTTCAATTGGTTGCCACTGTGGGATTATTTGCATAAAGGACTCTCATTGACCAGCAACAAAACTCCTACACTCTAAGGCACTGAAGCAGGTTTGGTACTTTTCCAAGCAAAAAGTACAGTCAGAGAGTGATGCTACCTGCGCATCAACTCTGAAAAAGAGGGTTTTGGTGTCTGGAATCAATCAGGCACATGTTATAGAAGACTAACACCCTGATTAAATGCATTTTAATCCACTCTGTGCCAAGTTATACCATATATGTTAGATGAGTGGGAATATAGTGCAGTTGAGCTATGAAAGTTAATGGAATTTTTAGTGCTAATGGGAGAACATCATTAAAGATGACAGAGCCGGTCTGGTTTCACTGCTGGCAGGAAGCCCGGACTAAAAGTTGCAAAAGAGAGAACAAGGAGGCTCTGCATTGATAAGTTTGCCTGAGAAAGGAATACGCTTATAGATGGCTATTGTTCTCATTTTTAGTGATGACAGAGAAATGATGTAAATGATTTGAATGATGTTATTGGATTATTGAAATGTCATGTAACAACATTAATCACCAGCCAATTATGATTGTTTTTTAACCATAAAGAAGGGGTGGGTTTAACTGACTGGAATCCATTACGAGTATAAATGCCTTGGTATGGAATGTATCGGGTCCTTTGCACTACCTACGGCCGTTCCGTAGGGCAAAATACCCACCAGCTGGTGATAGAAAATAAACCTTTTGTTTTTCACCTACTTCACAGTTGTCACGCTCTCCCTCTTCC
>JARBWK010000004.1:158044436-158286232 GCA_030556195.1 Anolis apletophallus
TCTGCATTGATAAGTTTGCCTGTGAGAAAGGAATACGTTTATAGATGGCTATTGTTCTCAATTTTTAGTGATGACAGAGAAATGATGTAAATGATTTGAATGATGTTTATGGATTATTGAAATGTCATGTAACAACATTAATCACCAGCCAATTATGATTGTTTTAACCATAAAGAAGGGGTGGGTTTAACTGACTGGAATCCATTACGAGTATAAATGCCTTGGTCTGGAATGTATCGGGTCCTTTGCACTACCTACGGCTGCGTTCCGTAGGCAAAAATACCCACCAGCTGGTGATAGAAAATAAACCTTTTTGTTTTTCACCTACTTCACAGTTGTCACGCGTTCTCCCTCTTCCTAGTATCCGCACGTTCGGGCAGCGTTGGTAAGGTTAACTTGGTACTTGGAGTTCTAGAACTCCCGGTTCTGCTTCAGCACCAGACAGTTTTTCCGTTGGAACTGGAATGTTCATTTCCTAATAGGATTTCACTACAGAGAAAGAGTTTCCTAATGTACTGAGAGCACTACTAGCATTACAAGCTAGGCCCAAAAATAGACATACATCCTTCCAGCCAAAGGTGAAAACACCACTTTTCCCAACAGGCCTCAGCCTGAATTGACAGTAAGGCTTCCTAGGCCACAGCCTGCATTGACAGTACGGCTTCCTAGGCCTCAGCCTGCATTGACAGTAAGGTTTCCTAGGCCTCAGCCCAAATTGACAGTACGGCTTCCTAGGCCTCAGCCTAAATTAACAGTAAGGCTCCCTAGGCCTCAGCCTAAATTAACGGTAAGGCTTCCTAGGCCTCATCCTGAATTGACAGTAAGGTTTCCTATGCCTCAGCCTGAATGGACAGTACGGCTTCCTAGGCCTCAGCCTGAATTGACAGTACGGCTTCCTAGACCTCAGCCTGCATTGACAGTAAGGCTTCCTATGCCTCAGCCTCAATTGACAGTACGGCTTCCTAGGCCTTAGCCTAAATTAACAGTAAGGCTTCTTAGGCTCAGCCTAAATTAACGGTAAGGCTTCCTAGGCCTCATCCTGAATTGACAGTAAGGTTTCCTATGCCTCAGCCTATGCCTCAGCCTGAATTGACAGTACGGCTTCCTAGACCTCAGCCTGCATTGACAGTAAGGCTTCCTATGTCTCAGCCTCAATTGACAGTAAGGCTTCCTAGGCCTCAGCCTCAATTGACAGTAAGGCTTCCTAGGCCTCAGCCTGCATTGACAGTAAGGGTTCCTGGGCCTCAGCATGAATGGACAGTAAGGGTTCCTAGGCCTCAGCCTGAATGGACAGTAAGGCTTCCTAGGCCTCAGCCTGAATTGACAGTACGGCTTCCTAGACCTCAGCCTGCATTGACAGTAAGGCTTCCTATGCCTCAGCCTCAATTGACAGTAATAGGCCTCAGCCTCAATTGACAGTAAGGCTTCCTAGGCCTCAGCCTGAATGGACATTAAAGCTTCCTAGGCCTCAGCCCATTTCAAATAAACCGGGCACTACCGGGTCCCAAAGCTAGTAGTATCATAGATTTGAAAGGGACCCTTAAACAAAGACAATTCTATGTTGCATGTTTCACAGTAGGCAAACCAGACAATCTCTACATCAACACAAGCATAAAGAAATCGCATATATTAGAAACCAACACTCTCTCATTACTTTATTTTCCAGATCACCAGACTGGGCCACAGCAATGCCTGGCAGGGGACGGCTAGTCTATATAAATAAAAATGTAAATGTCCATTTGTGAATGACTTCAAAACTTCCAAAATACTTCACCGATTGCTTCAAAATCTGGACACAATATAGCATTCGAACAGACAAATGTTTTTATGTATTCACATACATACTATTATATAGATGGCACACCTGTGACAGGTAAAAATATGCTTGGCATCAAAAACAGCACCACCTGCTGGAGGTCCAAGCAACACATCACAAAGTGACCCCATCAGGTCTGGAGCCAATTAGGGATCCCCGGCTTGGTCTCTCCAAATCACGTCTACCTGCCTACCTCCCTCCGGAGCAGAACCGGGAGAAGAAGATGGTAGGGAAAGTAGGGAAATCCAGGCCGGGGAGAGGGGAGGAGCGGGGCATGGGCAAGGAGGTAGGCCCAGCCCCAGGTTTCAATAGCCTCACGGCCTGCCCAGCCTAGCCTGGCACCAAATCATGCCCGCGCCACCAGGAAGAGTGGAAGCTCAGAAGGAAGGAAGGACTGAATGGTAGGAGAGACAGATAGGAGGGAAAGAAAGGAAAAGGTTTCCCCAAAACACACGGATCATTATTATATAGACTAGTATCATTGCTATTATTAGCACCGGGAATGTGGCGGAGCTGGCTAAGTGTCAGCTGCATAAGATCTCTCTGACCAGTAGGTCATGAGTTCGAGGCCTGCCTGGGTTGAGGTGGGTGCTCGACCTTGAAGTGTAGCCTGCTGTTGACCTTTGTAGCCCCAAAGACAGTTGCATCTGTCAAGTAGGAGATAAAGGTACCACATTAAGTGGGGAGGCAAATTTTGACTGAATTATGAGGCCATTAAAAAACTCCAGGAATGCTGAGGAATGTGGAAGGAACAACAAGGGACGCTGGGAATGCTGAGAGATGAGGAGTGCGTCAGCTCCCCCTGGTGGCCAGACCTTGCCTCTGTTCATCTATATGTTCGTCTGTATGTGTATATGTGTACCTGTAATCTGCTCTGAGTCCCCTTCAGGGTGAGAATAGTGGAATACATATGTATTTCATTATAGATAACTATATAACTATTATATATACCATAAAACATATAATATATATTATATAATATATAATTACAATATTTTATATATTACTGTTATATAGATTACTATATAATATGTTACTATTATATATTACTATATCCAAATTAAATAGACTCATAGAATAGAGTTGGAAGGGGCAGTTGAGCAGTAACAAGAGAAGGAGGGAAAGAAGGAAGGAATTAAGGAGGGAAAGGGGGAAGGAAGGAAGGAAGGAGAGAAGGAAGGAAGGAAAGGTAGAGAAGGAAGGAGAAAAGGAAATTAAAAAGTGAAAGGAAAGCAAGAAGGAAGGAAGGAGAAAAGGAACAAAAGACAGAAAGAGGGAGGGAGGGAGGGAAGGAAAGAGGGAAGGAAGGCTGTAACCAAAGAGCAAAGAAAGGGAGGAAAGAAACTGGAAGAGATGGAAGAAAGAAGAAGAGACATAAGAAGGGAAATAAAAAGAGGGAGGGAAGGAAAGAAGGAGGGAAGGAAAGAGAGAAAGAGGGAGGGAAGGTTGGCCACAGCAACATGTGGCGGGTACAGCTAGTAGATGATTTGGGCCAGCATTATTATGATTTACACCATTATCATTATTATATTGCAGGGCTGTCCAACTGGGGCCCCGGGGCCGGATCCGGCCCCGTAGCCTGTTGGACACGGCCCCACCTATGCCCTCAGCCGCCATTTTTAAATTTGAAAAAAAATATCGAATTTTTTTTAAAAAAATGGCGGCCGGGGGCCGGGGGGGGAGGCGGGGCAGGGAGGAGGAAGAGAGCTAGCTCCTCCTCCTTTTTGGTGCCCCCTCCCTACCTAGGGGCGGGGAGCCGCGAAAAAGGGCAGAAGGCGGCGCCAACAGCAGGCCTGGCGTGACGCTGCTCCTTGGCACCGCCTACCCTCCTTTTCGGCGCCCCTCCCTTCCTAGGGCGGGGGCGCCCGAAAGGAGGTAGGCAGCGCCAAGAGCAGCGTCACAGGCCTGGCGTGACGTGCTGCTCCTTGGCACCGCCGACTCCTCCTTTCGGCGCCCCCCTTCCTAGGGCGGAGGGCGCCGAAAGGAGGAGTAGGCGGTGCCAGGGGCAGCGCGTCACGCCAGGCCTGTGACGCGCTGCTCTTGGCGCCGCCTTCTGCCCTTTTTCGGCCGTTTTAGGAGGGGCGGGCCTGGGGTTGGGGCGGGGCCTGGGGGGCGGGGCCTGGGGGCAGGACCTGGGGCAGGGCCTGGGGCGGGGCCTGGGGCGGGCCGAGCGGCCCCTAGGTCATCAGTGACCTTTTATCCGGCCCTGGACCCCGTAGAAGTTGGACAGCACTGTTATATTGTATACCCACAAGCATTATGAAATTACATATATTAGAAACCAGCTCGTTCTCCTTTCTTTCTTTTCCATTTAACCAGACTGGGTCACAGCAACATGTGGCTGGGTACAGCTAGTCTTATGTAAAATTTATGCTATGTGTACAAGATGCATATGAAATATAAATAATTTTTCTGAACCCCATCTCAAAGATACCTCATTCTATTTGCATATCCAGAAGTTTTTTTTAAAAGCCAGAATCCAAAACACTTCTGATCCCAGCATTTGGGTATGCCCAATCTGTATTTCTTATGGCTACTAACTAGCCGTTTTCTGGTTTTAAAGGCCCAGCAGCAACTAATGGATGTCATGTTAATGAGGTTGTTTATCTGTGTTTGGTTTAGTCTGAATTTGGAAGACCTTCTCCAATATGCTAAACTCCATTGGGTTTAGCACCATGGCCAGCTCCTCTGAAATTCAGACTGAGATTCTGGGTGGCTTCACCATCTAAATCAGTGCTTTTTTTTTTGAGCCGTGGCACATTTTTTACATTTGCAAAATCCTAGGGCACACCACCAACCAAAATGACACAAAATGACACTCTAACACAGTAATACATATAGTTAATATGTTTTAAAATGTATTTATACACACAGTGTGAAACCTGGGCCTGTTTCGATGAACACAACATAGATATCCTGGCAGGAATGGCAGAAAGACACACACGAAGGTCTTGCTCAACGGCTGGGAGTTATAGTTCACCCGCAATCAAAAAGCCCTCTGAATTCCACCAATGATGGAATGGAATCAAACTTCCAACACTGAATATGCCCAAATGTGAACACAGATGGAGTTTGGGGAAAATAGACCTTGACATTTGGGAGTTACAGTTTCTGGGATTTATAGTTAATACACAAAGAGCATCCTGAATTCTTGCAACAATTGAATTTAACCAAACTTGGCATATTGAACTCTCATTACCAACAGAAAGTACTGAAAGGGTTTGCTTGGGAATTGACCTTGAGTTTGGAAGTTGTAGTTCACCTACACCCAGAGAGCACTGTGGATTCAAACAATGTTATGTTATGTTGTTGTTTGTTTTCTATCCAGAATCACAATGTTGGAAGGAGGCTCACCACTTTAAGGTCCCTAAAACAGGCATGGGAGAACTTTGGCCCTCTGGGTGCTTTGGACTTCAACTCCCACCATTCCTAACAGCCTGAGGCCCTTTCCTGCTTAAGTGGCTGGGGGGGGAGGAAAAGAGCCTGAGGCTGCTAGGAATGGTGGGAGTTGGAGTCCAAAACACCTGGAAGGTCCATGTTTGCCCATGCCAGCTTTAGACAGAGACCTCTTCCTCCCCCTTCCCCTTCGCGCCCTTTCTTCCCCCTCCTGCCGAACACTTACTTTTTCTTATCCATTTGGGCTCCCTTCTATCCAGCCTCGCTCTGCTCGCTTTGCTCACGCTGCCGCTTTTGCTGCCATTTTGATCTGAGGGGGCAGCGTCAGCGTGTTCAGGAGGGGGGGAAGGAGGAAGACTTGGGGCGAGTCTGCGCAGTAGCGCCCGCATGGGTCACATCTTCCTCCCTCCCTCCCCTCCCCCTCCCGAACACACACAAAAAGCGAAAAAGTGTTCGGCAGGAGGAGGAACAAAAAGGGTATTGGAGGTTCCAATTTCCCATGGCACACCTGATGATTGCTCACGGCACACTAGTGTGCCACGGCACACAGGTTGGGAAACACTGATCTAAATGACACAGCATCAGCGGCAAGATGCCACTGCTGTAGCCTAAAATATGTTTCACTACAAGCCTTTTATAATAATAATAATGATAATAATAATAATAATAATAATAGTGACCCACCAGAATTCAACAGAACACAGCCATGACAGTTATAATGGAATCATAGTGCGATAAGAATGTTGTCTGGAACGGACGCAATGACAGTCCAGGTATAAATACCAAACATGGGGTATCTCTGCCTCTTTGGATCTGCTTTCCTCTGAATGATTTAGATAACAACTCCCATCATCCCCACCCAATAGCACCAACAACGTGTTGTGGGATTTGTAGGGCAAAACAACTGAAGGAGAAAGCTAATCGGTGGAGATGGTTGTTCCAGGTACTAGTATTCGGCTCTAACTCCTGCTCAGTTTTAGATGTGGAAATGTTTGTATTTCAGTGCTGCAAGGAACGGGGTTGCCAAGACTCCAGATCTCAGAAACTCACTGCAAAATTTCAGAATTAAACCTCCTATTGTAGAAACTAAGGCAGGGGTGGGCAATTATTTTTTCCAAGGGGCCACACGAGAGCCAAAAAATATTATGGAGGGCCACACCTAAAGGCTGAACTGCATTCTACATAATATCAATTGAATTTCTTTAATAATAATAATAAAAAGGCACTACATTGCATTTTTGATATATTAATAAGACTGATAAGAGTATATGTTATGAGCAATGAAAAGAGAGGTTGTCATAGGAAAAATGACATTTATTCACTAAAATTTTACAAAACAATGGTTTAAAAAATGTGAACATTTGTATCATTTGTGATTCATTATATCAGGGGTCAGGAACCTTTTTGACTCAGAGAGCCATAAAAGCAAAATATTTGGAAATTTATTTCAGTGAGAACATTATAATAATAATAATGATAATAATATTCATTCAGCCTCTGCTAACAACAGCAACAACAACAGGTTCCTAGAATAGGAGGAGACCTCCAAGGGCCATCCAGTCCAACCTCCTTCTTCCATAAGGGAAAAACACAATCAAGGCACTCCTCACAGATGGCCATTAAGCCATCTTGAACCAAACTTGGCCCACTGAACTCTCATGAGACCATCGGAAAGTACTGAAAGGGTTTGCTGGGCATTTACCTTGAGTTTGGGAGTTGTAGTTCTCCTACATCCAGAGAGCATTGTGGACCCAAATAATGATGGATCAGGACCAAACTTGGCACAAATCCTCAATTTGCCCAAAGAGGCAGAAGAGGAGGAAGCCAGGAAGGGAATGGATGCGGGGCCCCGTGTGCTCCGGCCTCTGGCCCCGCCCCCTCTCCATCGCTGCACTCCCGCTCTTTCCCTCTTCCATTCAAGTGGTGGAAGGGGGAAAGAGGGAGGGAGGGAAACAGGAAGACAGGAAACAGAAGAAGGGAAAGATCCCTCCGCTTGCCTGCGCCGAGGCAGAGAGAGCCAAGGGAGCTGCGAGAGGAAGTGAAGGGGGGGGAGAAGGCGCCATCCTGGCCCTGCTGATGGCATGCTCTTGCTCCTGGCCGCCTCCCCTTCTTCCCCCTCCCTTCCCTGCACATCCCCTCCGCATGCCTGCCTGCCCGCTTCTTCATGTTTGCAGCCACCCCAATGGGAGTGAATCGCCTCCCTCCTCCTTCACGCACTATTTCTGTCTAGACCTGAGGGGCCTGAGGCTTGAGGGGAGGGCCAAGGGCCAGACAACATTTTGGCCCTGAACTAAGGCATTTGTTGCATTTTAGAAGTCAGGTAAGACCATAAAATGTTGTTTGGAGCTGGCCTTGCACCTGTCCAATTTGTTCCTGTGATGGAAAAACATAAAATTCACTCTGGCACTGGGTTGCTGTGAGTTTTACGGGCTGTATGGTCACGTTCCAGAAGCATTCTCTCCTGACGTTTCACCCACATCTATGGCAGGCATCCTCAGGGGTTATCAAGTCTGCTGGAAACTAGGAAATTGAGGTTAATATATCTGTGGAATAATGTAAGGGTGAGAGAAATAACTCTTCTCTGTTGGAGGCAAGTGTGAATGTTGCAATTGGCCAGCTTAATTGAATAGCCTTGCAGCTTCAAAGCCTGGCTGCTTCCTTCCTGGGGAAATAATTTGTTGGGAGATATTACTTGTCCCTGATTGTTTCTTGTCTGGAATTCTCTTGTTGTTTGAGTGATGCTCTTTCTTTACTATCCTGATTTTAGAGTTTTTAAAAATACTGGTAGCCAGATTTTGTTCATTTTCATGGTTTCCTCTTTTCTGTTGAAATTGTCCACATGCTTGTGGATTTCAGTGGCTTCTCTGTATTGTCTGACATGGTAGTTGTTAGAGTGGTTCATAATTTCCATGTTCTCAAATAATATGCTGTGTCCAGGTTAGTTCATCAAGAGCTCTGCTATGGCTGACTTCTCTGGTTGAGTTAGTATGCAGTGCCTTTCATGTTCCTTGATTTGTGTTTGCACATTCCACAGATATATAAACCTCCATTTCCTATCTTCCAACAGACCTCACAACCTTTGAGGATGCCTGCCATAGATGTGGGTGCAACGTCAGGAGAGAATGCTTCTGGAACATGGCCATGCAGCCTGGAAAACTCACAGCAACCCAGCTCAGTGATTCCAGCCATGAAAGCCTTCGACAACACATTCACTCTGGCACTTGTTAACAGGGGCAAAACCCATGAGGACTCTGTGGCTTAAATCCTGTTCTTTAGATCAGGGCTGTCCAACTTCTACTGGCCCAGGGGCCTGAATTCCGGTCACTGATGACCTGGGGGGCCGTAGGGTCTGCCCCTGTCCCGGCTCCGCCCCCGCCCCTGCATGCATACAGTCAAATATAATCTTTTACTGAGATAAAATGCAGGGATAAGATATTAAATTATTTTAATTTAATATTAAATATATTTAATTCCATCCTCCCCTCTCCCCTTATTTTAATTTAATATTAAATATATTTAATTCCATCCTCCCTCTCCCCTTATTTTAATTTAATATTAAATATATTTAATTCCATCCTCCTCCCCTTATTTTAATTTAATATTAAATATATTTAATTCCATCCTCCCTTATTTTAATTTAATATTAAATATATTTACGAGAGAGGCGACAACCGACTGAGTCGAAGAAGGTCCTAATCGCGTCTGTGGGCCTCAGCGATCCAGTAGTAGAGTAGCCGAAGAGTATCGCGAGAATACGCAATCCACACCGGATTTCGCTGTCAACGCCGGCGTGATCTCGCGTTGACAGCGAAATCCCGTGTGGATTGCGTATTCTCGCGATACAATACCCAGAAGTAGGTATTTTTTTAATTTTATTATTTATTTTATTTTTCAATTTTTATTTTTTATTAAAAAGCTTAGGGGGGCAGAGGGAAGGGGCTGGGAGGCCGTATACGCCCCCCGGGCTGCCAGTTGGACAGCCCTGCTTTAGATCAATATAGATACACTGAATGTATGGAATTTAACAATAGGCTGATTCGTCAGTAGATAGAATGGTTCAACTCCTATTGGAAGTATCCAAGAGAATGTCTACCTCTGTGTGATCTCCACATTCATGAACAAGAAGCATCCAACAGGAAAATTGTTTACATCAACCAATATGGCCAACTTACTCTCAGACCACTAGAGTCAAACAGCTTACCATATTTTCTGGCATATAAGACTACTTTTTAACCCAAGAAAATCTTCTCAAAAGTCAGGATTCGTCTTATACACGGGAGTCGACTCATACACCAGGAGTTGCCTTATACGCTGGGAGTTGTTTTATAGAGTGGGAGGTGAAAATTCCAATCTGGATTGGAGAATCTGTGGTTGCCACATATGGTGGGAAGAACTCAAAAATGGCAATGACCATGTCCCTGCAGCCCCCACAGCAGTATGTAGCAACTGTATGCAGCGACTGTATGAAAACATTAAGTGTGACGCTGTACAAGTACGGTAGAAGAAAATCCATTCATCAGGATTCGTGTACTTAATGAAGACCCGATGGTGAGGTGAAGGGGCGCCTCACCAAGAAGGTGTAAGTGAAGGGTGGAGCAAGCTGCAGGCATCCGGGGCGCCCGGGATATGGAAAAATGAGACAGAGTGGCTCTGGGCCCAGAAAAACACACCTCTTTTATCTGTCTAGCCCACCCTTGTATCCTATTACCGTACCTCCTCCTCTGCCTCTCAGATCTCATTACTGAAGACTGGAGTGAAGCGGTGCAGGTACGCAGGTGTGAGGCAGAGGGGCAGGTACGGTAATAGGAAAATTACCATATTGAAATCAAATCTGATACTTTTTCAATTTTTATTTGGTGTGCTTTGGAAGAGAGGTAGTATTATACGGTGAGTATATTCCAAACTCTATATTTTAACTGGAACAGTTGGGGGCCATCTTATATGCCCAGTCGTCTTATACGCTGGAAAATACGGTACTCTGCTTAGCAGAGGCTCATCAAGATTCCTGGAAAGCATTCTTAACTGTTCAATCAAGAACCCTTTTAGAGGAAAGGCTGGGAGCTCAATCCAGAAACCTCCCTGGACAAAATATGCACCCTTCAAATGTGAATGAATGAATGCAGTTTGACACCACCTTAATTGCCATGGCTGAATGCTATGGCAGTGTTTCCCAACCACTGTGCTGCGGCACACTAGTGTGCCGTGAGCGATCACCTGGTTTGCCATGGGAAAACCTCTCTTCCCCCCTTTCTTCCCCCTCCTGCCGAACTCCTGCTGCTGCTTACGGTGGGAGAAGGAGGAGGAAGGGCCAGGCGGCGGCGAAGAAGAAGGGGCTGGGGCGCCGCCTCCGTTGGCTGTTTTCGTGTTTAAGTGTACCAACTATTACTACATTTGGCATTGGTTGGATGTGATAACCTTTCTAGTGACTGTGTAACAACTCTCCTGTTCACCAGTTATACACGAGGGACTCATCTAATGCCCATCTGGAATGATACAGGAGCATATATATTGAAGGTGGAAGCCTCATTATTGTTCCATGAGGTGTATTGATGCATACGAACAGTACTAGTGGACTGCTTTGAAGCTATATGGACACATTTTTTCTGAACACAGAGAGAGACTGACAGCTGTTGAGCAAGACCTTCGTGTGAGTCTTTCTGCCATTCCTGCCATGATATCTATGTTGTGTTCATCGAAACAGGCCCAGGTTTCACACTGAGTGTATAAATACATTTAAAAACATATTAATTATATGTATTACTGTGTTAGAGTGTCATTTTGTGTCATTTTGGTTGGTGGTGTGCCCAGGATTTTGTAAATGTAAAAAGTGTGCCGCGGCTCAAAAAAGGTTGGGAAACACTGTGCTATGGGATTGTGGGAGTTGTAGTTTTCCAAGGCCTTTGGTCTTTTCTACTAAAGAGTGCTGGTGTCTCACCAAACTACAGTTCCCAAACATTGGTAGCATTGAGCCACAGCAGTTAATGTTGTGCCACACTGCATTAATTTTGCGGTGTGAGCTTCACCCCATCAACACACAGAAGACTGGGCGTCTTGGAAGACGCTGAACAGACTGCACTCTTGGAAACACAAGATGCAGAGCCAATCTTAAGAAATAGGGCCACAAAGTGGCGTTCACGAAATGAGAGTATGGAGAAGAGCAAACCACAGACCACCTACTACAATGCAACCTGAGCCCTGCCACATGCACAATGGAGGACCTTCTCACAGCAACACCAGAGGCATCCCAAGTGGCCAACTACTGGTCAAAGGATATTTAATACAGTGTTTCCCAACCAGTGTGCCGGGGCGCACTAGTGTGCCGTAAGTGATCATCAGGTGTGCCGTGGGAAATTGGAACCTCCAGGAGGGGAGGGGGGGAGAGTCTAGTGTGTTGAAGTATAAAAACCCTAAGAAACCTACCTCGATAAAGGCACAAAATTACAAACACCCCCTCCCCTCCCGTTGTCTACTTGGTCTCTCCCTCTCCATGCATTGGGAAGGCCCGCCTCCCTTTCCCAGTAGAGACCTCCTCTTGCCTCCCCCCCCCCGGCCTAATGCCGGAAGGTTCAGTCCAGCACCGGCCCTGCCCCTCCCTCCTCCCACTCTTCCCCGGTGTGTGCGAAACCGTTCATGGCCTCCCTCCGGCTCCCTGCCCGCCGCCGCCGCATTCCTTCCTGCCTGCTTTGCCAGCCCCAGGATGCCCACCCGGGCCGCCCCGCTGACCCCTGAGGAGCTGCGCAGGAGGTGAGTGAGGCTCCTGCTCCCCACGACCCCAATTCACGCCAGGCGGGGAGGGAGGGGGCAACCTAAGTGAGAGGGAGACTGTTGGTCTTTCGAGCCCCCCCCCCCTCCAGAAACTGTAACTCCCAAATGTCAAAGTCTATTTTCCCCAAACTCCATCTGTGTTCACATTTGGGCATATTGAGTATTCATGCCAAGTTTGGTCCTGATCCAACATTGGTTCAGTCCACAGTGCTCTCTGGATATAGGTGAACTACAACTCCAAAACTCAAGGTCAATGCCCACCAAACTCTTATAGTATTTTCTCTTGGTTATGGGAGTTCTGTGTGGGAAGTTTGTGTCTTTCTGCCATTTCTGCCAGGATATCTATGTTGAGTTCATCGAAACAGGCCCAGGTTTCACACTGAGTGTATAAATACATTTAAAAACATATTAACTATATGTATTACTGTGTTAGAGTGTCATTTTGGTTGGTGGTGTGCCCCAGAATTTTGCAAATGTAAAAAGTGTGCCACGGCTCAAAAAAGGTTGGGAAACACTGATTAAATATAATGCCAAGGTTTTTTTTAACTTTGTATTTTTAAAAATACATTACAACTGTTCCCTTCATTTGCTTCTGATACAATGAAAAAATACCCCATCAACAAAGCTTGTGGTCTTCTCAGTGGATGATGCCCGTATCAACCTCTGGTCACGACCCGATATATCTTTCTTACTCAAAGTCTAATTCAGTGGCTTCACTGAGGTTGCCATTCTCTGAATGTGGTCCACACCCTCAACACAAAGTAGTGACACTATGGGCCTCATGACACTCAGAAGACAAGAAGAAGACGTTCATTAAGCTGGAAGTCTATAATAGAGAAGAACACGGTTCTCACCTGTAGGAGGATGTGCTCACCCGGGCCGTGACTTCCTTCTTGATCTGTTGGTTGAGGGCATCCACCGCCGCTCTCCCTTTGCTGCTCTCTGGTGGTGCGGAGGAGCCCGTCTGTGGTTGCTGCTGCTGCTGGACAGCTCCATCCTCCACGACATGGACTCGCTTCTTGACCTTCTTGACCCTGGCTTCTTCAGGCCTGCTTGGCTTGGCCTCTGCATCTTTGCTGGGTTTCTCCGGCTCCTGGCCCGACGAGGCCTTCTTCCTCCTCTCTTGGCTTCCAGACCTTTCCTTGGAGCCCTTGTCCAGGTCCACCGGAGGGATGGGCATCTGCTTGGGGATCCAGGGGTGGTCCCCTCTTTTGGGGATGGGCCAGGCCCTGAAATCCTTCTGGTACTGGCTCTCCTTCTCGAAAGGTGTTTCCGACGGCTGGTATTCGCTTTTGGGCTTGCAGCTGGGCTCGGGCCGCTGGACTTTCCAAGGCTTATAGTCCTGGCGCATCACCGAGTCGGCGCCCAGGGGCTCTTTGGAGCTGGTTTTGTGGAGCGCCCCGGACGGCCCCGCGGTAGCCGCATGGTCTCCGCCCCCAGAGTCGCCACCTGTGTGGGATGCAGCAGAGGGCTGGGTCTCGATGGCCGAAGACGGGCGTGGCAGGGCCAAGGACGGCTGGACGGGCTGCTGCTGGAGGACCAAGTGGGTGCCGGGGATCTCGGTGGCTTCGGAGTATTTGGTGAAGACCAAAGGCACGGCGATGTCGGCTTTGTCCAGCTGGTTCCAGAAGCGGGCGATGCAGCATGCCCGGCTGATGCATGGCCAGGCCATCTTGTCAGCCGGGTCCAGCCCTCCTCCGACTCCCTCCACTTCGGAGTACCTGCTCTTCCTTCCTTCCCTCCCTCCTTCTCTCCGACAGGCAGACAATGAAGCCACCTCTCTCTGTCTCCTTCTCCTCCTTCCAAGCTTACATTAGAGGCCTAAAACATCCGCCTTGGAGGAATAATCCCCCGGTCCGTCCCACTTGGAATCCAAACCAGGGGGCAACAAGAACCCCCCAAAACACCCAAAGCAGTTACTGTGTCTGTCTCTTCTTTTAGAGGCTTCAGAGTGCATCCATCTGAAGGGACAATGAGAAGAGGAAGAACCAAAGAAAGGACTAGAATGAGATCGGAAGGGATTGCGGATCCAGAAAGATCTCTCTCCACTTCTTGAAGTCCGAACCGCCCCTTAAATTAAGATCACAACAAACCCCACCAAGGAATTAATATTTGATCTTCAAGGGAGGCCAAAGAAATCTCTTAAGGGATGGATTCAGAATTGATCCACAAGGGAAGAGAGGAAGGAGGGAAGAAGAGAGGAGGAAAGGACTCCTAAGTGCTCAATAATGGAGCTAAGAAAAGGGGGGGAAGGCTTCCCCTTTCTCCTTGCAGTTCCTTGATCCTTCCTGTCGCAGCTGGGGAGGCAAATCCAAAGGAGGATGGATGCCAGATCCAGGGGAAGAAGATCCAGGGGAAGAAGATCCAGGGGAAGAAGATCCAGGCTCAGGCCAGAGAGAGGGATGCGAAAGAAGAGAGGTTTCCCGAGGGGCGTCTTCTGGAGGAAAGGGGAAACCTCATGGCCGGAGAAGGGCAGGAGAAGGGGCTAGGGGAGGGAGAAGGGCCCGCTCCCCGCCTGGAAGCAGCCCCCAAGGCTGGAGAAGAAGGTCCCCCCTCTGCGCTTTTTGCGCACGGCAAAGTCTCCCCCGGTGCGCTTTTTACGCACGGCTGGCTCCCTCTCCGGAAAGCGGACCCTCGGAAAGCAGGAGGCAGGATCCAGGTCCAGGAAAATTGGACTCAGCTGATGGAAGAGGAGGAAGGGAGAGGCAGCAGCGGCATCGCCGCAGCAGCTGCAGCAGAGCGCAAACAGGCGGCCACACCCAGGATGGAAGAGAGAGGAGGAGGAGGAAGGCGGAGGAGGGATGCGGTGCCTCCGTCACTGCGCAGGCGCCCTGGGGCGTGTGTGTGTGTATCTGGAAAGGGAGGGGGAACCGTAAGCCACCGCTTTAACCCTTTGCTGCCTGAAGGGATGCGCCTTCTCTGTAGAAGGAATGCAGTTTGGCAAAGGTATGGGCAAATTTGGGCCTTCCAGGTGTTTTGGACTTCAACTCCCATAATTCCTAACAGCCTCAGACCCTTTCCTTCCCTTCCCCCCTCAGCCGCTTAAGCGAGGAGAGCGGGGTGAGCTCCCTTCCATCAGCTCCAGCTTCCCATGAGGCAGGCATAGCCAATTGCTGCTCTATTGCCGTCTTTCTCAACCAGTGTGCCGTGGCACACTAGTGTGCCGTGACGGACCTCCTGCTGTGCCACTGAAACTGCCCAGTTTCCCCCTCCTGCCGAACTCCTGTTGGGGAGGAGGAGGAAGGGCCGGGCACTGAAAAAGAAGGGGGACTGGGGCGCCGCCTTTTATGTGTTTCCCCAGGCAGCCTTCCGCCATGACTCCCACCATGACTCTTGCCCTCGCTCGCTGAAGCCGCATGGAGGAGAGAGCCCGCCCACTGAAGCCCGTCCACCGCTCATGCTCCTCCTCTGTAGGAGAGCTGAAGCTGGGGGAGGGTCAGGACATGGCACGAGCCTGGCTCTGCCCCCTCCCTGGCTTCGGCATTCCCAGCAGCTGCTCCAGCCTTGAGGGGACAGTGCCAAGCCAGCATTGTGCTGGCTCTGGCACCGCTGGCTTGGCACTGCCCCTCAAGGCTGGAGCAGCTGCTGGGAGAGATGAAGCTGGGGGGAGGGGGCGGGGCATGGCGCAGCCTGGCTCTGCCTCCTCCCCCGGCTTTGGTACTCCCAGCAGCTGCTACCAGCAGGCCACCATCCCCAGCCGTTCTTTACTGTGTTAAGAGTGTCATTTTGTGTCATTTTGGTTGGTGGTGTGCCCTGATTTTTTTAATGTTAAAAGTGTGCCGGCTCCAAAAGGTTGGGAAACACTGCTCTATTGTACCTGTTGTCCTGCCGCTACAGGGCCGTAGCCAGGATTTTGGTTCAGGGGGGCTGAGTTTGGTTGGGGGGGCTGAGACTGGGTGGAAGAGGGTCTACTCCAGCAAACCTTTTGTATTGTTATCCCAATAACCCCATTAATGTGGAATATAATGAGCATGGTGATCAGATCATGATATGAATAAACATAACAGTTTAAATAATGTACCAGTAAGGCCTTTTTGCGGACCACCCTGAGAATTTGGGGGGGGGCTGAAGCCCCCTTAGCCCCCCCCCTGGCTACATGCTGGCCGCTAGCATGCCACTGTACTGCAGTTTGGCCTGCAACTTGTTTTATTTGGGGGGTCTTACACTGTTTTTAATGTATTTTATGTGTTTTATGTTTTTACTCTGTCATTCTTGTAAACCGCTCTGGGCGCCAGAGAGAGCGGTATATCAAGTCGAACTTAATAAATAAATAAATAAATAAATAAATAATGTAGCCGGGAGGGGGGGCTTAGGGGGCTTCAGCCCCCCTCGAAATTATCAGGGTGGTCAGCGAGAAGGCCTTACTGGTACATTAATTCAGCGTTTCCCAACCTTTTTTGAGCCGCGGCACACTTTTTACATTTGCAAAATCCTGGGGCACACCACCAACCAAAATGACACAAAACGACACTCTAACACAGTAATACATATAGTTAATATGTTTTTCAATGTATTTATACACTCAGTGTGAAACCTGGGCCTATTTCGATGAACACAACATAGATATCCTGGCAGGAATGGCAGAAAGACACAAACTTCCCACACAGAACTCCCGTAACCAAGAGAAAATGCTATAAGAGTTTGGTGGGCATTGACCTTGAGTTTTGGAGTTATAGTTCACCTATATCCAGAGAGCACTGCGGACTCAAACAATGTTGGATCAGGACCACATCCTGAACTCTTGCAACAATGGAATTGAACCAAACTTGGCATATTTAACTTTCATTACCAACAGAAAGTACTGAAAGGGTTTGCTTGGGTATTGTCCTTGAGTTTGGAAGTTGTAGTTCACTTACACCCAGAGAGCACTGTGGACTCAAAGAATGATGGATCTGGGCCACACTTGGCATGAATACTCAATATGCTGAACTATGAACACACATGGAGTACCTTTATCGAGGTAGATTTCTTAGGGTTTTTATACTTCAACACACTAGACTCTCTCTCCCCCCCCCCTTCCTGGAGGTTCCAATTTTCCACTGCACACCTGATGATCGCTCACGGCACACTAGTGTGCCCCGGCACACTGGTTGAGAAACACTGCATTAATTAAACTGATATGTTTATTCATAACATGATTTGATCACCATGCTCATTCTATCCCACATTCATGGGGTTATTGGGATAACAATACAAAATAGGGTAGACCCTCACTCAGTCTCAGTCCCCCCCCTTCCAATCAAACTTAGCCCCTCCCGAATCAAAATCCTGGCTACGGCCCTGCCATGAGGGGTCGTGAGAGAAGCCTCCCACAGGATGGTAAAATCTCCAGGCGTCCCCTGGGCAACATCCCTGCAGACGGCCAATTCTCTCACACCAGATGCGACTTGCAGTTTCTCAAGTCCCTCCTGACATGAAAAAGGCTCCAGCTTCCCATGCAGGGACATGAGAGAAGCCTCCCACAGAATGGTCACACATCCAGGCGTCCCTTGGTAACATCCTCTCACACCAGAAGTGACTTGCAGTTTCTCAAGTCACTCCTGATATGAAAAAAGCTCCTGTCTGTCAGCTCCAGCTTCCCATGAAGGGTCATGAGAGAAGCCTCCCACAGGATGGTAAAACATCTGGGCATCCCCTGGGCAGTGTCCCTGCAGACGGCCAATTCTCTCACACCAGAAGTGACTTGCAATTTCTCAAGTCACTCTTGATATGAAAAAAGCTCCTGTCTGTCAGCTCCAGCTTCCCATGCCGGGACATGAGAGAAGCCTCCCACAGGATGATAAAACATCCGGGAGTCCCCTGGGCAACATCCTTGCAGATGGCCAATTCTCTCACACCAGAAGTGACTTGCAGTTTCTCAAGCCGCTCCTGACACGAAAAAACCCTCCAGCTTCTCATATAGGGACATGAGAGAAGCCTCCCACAGAATGGTGACACATCCGGGTGTCTCCTGGGTAATGTCATATCACAAACAGTTAAAGAAAAACGAGCTGGCTGGTAATCAAAGCTAACACAAACAGCAGTGTGGAAATGCCAAATGGGATCAGACTCTATTGGCTAAGTGTTATAGATCAAGGAAAACAACCAATGTATGCAAAATATGTCTCTATATTATTACATAATGTAAATAACACATAGTGTCAAAAAGAAACAGGCGCCGGATGCAATACGTTCCCAAAAAAGTACTTGCCCTATGGCGAATAGTTGCTGGCGGGGTCCGCTCTCTGTGTGAAGCTGTATAGCGGCTCGCGTTCAGCATGGGCCGATACGCGAGCAGGGAGAGGAGGCGCTGAGTGATGACGCTTGCCTGCGCCTTATGCGGACGTCGTGAGGACTGTGGCTCAACTGAGCACCACAGGGACGCGAGACCGCCAGGCTGGATTGACAGGACGCCCGGGATTCCCTTTTTGCTACACGGGGATTTCCCCATTTCAAGTTTGTCATCCTTCCGGGAGATCCCGCACACCACTTCCTACGTGCTGGCATCACGACAATAACATTGTCCTCACGACGTCCGCATCAGGCGCAGCCAAGCGTCATCACTCAGAGCCTCCTCTCCCTGCTCGCGTATCAGCCCATGCTGAACGCGAGCCGCTATACAGCTTCACACAGAGAGCGGACCCCGCCAGCAACTATTCGCCATAGGGCAAGTACTTTTTTGGGAACGTATTGCATCCGGCGCCTGTTTCTTTTTGTATCTATGTATGTTCAATGTGATACTCTAATGTCATATCACACCAGAAGCGACTTGCAGTTACGCAAGTCACTCCTGTGACCCCCCCGACACACACACAAAACAAACTGCTAAGGCTCAATTGCAATCATGGGAGTTGTAGTTTGGTGAAGCCCCACCTCTTATTAGTAGGCACGGCTCAAGACCTTGTCAAACTTCAATTCTCAGGATTCCGCAGCTTTGAGCCATGCCAGTTCATTGTTACACTCATATGTTTCCTTTCCTAAGGCAGCTTCCATCATTTCTTTTCAAAGGTAGTCATGGTTTCCTTGGTGGTGGGGGCATCTGCACCAGGCCTCGGCAAACTTGGGCCCTCCAGGTGTTTTGGACTTCAACTCCCACAATTCCTAACAGCCGGGTGGCTGTTAAGAATTGTAGGAGTTGAAGTCCAAAACACTAGGAGGTCCCAAGTTTGTCTAGGCCTGATCTACATTGTAGAATGCATACAACTGGGCACAGCCGAAAGAGCCACGGCTCAATGCTATGGAATTGGGAGAGTTGTAGTCTTACAAGGTCTTTAGCCTTCTCTGCCACAAGCGTGCATGTGGATTGTGTCACTGCAGATTGGAGTAATTGCCATTTAGGGCCATATCATTTCAGACTCTGTGTGGTTGTGTGTGTGTGGGGGGGTGTAATGGGGGAGGGGGCTCAGGTGGGGAATTCTTGACAGGATGCCATTTTGGACTGGACCACTTAGGACTGCAGGGGTGAATGCCATTGTGGGCTGTACCATTTCAGATTATAGTGGGAAATGTTCTTCTAGCCTGTGCCAACTTGCACTGAAAGGGGTGTGTGTGTGTGTTGTGATTTTGGGCTGTACCACTTCAGGCTATGGGAGGAATGTCTTGGAATGCTTTGTGAGCATGCTCGATAGTCAAACTAGCTCAGATTTATTGGAACCTCCCATAAAATGATCAGGCTTGAGGGGTGGCCTTAGCTTTCATTTTGTCTGGCATGTTGCAGTCTAGCCTGGCAGATCAATACAGGCTTTGTGGGCGATTTATAGGCAGTGAGAGGAAACTGTAATGCAAGCACAGCTCTTTCCCTTAACAGCAGCTGTTAACAAAATACTAGTAGCAACAAGAACAGCCTTGAAGGGATGAGATGCTTCACAGTTGTAGTAAGAATTTTTTAAAAAGATAACACTTATCAGAGACAGCCGTCAGCTTCCATCTCAGGAATGATGGGAATCCACTCCAGGTTTTACCATAGACATGGATGGAGCTGTCCAATGTCCTGAAATCCCAGAACAGGTTAGCTGGGTTCAGCCCCTTTAGAGTCTGTAATAAAACCTGGAGCGGATTCCACACAACACTGACATGGGATACATTGGGAAGCTGATACACTGGGAAGCGGACCGCGTAGGGAAGCTGATGAGGAAACACAACATATGAATTATATAAATAAAGTGTATTATTATTATAATATCTACAGACCCACTAAGAAAATCCAACAAATGCTACGTTCAGCAAAGGACAAGAGGGATCCCCTCCCCTCTGCAGGAGTTTACCATATACTATGCAGCTGTGGACAAGTCTACATAGGGACCCCCAAACGCAGCATCATTGCCCAAACAAGAACCAAGGAACATGAAAGGCGCTGCCGACTAACTCAAGTAGAGCACCCGATGAACCAACCTGGACACAGCATAACTTTTGAGAACACAGAATTGCTGAATCACCACCATGTCAGGCTACACAGAGAAGCCATTGAAAACCACAAGCATGTGGACAATTTCAACAGAAAGGAAGAAACCATGAAAATGAACAAAATCTGGCTACCAGTATTTTTTTAAAAAACTCTAAAATTATAACAGTAAATAAAGGACAACACTCAAACCCAAGGGATCTTCAGACAAGAAACAATCAGGGATAGCTAATCACCTCTCAACAAAGGATTCCCCCAGGTAGTAACAAGCCATGCCTAAAAATGGTCAGGCCATCAAATGCTAATTAAGGTGGCCAATTGAAACATTCCCCCTACCTCCAATAGACAAGAGTTTTTTCTCCCACCCTGGGCTTTCCACAGACATATAAACCCAATTTTCCTAGTTTCCAGCAGACCTCACAAACTCTGAGGATGTCTGCCACAGATGCAGACAAAATGTCAGGAGAGAATGCTTCTAGAACATGGCCATACAGCCCGGAAAACCTACAACAATCCTGGGATTCATTACATGATTTTAATATGTTGTAAGCCACTTTGGGTCCTGTGAGGGAGCAAAGCAGGATATAAATTAGGATTTATTATTATTATTTGATACACAATGAGATTAGTACACAGCAAACAAGGATTTTTTATTATTATTTGATACACAACGAGATTAGTACACAGCAAACAAGGATTTATTCTTATTATTTGATACACAACGAGATTAGTACACAGCAAACAAGATCAATATGCTGGCTGTTGTATTGGATCACACGTTGGACACGTTGGATCACATGTCGGACACGTCGGCCGATTCTGTCTGGCCCGGCAGCCGATTCTGTCTAGCCTGGGGAGAAGGGCGTCGGGGGCGGGGCCAAGAGGAAGGGGTGCCGCTGCCACCATCTCATCACGGACTGTGGGTCCTGCGTCGGCAGACAGCCCGCCGCTCTGGAGAACAATCGGAGGAGCAGTGGCTTTGGAGACCTGCGGCGGCTGATCGCCTTGATTGTCTTCCGGTTTGCCAGGGCGATCACCCGCTGCAGCTCGCCGACTGCTCCTGCGGCAGGCCTGGATCACCTCCCAGGATGGCAGGCACTCCATGGCAGGGCGATCAGCTGGGGAAGGGCTGGGGGTGAGAGCGAGCAGAGGCCTGCAGCCTCTGATCGTCTGCTGTTCTGCTCTGCTCTGCTGCGGTGGTGGCTGGGTCTACTTTGTCATCCTCTGGGCTGGGTCCATCGGGCCATTCTATCTTGAGATCCTTCCTTTCTTGAGGATGTCAGCCTCTATCTTGGTTCGCACCTTGTCTTCTTGAATTTCATTTTATTTTAGTGGTTTTTATTATTATTTTATAATAATAATTTTATAATAATAATACAATAAATAATATAATATGTTATATTATAATTTCAATATATAATAATGTCTATATATATATATACTATAATATAATATAATATAATAATTATGATATTAATACTAATAATGTATGAATATTTCTTGATATATTAATATGTTAATATTAATGATGTGTAATATATAATAAATATAGTAAATAAATAAATAATGTAGATTAGAATGTAGTTCAGCCTTCAGGTGCGGCCCTCCATGATATTTTTTGGCTCTCGTGTGGCCCCTTGGAAAAAATAATTGCCCACCCCTGGTCCAGATCAATCATTACTTGAGTCCACAGTGCTCTCTAGATGTAGGTGAACTACAATTCTAAAACTCAAGGTAAATGCCCACCAAACCCTTCCAGTATTTTCTGTTGGTCATGGGAGTTCTTTGTGCCAAGTTTGGTTCAATGACAATCCAACCAGTCCATACTCCAGGTAATAAAGCATGACTGCTCACTTGTGGGAAGGAGATTATAGGCAAAGGTGAAGTACTTTGGCCACACAATGAGAAGACATGAAAGCTTGGAGTAGACAATGATGCTGGGGGGAAAGGAAGGAAAAAGGAAGAGGGGCTGACCAAGGGCAAGATGGATGGATGGTATCCTTGAAGAGACTGGCTTGACCCTGAAGGAGTTGAGGTGTGGGATGCGTCAGCCGGAGTAGACGCACTCGAACTTCGCTCCCCAATGGCAAAGAAATAAAAGCTTTAAAAAGCTTTAAAAAGCCCAATGAGACCATAAATCTATCCATAAAACTATCCTCGACCTGGAACTGGACTGAAAGAGAAGCTGGGAGGCTGCAAGCGACGTGCCTGGAGCTATAAATCTCAGGAAGGATAAACAGACCAGTGGAGGAGGAAGCGAGGAAAAGCGAAAGTAAGTTGCTGTGATGGCGGAGCAAGCAGAGTGGAATAAAAAATTGGATAGAATAATTAAAGAACTTCAGGAGCTTAAGATAAGTACTGATTGCTTAAGAAAAGGAAACGATGAAATAAAAGAGGAAATTAAAGTGGTTAATACCCGTCTCGGACTCATCGAAGATAGGGTGGAGAAATATGAAGTAATGATGAATCAGTTTGCTGATGAATCTAGGAAACAGAAAGAGGAGATATGCAATTTAAAATATGCAAATCAACAACTCCTAGACAAAATTGCTGACCTGGCAGATCGTTCCAGACGTGCAAACATACGTTTGAGAGGAGGAGGAGGGGAAGATTTCCAGATCAAGGAGAGCCTGAAAGAGGACATTGTTATATGGTTACAGGCATTGACTCAGATTTCATCAGAGCAGATAGAGAGAGTGCATTGGGCTAATCGAGGGAAGAAAGCACCCAAGGACATTCTGATTAGATTTTCAAGAGAATCAGATAAGGAATTTGTCTTTCGAAGACTTAAAAAAATTAAGGACTTGAACTTTGCTGGCAAAAAAGTTTGGCCACTCATAGACTTATCACCAGAGACCCTTAGTAAAAGGGCTGGAATGAGGGAAATTACAAGAACTCTAGAACAGAAGGGCCAACGTTATTCCTGGGCATTTCCTGCAACATTAATTATCTTCAAAAATAATAAAACATACAAAGCTGTGGATTTGGAGAGTGGGAAGAAAATGCTCAGGCAACTAAAATTGGACGGAACGGCGGAATCAGAGGAAGAAGAAGAGGAAGAAGAAGAAGAGGCAGCAGCCCAGACTACTAAAGGGTAACGAAAGGAGTAAAAATGTCAAGGACATTCACAAGACAGCTGGAAAGATAACAGAGTTGGAGGCGACAAATGCAGAAGGAGGACTGACAGAGTTATGTGCACCTCAAACACTATTTGTTGTCGGACATGAGAAGGAAAAGGAAGGGAATAAGGGGCAAGAGAAAAGAGTTTCAAGTGAGCTGAAGATGCTGGATTTCCAAGGACTGAAAGATGTGGAGAAACAGATTCGAGAATTGAAAAAACAGAAACTTAAAGAAGAATCAAGAAGAATGGAAACAAGATCCAATATGGGGATATAGAAAGGAGCAGACTCAAAATAATTAAACTGTGATAAATGGGGTGCAAGAACTTGCAGGAGGGAGCTGGGGAAGAGTAACGCAACCTCTTGGAGAGTCTGGGGATGGAAGGGGACAGATCGAACTCTCTTTCAGGTCTTCCTCTGAGAGGAGGAGGGAGAAGACCGGACTCTGGGGGACTGGGGGAGGGGAGGGGGAAGATGAGCAAACAGGGAAAAAAAGAAACTACAGGGTAAAGGTAAACAATATCTTGTTATGGGGGAAATTGTAATCATGTCACATAACTGTAATGGCTTATCATCTCCACAACGAAGGGCAAAACTGATGAAAATGGCGAAAGATAATAAGGTTGACATACTTTTTTTTTACAAGAATGTCACAAACGGCCAGGGACAGTACCCACTATTGAATGACAGGATTTGGAGCCAGATTTATGAATCTAGAGGTTCAAATAGAGCACGTGGTGTAGCTATTTTAATTAAAAGTACAATAGACTTTCAGGTAGAAAAATAAAAAGGGATTCAGAGGGGAGGTGGGTAATGATAAAAGGAAATATAGGAAAAATTAGAATAACCTTGGTTTGCATATATGCCCCAAACAAAAATCAAAAAGATATATAAAACAAGTATTTAGAAAGGTGGAGGAATTTGCACAAGGGAAGTGTACTGTGCGGGAGATTACAATCTGGAATTAGTAACAACAAGGCAAAATAACAACAGGAAGTTAAATATAAGGGAATACAACATGCAGGATCTATTAGAAGGGGAACCAGAGAACAATAGGGGACATATTATTCAGGAAGACATGATATATATAGCAAAATAGATTACATTCTTGGGAAAAATACAAACCAATCATTAATTCTAGAGGCAAAACACTTCCAATACATTTGTCAGATCATGCACCACTAAGAGTAAAAGTAAAATTAGAAATAGAGAAAAAGAAAGAATCTGGAGATACAATACAATTTTAAACAGTAGAGAGCAAGAGTATGAAATAATTAGGAAAGAAATAATCAAGTATTTTGAGATTAACGACAATGGACAAGTAACTAAAGATATAATTTGGGATGCAAGCAAGGCCGTGATAAGAGGTCATTGTATAAGTCTAGAGGCAAACCTCAGAAAGAGATGGAGATACTGAACAGGATAAGAGAATAAAAGAAATAGAAACTCTGCAGTACAAACATAAAATAACTAGGGATAAAATGATCTGGAGAGAATTAAAGGAGAAGAGAAAACAATTAGAAGCCTTGGAGGAAAGGAATATAATGAATAAGTACTTATATGTTAAGAGTTATTCCCAAAGTTGGAACATAAAATCAATGAAGAGGATGGCTTATTATTTGAAAAAGAAAAATGAAAAAACCTGGATAAAGAGATTAAAAGATGAAAAAGGGAGAGAACAAGAGGAGCAAAGTAAGATCAGGAGATAATGACAAAATATTACAAGGATTTATATAAGGAGGAGGGGGTAGCACAAGGGAACTTAAATATCAGAGAAAAAATTGCAGAGGAAGACAGAGAGTTGTTAAATCAACCAATAACACAAGAGGAAATATTAAACGTAATTAAAGGGTTAAAGGGGGCTAAGTCTCCAGGGCCAGATGGATTCCCAGCGGAATATTATAAAGCATATATTGAAGAATTGGTACCACATCTAACAGAGTTGTTTAATGAAATATACATTAAGCAAAAAGTCCCACAAACATGGAAAGTTTCAGAAATTATCACCATACCAAAAAAGGGAAGAGATCTAACACAACCAGGGTCATATAGACCTATCAGTCTATGTAACCAGGATTATAAAATATTCACAAAAATTTTAGCAAAAAAGATTGGAAACGATAATGCCAAAAATAATTAAAGAAGATCAATATGGATTTGTAAAGGGAAGAAAAATCGTGTGATCCAATAAAAAATGTGGTAATTGCAATGAATCAGGCAAATTTGAATAAGGGAAAAATTGGAATACTCAAATTGGATGTCTATAAAGCTTTTGATAAGGTTAACCATAAATATCTGTTTAATGTATGCCAACAATTGAATATGGGGGAAAATTTTTGTAAAACATTGCAGCAACTGTATAGTAATTGTAAGGCAAGAGTAAGAGTGAACAACAGAAGGACAGGCACAAAACAAGGGTGTCCATTATCCCCCACTTTATTTGTAATAGCAATAGAGATACTAGCCGAAAGTATCAGAAATAGCACCAAGTGGACAGGGTATAAAATAGAAAAGGAGGGAGGAAGAAAAGAAGAAATAAAGCTGAACCTGTTTGCAGATGATGCAATGATTATTACCAACCAACCATTAATTATGATAAAAGATATGATAAAAATATTGGAAGAATTTAGGAGCATATCAGGATTATTTGTTAACATTGAAAAGTCAGAGATATTATGTCTTAATACCCCCAAAAGAACAATTGAGATTAGAAAAATATCAGGATTAAAATTAGGATTAAAGAAGATAAAATATTTAGGAGTGTGGATATATAAAAATCTAAAGAGTATAGTTGAGGGGAATTATAAACAAAAATGGAAAATAATAGAGAAACAACTTAAGAAGTGGGAAGGGAAAACGTTAGCAAGAGTGGATAGAATAAGGGTATTGAAAATGTTCGTAATACCAAAAGTATTATACCTATTCCAAACATTGCCAAATGCAGTAGAGAGGAAGACATTAAAGATATGGGATAGAAGAATAAAAACATGGGCAGTTGGAGGGAAAAGACCCAGAATAAGGGACAAATGGTTAAATGCCAAAGAGGAAGAGGGAGGCTGGGGGATCCCAAGTTTAGAAGTTTACCATGATGCATTTCAAATACAAAGATTGTTGGAAATACAATACACGGGGAAAAAATGGGTAAATATGGAAAAGATAATAAATAATATTAAAGGAAAAGAAATAATATTTACGGATTGGAAGAGGAGAGAGGAAACAGAATTTAAGGAACCCTTTAAAGGAACAGTAAAAGTGTGGAAAAAAAGAAAGAAGAAGTTAAACCCAGGCAACGAAAGCAAGGTGGCAACTATATGGCAAATGAATTATAATAATGATGTAAGCATAGGTAGAACACTGAGATTAATCGAAAGTAGAGGGAAAAGGTTAGTGGAGGATTTGTACACAGAGGATGGAAACCCTGTTGAACAAAAATAAATTCAGAACTGGATTGGGTCAGGGAACTGGATCCAAAGCTGGGCCATAAGACAGGAAATTTTCAGACGAAGGGAAAAATAAGAGAACGGGATAGTCCATTTGAGAAGGTGATTAGGAAATGTTTGAGAGGGGAGAAGAAAGTGGCAGGAGATCTGTACGAACAAATCATAACAGTAAAAGAAGAAATAATAGAGGAAATTTTCCAGACATGGAGATTGGACATGGAAATTGAGAGGGAAGACATCCAGAGGGAAATAAGTAATATAGCAAGAGAAAAGTATAATGCATTAAGGGAAACCAGAAGGAAAATGTTACAAAAATGGTACAGAACTCCTGCACAACTTTCACGCTTTGTACCAGGGATGAAAGATAAGTGTTGGCACGGCTGTGAACAAAGAGGGGTGTTCAATCATATGATATGGGAATGTGATAGAGTGCAAGGTTACTGGAAAATGATTGAAGGAGAAATCAATAGAATGTTAGATTTACATATTGTAATAGTTAATAGAAATGTATTACATGCACGGATAATAGGAGTGAAGAATATGCAAAAAGAAAAATTGATTGATAAATTAATAGCGTGTGCACAGATAGTTTTAGTGAGGGGTGGAAGGATAAAACAAAATGGACATTGACCAACTGGTATAATTATATAATTAATATGTTAAATGTGGAAATAACAAATTGTAAATGGAATAATATAGATAAAATTGAAAAGATAATAATAACAAAGAGGATGTGGGAACCAGTTAGAAATTATTTAGAAAATGTGTTAAGAGGTGGAGTAGAAAAATTAAGACTGAGACTGATATTTCAAATGTAACCTCTGTAGTTGGATGTATAAACTGTATGTACAAGGAGGGGAGGGTGGGAGAGGGAAAAAACCAATAAATTAAAAAAAAAAAAAGACCCTGAAGGAGTTGGGGAGGTGAAGGCCAACAGGGAGCTCTGGTGTGGGCTGGTCCATGAGGTCACCAAGAATCGGAAGAGACTGAATGAATAAAAGGAGACCCTGGCAGACTTCTGTCCCCAGTCTTGATTCTTCTTTTTGCAAAGTACAGTAACACCTGCAACACCATCACCACACTTCTACCCAAATGCTGGCTAGCGCTTCAGAATTTCTGAAGCATTTTCAGTACTCAGAAATTTGGACAGATCCCTGGAGAACTGGAGGGAAAACAGCTGAAATCAGCACAGAGCAAAGTAGGAAGGAATTGAGAAGAAGGAAAAAATCTTGGTGTCCTTAGAAAGATACTTTGTAGGCTCTTTTTTTGTGTGAAAAAAAGCATTATCTATTTAAATAAAGTCTCCAGAGCTATGTGTTTCTGGGAATGACCAGATTCTATTCCTGGATGTTATATTTTAGCCTTCAGAAGCTAATTGGAGGAGGAGGAAGAGCTATTAAGAATGAAGTATGAAGCTCATGTGGTGAATATACTGTCTAGACTAGATATTTTAAAAAATAGACTGGAGGATTACATTTCTGTTTCACAATCCACCAGGTGTTACTGGCAGGAGTTTTGGTCTGTTGATACTTTTCGAAAAGTGTAGAAAATGCATAGGGTTCATAAAATTTCCCCAATCCAGATTTAATGGACAGCAACCATTGTGAGCAAGAGATGTCTGTTCTCCTCATAAATGGAATTCAGAATACTATTTCCACCTCCTTCCACCATTGATCTCCAGTTTGACAATCAGAAGCAGGATCCCTGTGGAAATCCTCTTTGCACTATGGCAGTGTTTCCCAACCTTTTTTGAGCCGCAGCACACTTTTAACATTAAAAAAATCCGGGGGCACACCACCAACCAAAATGACACAAAATGACACTCCCCACAGGAGAGATAGGGGGCCAGCCTCCTTGCCTGTCGGAGATGGAAAAAGGCCACCTAGCTGACCATGGAGGCCCAGGTCTCTGCGGTCAGCAAGGTGGCCTTTTTCCATCTCCGACAGGCAAGGAGGCTGGCCTCCTATCTCTCCCGGAACGACCTCGCCACGGTGATCCAAGCCACGGTCATCTCAAGACTAGATTACTGCAACGCGCTCTACGTTGGCCTTCCTTTGTCGGCGATCCGGAAGCTCAAGCTGGTGCAGAACACTGCTGCCCGGCTCCTGTCTGGCTCTCCAGCAGGTTGCCATATAACACCTGTTTTGCAGGACCTGCACTGGCTGCCAATTGAGCACCGGATCACCTTCAAAGTGTTGGTTCTCACCTTTAAGGCCTTGCACGGCCTGGGGCCAGCGTATCTGAGGGACCGTCTCACTCCATATTGCCCTCTGAGATCACTGCGGTCCGAGGATGCTAACTTCTTGGAGGTACCTTCGGCGAAGCTGGAACGGCTGAAATCCACCCGCCGGAGGGCGTTTTCTGTCATAGCTCCCACGCTGTGGAACGCCTCCCGGCCGACACCCGGGCAATGAAGGACCTGCTCCCGTTCAGGCGGGCTTGTAAAACCTATTTGTTTAGGCAGGCCTTCAATGGGTAGGCCCGTGCGTCTTGGTTGTGCCACTACCTCAACTGTGTTGTTGTTTTTACTGTGTTGCTTGTTTTTAATTGTTCTTAACCTTCTGTATTTTATTGTGCCTTCGGCTCTTGTAAGCCGCCGCGAGCCTTCGGGAGTCGGCGGCATAGAAACCCGAATAAATAAATAAATTAAATAAATAAATAAACAATGGCTGGGGGATGGTAGCCTGCTGGGAGCAGCTGCTGGGAGTGCCAAAACCGGGGGAGGAGCCAGGCCATACCATGCCCCGCCCCTCCCCCGGCTTCAGCTCTCCCACAGCTTCTCCAGCCTTGAGAATTGTGCTGGCTCTGCCACCGCTGGCTTGGCACTGGCCCCATCAAGGCTGGAGAAGCTGTGGGAGAGCTGAAGCTGGGGGAGGGGTGGGGCATGGTGTGGCCTGGCTCCTCCCCTCCCCCAGCTTCAGCTCTCCCAGAGCTTCTCCAGTCTTGGCACTGCCCCCTCAAGGCTGGAGAAGGTGTGGGAGAGCTGAAGCTGGGGGAGGGGGCGGGGCATGGTGTGGCCTGGCTCCTCCCCCTCCCCAGCTTCGGCACTCCCAGCAGCTGCTCCCAGCAGGCCACCATCCCCCAGCCATTCTTTACTGTGGGGCGCCATGCCCCGTCGCCTCCCCCTGGCTTCCGCTCTCCCACACCTTCTCCAGCCTTGAGGAGGCAGTGCGAGCGAGGGGTGGGAGTCATGGCCCCCGTCCCTGGTGCCGCTCTCTACCATGACTCCCGCCCCTCGCTTGCTGAAGCCACGCAGAAAAGGAGGAGCATGTGCGGTGGACGGGCTTCAGTGGGCGGGGCTCCTCCGCACGGCTTCGGTGAGCCAGGGGTGGGAGTCATGGCAGATTGGAGGCTGGCTAGGGAAACGGCCGAAGGAGGCAGTGCCCCGGCCCCTTCTTCTTTTTCTTCGCTGCCACCCGGTGCTTCCTCCTCCTCCCCCAAGCAGCAGGAGTTCGGCAGGAGGAGGGGGGAAGGAAGGGGGGCAGAGAGCTTTTCTTGCGGCACAGCAGGAGGTGCGTCACGGCACACTAGTGTGCCACGTCACAGCGGTTGGGAAACACTGCACTATGGAATGTCAATCAAAGGGAGTGGAGACCTCAGCCTTCTGCTCCTTGATTGGCAGGAGAAGAGACCCCCGATCACTGTCAGCAGCTCATACCAAGTAAGGCATGATTGGGAGATGTGTATAAACCCTGTGTATTATATTTATTTATTTAAAACTTTTATATCTCGATCTTCTCACCTCTGCAGAGGGACTCAGACCAGCTTACAGCAAGAATTCAGTGCTACTAATACAAATTAAAACCATCCTATAACAATACAAGATTAAAATACATATAAATAGATATAAACAAAATGGCCAAAATAGAATCAAGTTCAACTCAGTCTGCATGTGGTCGCTCACTTTAGTCTATAGCCAGTCTCAGTCCTTGTTCTGGGAACGCTTCATTCCAAAGCCAGGATTTCACTAGTCTCCTGAAGGACAAGAGGGAAGGGGCAAATCTTATCTCACTCAGGAGGGAATTCCATAGCCGAGGGGCCACCACAGAGAAGGCCCTGTCTCTCGTTCCCACCAGATTGGCTTGCGAAGGTGGCGGGACCGAGAGCAGGGCCTCTCCAGATGATCTTAGCCTCCTTGATAGTTCATAGTGATTTCAACGTGATGGTGAGACTGTAATTGTATGTTTTGATTGCTAATTATTGTGTTATATGGGTATTGTTTGGTTTGGTTTGCTCATGTTTTGATTGGAGGGCAGAGACAGCCTTGTGTAAACCGCCCCGAGTCGACTTCGGGCTGAGAGGGGTGGTATAGAAATGTGATAATTAAATAAATAACTAAATAGGGGAGAATAGGTTCGGACAGGTAAACTGGGCCGGAACCGTATAGGGATTTATAGGTTAAAACCAGCACTTTGAATTGTGCTTGGAATTATACACTAGTGCCTGATTGTGAATGCATATGGTTTGTGAATAAGAACCCATTGCGGCTGCATAACTCTAGATTTGGCGGTGGGCCCGTAAGTGACTGTGGAGACCTAGGATCCATATGGTTTTCTTTCGCAGTGAGGCCATCAGTTTCCATACGGAAGGTGGTTCCAACAAGGGTTTGTTTGGGGAGCCTTCTTCCTTTTGGCCTTTTCCTCCCTTTTGCCCTCCACCCCTCCTCTTCAAAATCCATTGCTCCATTGGTAATAGCTGACCTCCAGTTCCAATGCTTGAGGGCCAGAACTTCCCAGCTCCCAGTATTTATGCCACATTTTAAAGGTTACCTTTAAGACCATCTTTAAATCTCTTTTTCTGCCCACCACTATTTTGTTTTGAGAGTAAAGTAACTGCTTTGGGAGACAGCGATCAGGCATTCAGACAACGTGGCCTTCGGTCCAGTGAAACTGATGGCGAAGAATCATCTCTTTGATGCTGTTTGTCTTTGCTTCTTCTTCTAGAACATTGACCTTTGACCACCTGTCTTCTTCCCAAGAGATTTGTAGGATTTTTGTGTGTGTGGAAGCAATGCTGACAGAATCTTTTCAGAAGTTGAGAGTGATGTTTATAGATGGTCCATTTTTGTAGGAATATTTATTTATTGTTTATTGTTCATTTTTATATACCGCTCTTCCCTGCAGGCTTGGGGCTGTTTACATAAAACAACAGATTAAAATGCAGATAAAACACTTCGTTATATAAAACACAAGGACATGGTCAGAGTTATCTGGGGAAACTTAGATTGAAGGCCTGCTTAAAAAGAGTTGTCTTGCAGGCCCTCCGGAAGGGGGCTAACTCCATGATAGCCTGAATGTCGTCTGGTAATGCGTTCCATAGCGCCGGTGCCACCACGGAGAAGGCTCGTTGTCTTGTCACTGAGAGGCGACAGGAACGAACTGATGGAATCATCAGAAGGTTTTTTTTTGTTCCTCTGAGCGCACAGATCTCGGGGGAACGTATGGGGTGAGGCGGTCCCTCAGGTACACTGGCCCTAGACCATACAAGGCAAATGAATGGGTGCTGTATTACAAACAACAGGATAGGTAAACGCAAACACCACAATATAATGAATAACACAGATATATTATAGCATTCAAAAGGACTCAATGGTCCAGAGTGTCAAAGATCAAAATTGTAAGTGCATTCTCAACATAATCACATATTTTTTAAAGGGACAAAGCCCTATCTACTATATAATGAATATAAACAACATAAACAGCATATACGAGCTGTAAACTCACACAGGAGTGAGCTGAGACGCCGCAGCTGGAAGGAAAAGCTCCTCCGTCATCAAAAGCGGACACAGAACCCAGAAACCCTCCCAGGCGCGATACAAATCAGGGTATTAGCATTATTAAAGTGCTACAAAACAATCATAGAATGCACAATATTAGCAATCACTGGGAGGCTTGCAAAGCGGTCAACAAATAGTTATATTCTGCGCCTTCGTTTCTCCCCGAAAGGGGCTTCTTCAGGACCGTGGGCGTGGTCAATACGGGGATTCTAGAGGGCGTCCAACAGCAGGAGTAACACATCACATATGGGAGCAGAGGCACTGCATAATGCTGTCGATATCAGCGGATATCGGGCTCAAAAGCTCACTCCTGTGTGAGTTTACAGCTCGTATATGCTGTTTATGTTGTTTATATTCATTATATAGCAGATAGGGCTTTGTCCCTTTAAAAAATATGTGATTATGTTGAGAATGCACTTACAATTTTGATCTTTGACACTCTGGACCATTGAGTCCTTTTGAATGCTATAATATATCTGTGTTATTCATTATATTGTGGTGTTTGCGTTTACCTATCCTAGACCATACAAGGCCTTAAAGGTCAAAACCAGCACCTTGAAAACAATCCGGTACTCTATTGGCAGCCAGTGCAATTGCTGTAGGATTGGTGTGATATGCTCTCTCGCAGGTGCTCCCACCAGCAATCAAGTGGCAGCATTTTGCACCAGCTTGAGTTTCTGGGTTGTCGACAAGGGAAGGCCAATGTAGAGGGTGTTACAGTAGTCTAACCACGAGATGACCGTCGCCTGGATCACCTAACATTCCTGGATAGGTAATGAGTCAGTCACCTAGCCTGTGGAAGATGGAAAAATGCTGTCCTGCTAACCGTGGAGATCTGAGTCTCCATCGATAGCAGTGGGTCTAACTGAACCCCCAGGCTTTTTATCAAACCCCCAATCACCTTTCTCAGAAACAGCAGGTTAGAGACTGGGCGGTAACTGGAGGGAACCAAAGGGTCTAAATTCGGTTTCTTCAGTAGCGGTCTTACCATGGCCTCCTTCAAACCCCCTGGGAACACTCCTTGCTCAAGGGAGCTGTTAATTATCCTACACAAGGGGTCTCGTAGCCCCTCCCGACAAGATCTAACTAGCCAAGAGGGGCACGGATCAAGGGAGCATGTAGTTGGCCTAGCTGCAACTAGAATCTCATCAACAGCTGCTGCGTCCAGCAGTTGGAAACAGCTGAAAGTGTGCCCATCGAGTGGCAATGGAGTCTCGAGTTCACTTACTGTATCAATTGTGGCTGAGATGTCCCGGCGGAGATTCGAGATTTTGTTGGCAAAATAGCTCTGAAAAGCCTCAACTGTTGGAGCCAATCCTCTATCATTTAGGACGGCCGGAATTGTCGTCAAAGATCGAATCACTTAAAAAGTTGAGCTGGGCGTGAGCTAGCCGACTCTATCAGGGAAGAGTAATATACCTTTTTGGCTCCCCTGATAGGCTGCTCATAAACCTCTTTAAATTGTTTATAAGCTAATCTCGATGCTCCGTCACGGAGGTCTAACACAGTTGAGAAGATAATAGCTTTATAAATAAGTATCTTGGTTTTCCAACAAAGGTCCCAATCCTCAAACACTTCTTCTTTCAAAAAAAGAAGCTGCACTTGCAGAATTCAGAGAGTTTTATATTTTGATGTAGATGTTGACTTTTGTGGACTAAAGGCTAATATTGTGTGACTCCTCCAAAGTTTTTATGACCAAGCAGGGAATCAGATCCTGGTCTGCAGTGTCATAATCCAGTGCTCAAAATCACTACACCACACTGTTCTCATTATTATTTTAGAAGACTATGCAAGAAATAAGAATTAAAATTATTATTATTATCTCCAGGATATCCTGCTTGTGTCCCAAAGCTGGACTCAAGATTGCTTAGATCACTTACCAATATTAAATTCAGATACAAGTGCACAGAGGAACAATTAATTAAAAACACTCAAAAAGATTGTGTTAAAAGGAGGTGAAACTATCTTTAGCATTAAAAGAAATCCATCATAAAGATAAAAGTCCATAAAAGAGCATGCTATTAAAAGGCTTTAAAAGACTCCCTGGCTTCCTCAAAGTACATAACTTCTTCCCCCAAAATGAGAGTGCTCAAACATGGATAGGATCATGGATCTAAAAGGGGCCGGAAGGGTCATCCAGTCCAACCTCCTGCCAAAAGGAATATATAACTAGTGAACCCCCGCAAAGATAGCCACCAAGCTTCTATTTAAAAAACCTCCAATGAGAAACAGTTTACCTCATTCATTTCATTATGTCCTGAATCTTTACATCCATAAATATTGTAAGAGAATTTTTCTGGTTTATTGCCTCGCAGTTCTCCTCCTCGCGCGGAATCTAGCTGTCAGAAAGTCAGTCAATCCACTCCAGATTTAATCCTGGTTATAAATTGGGGGAAGTCATGGGGAGGAGGGAGCAAACTTGTTTTCTGCTGCCCTGGAGACTAGGATTCAATGGAACAATGGCTTCAAATGACAGGAAAGGAGATTCCACCTGAACATGAAGAACTTTGTGACTGTAAGGAGAGCTGTACAGGAGTGGAACTCTCTGCCGCAGAGTGTGGTGGAGTCTCCTTCTTTGGAGGCTTTGAAACAGAGACTGGATGGCCATCTGTTGGAGGTGGTTTGAATGTGATTTTCCTGCTTCTTGGCATAATGGAGTTGAACTGGATGGCCCATGAGGTCTCTTCCAACTCAATGATTTTAGCACTGGGACTTTAGTGCAGCTGACTGGGTGTCAGCTGTATCAAAGATCACTATAGACCAAAAGGTCATGAGTTTGAAGCCAGCCCGGGTCGGAGTGAGTTTCAGCCAATTGTGTAGCTTGCTGTTGACCTTTGCAACCCGAAAGACAGTTGCATCTGTGAAGTAGGAAATTTAGATACCACCTATGTGTGGGAAGGCTAATTTAACAAAATTTATGATGCCATAAAAAGTCTCCAGCAAAAGCATGCGGGGAATACGGAAAGTACTCCATCGGTGTCGCAGATGGACAGTGAAGCGACAGCTCCCCTGGTGGCCAGAAGTTGGAATGTTAAATAGCTTCTTACTGTCTGTCTAGATGTGTTGTGTGTCTATGGCATTGAATGTTTGCCATGTATGTGTACATTGTGATCCGCCCTGAGTCCCCTGTGGGGTGAGAAGGGCGGAATATAAATACTGTAAATAAAATACTGTAAAAATGATTTTATGAACCCTATTCTTAAGTGGGACCTGCACTGTGGGCAGCTCCTTTAAGATCAATGAAAGTGTGGAATTGATTCATTGCTCCTATGACCTGGGACCCACCAGCCACACCTGCTTTTCACTCCCCAATGTTGTCTCTCTTTTTCTTTGTTCCTTGTGCTAAATCCAAGTTGTGGGCCTGCTGCCAAAGAGCATATCTTCCAATGGTACTGAACAGATGGGTTGAACCTTTGGACTTTGTGATCTGAGGGATAGTAGTCATCAACCTCTTATCAGAAAGCACCACTGTTACTTAGCTAAATTTTGCTGGTGTCAGCCTTTTATTGTCAGCAATTCCGCAATGTTCATTGTTGAAACTGAGCAGGAGTGTGAACTCCACACTTAAATGGAACAGATGAAAGCTGTGCTCGAGATCTTATGTTGCACTTGAGTCATGAAATCTAATCTCACCCAGTTATGTTCAAGTTGCACCATACCACACTTCGGCTATATAGCAACCTTCCAGTCTGCAACTGGGACAATGCTTGCTAGTCTTCCCATTTGAATGCATAGAGGGTTTTCATTTGAACGCAACAGACCTCACAACCTCTGAGGATGCCTGACATAGATGCAGGCGAAATGTCAGGAGAGAATGCTTCTGGAACATGGCTAGACAACCTGGAAAACTCACAGCAACCCAGCACAGAGGGTTGTTTGGAAACTCCTAATGTTAGTCCCAACTAGAGTTGGCCAACTGAATCAAGTGTGACTCAGTAGGAAAGTGCTTAGGGATTCCTCTGTTGATTCAGTGGGTTAAATTTGGTTGTGAGAAATAGTTCAGACAACAGTGTGGGTATGAATTTCAACAGGTAATATGTTTATGCAGAAGTCTTAAGAGGCCATAAGTGAACATGAGTCAACAGTGTGATGTGGCAGCTTCAAAGTCAGTGCGAGTCTGGGCTGCATCCAGGGGCGGTCTAAGGTAATTTAAAATGGTAGGCGAACATTTTTTGGTGCCCCCCCAAAACATTATTTTGCCCCCCCATGTAAAACAAATATACAATTATAAAATCACAATACCATTAGTAGTATTATATTGTATCAATGTATATACAATATATTATACCATACTCATACTATATTATATCATAATTATATTATACTACATTACAATATAATTATATTATAATATATTGACATTATAATACAATATAACATTCTATTATATTATTATTATAAAATAATAAATAAAATTATTTATTTAAATGAAATTATCCTCTACTAAATATTTTCATTACTCCTATAAAACTCAAATAACCCAAAATAAAGTAAAATAAAATATTATATATTACTATTTTGTACAATACCACTATACTGCAATATTGTTTGTAATATTACATGTAATATAAAATATATCATTATTCTATTGTCATATTGTATTTGTATTATATTGTATGACAATATTAAGCAGAACTGTATAATAATCAACAAGAAATGCAATGTAAATGCATCAAAATCAGAATATATTACCTACCACCCGTCTCATAATTCATAGGAGTCTCCCATAAGTCCAAAATTAGGACTTATAATGTAAATGTAAATAGAAAAACAGCCAAAATGTTCAAATGAGGTCAAATACAGGCAGCGCAGCCTGGGCAAACTTGGGCCCTTCCTCCTTCTATGTGTTTTGGACTCCAACTCCCACAACTCCTCATAGCCTCAGGCCCCTCAGGTCTAGACAGAAATAGTGCCGAAGAAAGGAAGGAGGGAGAGAAGAGGTCACAGAGGAGGAGGAGGAAAGCCCTTCATTCATTCCTTCACTTACACTTCCTTCACTGATTCTTTTCTCCTTCCCCCAAACGCGCGGCGGAGACAAAAGGAGAGGGAAGCACTCCCTGCCTGCCCGATAGGGAGTGCTTTGCTTACAGGCTTCTGCGCAAGGGAGCTACTGGGCATGCGCAGAGGTTTTCGCGGATATGCAGTTGCTCCTGCGCTCAACTTCAGCTCCAGAGCAACTGCGCCTGTGCGAAAACCTCCGCGCATGCCCAAGGCCGGGACTCAAAAGCAGGCAGCTGCAGCGCTGCCTGAGGAACATTGGCAGGGCCAGGATGGTGCCCCATGCAGCCAGGATGGCGCCCCCTTCCCAGATGGCGCCCTAGGCGGCCGCCTACTTGGCCTACCTTGTAGGACCGCCCCTGGCTGCATCCAAAGGAGTCCAGTGTCTAGATTGAGGGAAGTTGAAGGGCCCTTCCAGACATGTCCTATAATCCAGGATCTGGTCTCAGGTTTTCTGGGTTGCTGTGAGTTTTCCGGGCTGTATGGCCATGTTCCAGAAGCATCCTCATCTATGGCAGGCATTCTCAAACGTTATGAGGTCTGTGGGAAACTAGGCAGGTGGGGTTTATATGTCCGTGGAGTGTCCAGGGTGAGAGAAAGAACTTGAGGCAAATGTGCATGCTGCAGGTGGCCACATTGATTAGTATTGAATAGCCTTGCAGCTTCAAAGCCTGGCTGTTTACTATCTGGGGGAATCCTTTGTTGGGTGGTGTTAACTGGCCCTGAATGTGTCCTGCCTGGAATTCCCCTGTGTTTTGAGTGGTTTTTTAAAAATGTATTGTCCTGATTTTACAGGGTTTTTTAAAAATACTAGTAGCCAGACTTTGTTCATTTTCATGGTTTCCTCCTTTCTATTGAAATTATCCATATGCTTGTGTATTTCAGTGGCTTCTCTGTGTAGCCTGAGATGGTGGTTGTGAGAGTGGTCCAGCATTTCTGTGGTCTCAAATAATATGCTGTGTCCAGGTTGGTTCATCAAGTGCTCTGCTATGGCTGACTTCTCTGACTGAACTAGTCTGTAGTGCCTTTCATGTTCCTTGATTCATGCCTTTCATGTTCCTTGATTCATGCCTTTCATGTATCTAAACTGGGCTCTCCAGGCCAATGGAGACTCTACCACAGACATCAGAAGAGCTGAGGGAGCAAAAGCAAGCCATGAGAGTAAAGGCAAAGATCCACCCAGAGGAGAAGTATTCTTACCTTCCCTTGGCTTTTCTTCACAAACGAAGATTCAGATTCAGGAAGGACTCATCCCATGCTTTCTACAAGCATGTTGATGACTAAGAAGGCCAATCCGAGATAAGAAAGTCCAGTTGCAGATTGCACAGCAGAAAGTCTCCTTGGGTGATGTTGTTTCCAAGTTGCGGTTCTTTCTGCGTTGTCTACGAGACTTGTTCGGCATGTCTTCTCGAAAGAGGCAGCAGCATTATGAATATTGCGTCTCCATGCCTCCTGATGTGAGACCAGGCTGGACCATTGTTGGTGATCAATCTGGCCAAGCCTGAGATGTTGTTTCAGGGAATCCTTATATCTCTTTTTTGGGGTGCCTCTCTTGTGCTGACCCGTGGTGAGTTCACTGTAGAGCAGTATCTTTGGGAGCTGGTGGTCCTCCATCCTAAAGATGTGCCTTGCCCAGCACAGTTATGTTCTCAATAGCATGGCCTCAATGCTAGTGATCCCTGCTTGCTCAAGGACAGCAATATTTGTCACATAGTCAGTCCAGTGTATATTTAGGATCGTGCGAAGACAGCGCTGATGAAAGCGTTCGAGGAGTCGTAGGTGTTGGCGGTCGGTGACCCATGTTTCAGACCCATAGAGGAGAATAGACAGTACAATAGCTCTGTACACACTGATTTTTGTGCTTTGCCTCAGGTGCTTGTTGCTCCAGACTATTTTGTGGAGCCTTCCGAATGCACTATATGCTAATCTGTGATCTATCTCTTTGTCAATCTTGGCGTCTGAAGAGATGATGCTTCCCAGGTAGGTGAACTGCTGAATGGACTTAAGCACAGATTTGCCTATGCTGACGTGAGGATGATGGTGTTCTTCCTGAGGTGCGGGATGGTAGAGAACTTCAATTTTCTTCAGGCTGACTTCCAGTCCAAACAGCTCTGCAGCTGTTGCAAAGCAGGAAGTTAGGCGCTGCAGAGCTGCTTCTGTATGGGTGACAAGGGCAGCAGCATCTGTAAAAAGCAGCTGATGGACTAGATAGTTTAGACTTAGAGTCTTAGTGCGAGCCCTCAGATTGCTTAAGTTGAACAAGCTACCAGAGGACAAGTATTCATACCATACATCAGGGCTGTCCAACTTCTACGGGCCCAAGGGCCGGAATTCCAGTCACTGATCACCTGGGGGGCCGAAGGGTCTGCCTCCGCCCCCGGCTCCGCCCCCTCCCCCAGCTCCACCTCTGCCCCTCCCCGGCTCCGCCCCCTCCCTAGCTCTGCCCCCTCCCCAGCTCCAATTTACTTACAATTGACCTTGAGTTGTGGAGTTGTACTTCACCTCCATCCAGAGAGCACTGTGGACTCAAATAATGATGGATCTGGACCAAACTTGGCATGAATACTTAATATACCCAAATGGGAACACTGGTGGATTTGGGGCAATATTTCCTAATACCTTTGAGTTATTTGAGTCCACACTCAAATTGGGACACACCAAAAAAAACCCCAAACACCTCAATGCCGTCGCAGGGCTTGATGGGGCGTCCTTTCCCAGAGGCGGGTGGAGGAGGCCCAAAGAGCTCCCTCCCTCCCTCCCTGAAGGGAAAACAAGCCGCGGGGTCAGGCGCAAAGAAAGCCACGTTGCGCCCTGCACGCGGGGGAAGGCAGCACAACAAGGGGGAGGGGGCACAGAGGAGGGGAAGGAAGCGCTGCCAAGGAAACAGCCGCTGAGGGACCCCTCCCCCCCCACTCACCCACCGTCCCGCTTTCACACGAGCCAGGCCCTTACCCATACTGTGGGAGCCCCGCCACAGGGCCGAAGCGCCAACACCGCCGCCGTCCCCGTAGAGCCCCGCTGGAGCCGAGGCCAAGCTCAGGCCGGGCGCGGGGGCTCTCCCCTCCGTGGGGGGCGGAAGCGAGGGCCCTCCACAGGAAGAGGACGCAGCCAGGAGGGGCTTTCCCTGCCTCACTCCTCTCCTCCCCCTCTCTGAGGGAATGGGGGCTGGCCTGGAAGCAGCCGCGAGGGGGGAGGAGGCACACGCCCAGGCCGGCCGCAAATCCCGCGGGACCCAAGATTTCGGCAGCTATCATGAGACTACGCAGCCACAGACGGGATTTTGACCTCCCTCGAAATCCCGTCTGTGGCTGGCGTAGTCTCACGATGCTTGCCTAAACCCAAAAGTAGAGGTGTTTTTTTTAAAAAAAATTATTTTATTTTTTATTTTTTATTTGTATTTTATTAAAACAAGTTAGGGGGCCGTAGGGAAGGGGCTCGGGGGCCGTGTACGGCCCCAGGGCCGCCTGTTGGACAGCCCTGCCATACATCAAGGAAAACACTGACCACATTGGGAAGCTCATGAAGAAACACAACCTACAAACTATCAACAGACCCACAAAGAAAATTCAACAAATGCTACATTCAGCAAAGGACAAGAGGGATCCTCTCCCGCAAGTGGACCATGATTCAAAATGGGAAGTGAAACTTCCATCCTGTATTCTCACTTTAAAAGCAAAAAACATCATTATGAGGACTTCACTGTAACCATTCTTGACAGGATCATCCTGAAGCCCCATATGGACATAAAAAAGAGGTTGCTACAGCTTGAAACCAAATGGATAATCCGACTTCAATCTGAGTCCCCGCTAGGACTCAATGATCATTTATCTGTAAATGAGCTTCTGACGTAATATGCACAGCAGTTTCTGTTAATTACCTAGATTCTTCATTTGTGTATATATTTGGTCTGACTGTAAGAGGTTTTTGTCCGTGATTTGACCAGAAGGCATTGAACCTCACTATATTATATTGACATTTTATAATACGGTATGTATCTCTGACTTATGTTTTATCCCCTTGTGGTTTTCCCTTGGGAGCTACTCCGATTAAGTAATATAGTGCTATTATTGTCACTATTATGTCTGTTTTGTAGCACTATCTCGTGAGAAGCATCGCCAGCTACAGCAGAAAGTGTCCCCAGTCTGGAAGAAGCCCGCCAGGGCAAAACGAATCGGCGCAGGAACATATTTGATCGTCGACCGTGTCGACCACATTATACATCTACATTGTACTTATAGATTGTTCCTTTACTGGACTTTGAAATATGGACAATTACCTGATTTGATTTACCATTTGGATGCTCTGAAAGGGACTTTTCCGGTGTGAGTATGCTTTTTGGGAGCAACTTCTCCCCAGACTGTAATTATAGCGGCGTGATATGCAAACACTAATTGTTATAGAAGGAGATTTAATAGTGCTAAACTAATATAAGTTTGTGTTTATCTGCATAATTGTTGTGTATTGTTTGGGCTCCATTTGGAGATTAATTTAAACCCTTGTGCCGGCAATATTGCTGCCCGAGAGGTCAGCGGTTCGGATCCGGGGTGAGTGGTTTGAGCTCCCTCTGTTAGCTCCAGCTCCCAATGCAGGGACATGAGAAAAGCCTTTCACAAATATGGTAAAACATCAAACATCCAGGCGTCCCTGGGGCAATGTCCTTAAGTCGGCCAATTCTCTCACACCAGAAGCGACTTGCAATTTCTCAAGTCGTTCCTGACACAGAAAAAAAAGCTCAACAAAGTCACATTTGCTGGGCAATGACTTTTGTGCATGTCTCCCTTAGCCTGTCTGCCAACACAAGAGACTCTTATGTACCCCAAGTAACAAAAGCTCTGTTGGTACTACTTGCTCCTTCTGTATTAAGAAAAAATAGAAATCTTGTTAATGATGGTGCTATTGTTTGAAAAACAAGCATCTCCATGAATTGAGAGTTGAAGGATTGTGCTTTGGAGTGAATTCAGTATAAGGTCTTTGACGCTCTCCCCCAATGATACTCTTGCAAACTAGCTACTAAATGGGCTGATGCTACTCTGAGGTGAATTTGTATAGTTGGTTCTCTACATTTGCAGGGGTCGGGGATGCAGGATGTCCATGGAAGTCAAAAACCTGCAAATAATACCAGTATCTACCCAACTGCCATTCTCCAATGCATCAGCCTGAATTTTGAGACCTCCTTCAGCCATCTGCATCTTTCCCCTTTCATTTTTCTCATCCTCTTACCTCTCACCAGCTCCTCTCCTGTCTCAACTACATTGCCCATCATCCACCGTAAGCTTCAATCTGAATTTAAGATGGTGATGGGGAGCCAAAGAACTGAATGGGGGAAGAGGAGAATTTGCAGATGGCATCAAATTGGGAATGATAGCTAATACTTCAGAGGACAGGATCAGAATCCAAAATGACCTGAACACACTGGAAACCTGGGATATAACTAAAAAAATAAATTTTAGCAAAGACAAATACAAGGGTTGAATGAAAAGTAATGCCTCTCCCTTCGTAACTCCTCAACAGATGGCAATACTGGTATGCGGCAGGTACTGGCTTGCTCAGTAGACTCTCCTCTACAGTTCCGATTTGGCAGGAAGCCTTAGCATTGAACGGTTGTGTTGTTAAAGTGCAAAGTACAGGAACTAGACAGGGGGAGTGTGTCCCTGTTGGTTCTGCTGGACCTCTCAGTGGCTTTCGATACTGTCAACCATGGTATCTATTTTGGGAGCTAGATGGGGGGAGTGTGTCCCTGTTGGTTCTGCTGGACCTCTCAGTGGCTTTCGATACTGTCAACCATGGTATCGATTTTAGGAGCTAGATGGGGGGAGTGTGTCCCTGTTGGTTCTGCTGGACCTCTCAGCGGCTTCCGATACCATTGACCATGGTATCCTTCTGGGATGCCTCACAGGAATGGGCCTTTGAGGTACTGCTTTGCAGTGGCTCCGGTCCTTCCTAGAGGGCCGATCTCAGAAGGTGTTGTTGGGGGACTCCTACTCGACCCCACAACCATTGACTTGTGGGGGTTCGCAGGGTTCAATATTGTCCCCCATGTTGTTTAACATCTACATGAGGCCGCTGGGGGAGATCATCCAGAGTTTCAGGGTACGGTGTCATCTGTACGTAGATGATGTCCAACTCTGTCACCCCTTCCCACCTGCTACTAAGGAAGCTGTTCAGGTCCTGAACCGGTGCTTGGCCGCTGTGACAGTCTGGATGAGGGTGAACAAATTGAAACTAAATCCAGACAAGACAGAGGTATTCCTGATCAGTTGTAAGGCCAAACAGGGGATAGGGTTACAGCCTGTGCTGGACAGGGTTACACTCCCCCTGAAGGCACAGGTACACAGCTTGGGTGTGATCTTGGACTCATTGCTGAGCCCGGAACCCCAGGTTTCAGCGGTGACCAGGGGAACATTCACACAGTTAAAACCTGTGCGCCAGCTGCACCTTGGGAAGCCTGACTCGGCCATGGTAGTTCACACCCTGGTTACATCCTGTATAGACTACTGCAACACTCTGTACATGGAGTTGCCTTTGAAGCTTCAAATGGTCCAACGTACGGCAGCCAGGTTACTAACAGGAGCGGCACTCAGGGAGCATACAACTCCTCTGTTGCGCCAGCTCCACTGGTTGCCAGTTTGCTACCGGGCACAATTCGAAGTGCTGGCTTTCGCCTATAAAGCCCTAAACGGTTCTGGCCCAACTTACCTGTCGAAACGCATCTCCTCCTATGAACCAGCGAGGACAATAAGAGGCCTTGCTTTCGGTCCCACCTGCACCACAAGTACGTCTGGCGGGGACGAAAGACAGGGCCTTCTCAGCAGTGGCGCCTCAGCTGTGGAATGCCCTTCCTACAGAAATTAGATCAGCTCCCTCCCTTTTAGCATTTCGGAAGAAAGAGAAGATCTGGTTGTTCGAGCAGGCATTTGAATAGGCAGTGTAATGAATATAGGAATATGGAACAATTGGATGATGAGATTGGATCTTGAATCTAACTATGAGATGCTAATGACATGTTTTACTGATGTTTAATCGATTGTTTATTATGCTATTGTTTTCATTGTTTTAAACTGTTTTATGATGTTTTGAGCATTGAATCTTGCTATTGTTAACTGCTTTGAGTCATCCAAGGGTTGAGAAAAGCAGTATATAAATATAGTAAATAAATAAGTATGGAACCCTGCGCAGACAGTCGGTCAATGCGACTTAAGCAACGTGCAGTCATTGAATTCTTGACAGCAGAAGGTGTCACCCCAAAGGAGATCCTTCAGAAAAAGCAAGCTGTTTATGGTGATTGTGTTGATGTGAGTACAGGGTATCATTGGGTGAGCAAGTTTAAAGATGTTGAGGTGGGAACATTTGACTTGCATGACAAATAAAGAGTTGGACGTCCTGTGACAGCAACCACCGAGTTTCACAAGCAAAAGGTTGACAGATTGATTCAGGATGATCGTCATATCACTCAGAGAGAAATTTCAAGCATAATTGGCATTTTACAAGAACATGTGGGTCACATTATTGCTTTGCTTGGCTATCCGAAGATCTGTGCACGATGGGTACTCAAAACAGTGTCGACTTCATCCATGACGGCTTCCGAAAACTTGTTCATCGTTGGCAGCAATGTATCCAATTGTCTGGTGACTATGTGGAAAAGTGAGTAGTGGTAGATAAAGAGCACATTCTAAGAATATTTTTTGCGTTTGATTTATTAAAATATTCCCATCCAAAACCTAGTATTGAAGGCAGAGGCATTACTTATCATTCAACCCTTGTTGTTTTTGTGCTGTAACTCTTAGAGTCCCTCACCATAGCCATGCTTCTCATTTTGACCTCCCAGATTCCCCCTCCCCTTGGCTGTTTGAGGATTCTGGGGGTTGCAGTCCAAAGCCAAGGACCCCTTCGCATGGCAATGCACACACCCATGTCTGTTTTCTTCTCATTAAAAAGGGAGAGGCTCCCTCCAAACTGCATTGCGCCCTAATCTCACCTTGCCCAACGCTTCTCCGTTAATGCTGCGTCAACACTGCAAAGGGCAGAGACTTTGCCCCTTTTGACTTTCTTCCCTTGGGAAGCGTCTTTGGCCTTTCGATTTTTTCAGCCACAGAACGCTCAGGGATGAAGATGAAGATCGCATTCGCTCCCCGCTCGGTCCCTTTAAAGAGAAGGCTACAGACAGCTTCTGTGGCTCAATGGGTCTTCAGCTTCCTTGTCTTAGGTAATTAAAAAAAGAAATATCTATTCAATTTTCTTTAAAATTGCCAACTTCCTGATGGTGGCAGGTGGCAAGAGATGGGGAAGGATAGAAGGCTTTGTTGAAACAGGTCCCACAAGGTCTTCTATGGCAGGTGGCAAGGGATGGGTAACACCTGGCTTGAAATAAAAGGGATTTAGGAGTCTTTTAGACCAGTGTTTCCCAACCAGTGTGTCGTGGCACACTACGGGCCCAATCCATTTCGCCCTGTACGGGCTTTCTCAAGCGGCAAATAATAACATGGGAGGCATGACACAGGAGGATTCACGAATCAATACATGGTTGGTATCCTCCTGTGTCATGCCTCCCATGTTATTATTTGCCGCTTGAGAAAGCCCGTACAGGGCGAAATGGATCGGGCCCGTAGTCAGACCGTTGCGGCCCCTACCGGGGCACTCCTTCTGCCCACCGTTTGGATTTACTATCATTTTCGGATTACCGTTGGATTTTTGTTTGGAAACCGGGGAATAGGGACCCTGTGTTGGCCTCGTTTGCACCAGTGGAACTTTACACCGCATTGATTTATTCCTGGATTACCATCGTTTCCTTGAACTCTTTCCACCCTGGTCTACACATTCCCACCCGTTGAACTCTTTCCTACAACACCCAGCATTTTATTGGTGATGTATAACCATTTAAGGGCTTTGTATGGGGTCCTCCTAATGTGCATGTATTGACACTTTAAATATTACACTGCTATTTTGCTAATTCATGTATTCGCTTCCCTTGTGTGTTTATTTGTGTATCTTGTAATCCTCTCTGAGTCCCCTCGAGGAGATAGAGTGGAGTATAAATAAAGTGTATTATCATCATCATTATTATTTATTAGTCCGAGGAAAGAGCCTTTCATGCACTTGGCTTGGATCAAACCTGGATTCTCAGAAGCCAAGATGAATCAAGTGAAGCTGTCATACTTTGGCCACATTGTGAGAAGACATGACTCACTAGAAAAGACCATAATGCTTGGTTGGATAGAGGCAGTAGGAAAAGGAGGAGACTGCATTCCAGCGGGATGGGTTTCCATCAAGGAAGCCATGACCTTGCACTTGATGGTCTTGAACTGCTGGTACTATGTAGACTTGGGGTCTCTTGTTTTTTTTTTGTTAACTACCATTGAATCATCTCCGCATTCTTCACTTAAGTTTTTACAGCTGCACATAGAACTTGGGAATGCAATGGCATGGACCATCCTAACATAAGTATTCAATAACCTATCTTGATACTTCAGGATCTTTTCTAGTTTGTTCATATCTATCCTTCTAGATGCTTATGTTCTTCTGATTTCTTGATTATGGTCTCCATTATAATCAATGGCTGATCCAAGCCAAGGACTGTTTCAAGGCCTCCATTCTCTACTTTAAAGTGATGTAGGCCAGTGTTTACCAACCAGTGTGCCGTGGCACACTAGTATGCCATGAGCGATCATCAGGTGTGCCAAGGGAAATTGGAACCTCCAATACCCTTTCTTCCCCCTCCTGCCGAACACTTTTTCTTCTCCACTCGGGCTCCCTTCTTCCCAGCCTCGCTCTGCTCACTTTGCCTTGCTTTGCTCTGGTGCGAGTCTGTGTAGTAGTGTCCACACGGGTCACGTCTTCCTCCCTTCCCCCTCCCCTCCTGAACACGCTCACGCTGCCCCCTTGGATCAAAATGGCGGCAGAAGCAGCAGTGTAGAAGAAAAAGTAAGTGTTCGGAAGGAGGGGGAAGAAAGGGTGTGAATGGGAAGGGGGAGGAAGAGGTTTCTGTCGAAAGCTGGCATGGGCAAACTTGGACCTTCCAGGTGTTTTGGACTCCAACTCCCACCATTCCTAGCAACCTCAGGTTCTTTTCTTTTTTCCCCCTCAGCCACTTAAGCAGGAAAGGGCCTCAGGCTGTTAGGAATGGTGGGAGTTGAAGTCCAAAGCACCCAGAGGGCCGAACATAACATTGTTTGAGTTCACAGTGCTCTCTGGGTGTAGGTGAACTACAACTTCAAACTCAAGGTCAATTGCCAAGCAAACCCTTTCAGTACTTTCTGTTGGTAATGAGAGTTCAATATGCCAAGTTTGGTTCAATCCCATTGTTGCAAGAGTTCAGGATGCTCTTTGATTGTGTGTTAACTATAAATCCCAGAAACAATAACTCCCAAATGTCAAGGTCTATTTTTCCCAAACTCCATCTGTGTTCACATTTGGGCATATTGAGTATTCATGCCAAGTTTGGTCCTGATCTAACATTGTTTCAGTCCACAGTGCTCTCTGGATATAGGTGAACTACAACTCCAAAACCCAAGGTCAATGCCCACCAAACTCTTATAGTATTTTCTCTGGGTTATGGGAGTTCTGTCTGGGAAGTTTGTGTCTTTCTGCCATTCATGCCAGGATATCTATGTTGTGTTCATCAAAACAGGTCCAGGTTTCACACTGAGTGTATAAATACATTTAAAAACATATGAACTGTATGTATTACTGTGTTAGAGTGTCATTTTGTGTCATTTTGGTTGGTGGTGTGCCCCAGGATTTTGTAAATGTAAAAAGTGTGCCGTGGCTCAAAAAAGGTTGGGAAACACTGATGTAGGCCACCTGAGATCAGTCTTTTTGTGTTCTTAATCATCTACCATAAACCTGCCTTTGCACTTTCTTTCTTGACTTTCTTCACTACTCTTTTTTTTTGTTATTTTCTGCTAGTAGTATAGTGCCATCTGGATATTGTAGATTGTTGATGTTCTTGTTTCCATTTTTCATGCTTCCTTCCTCCGAGTCTAGTCTCTCTTTACGTACGATAGGCTCAGCGTACGAGTTGAACAGATGGGGCGATCTGACCTTTTGTGCCAATTGGAAGCTAATCCAACCTCTCTCATGCATAAGGTCACCAAAACTCAACTTTGATGGCAATGAGAAACAACAAGCCATGTTGTGTATTAGAGGAAATATGGGAAATGCACCTTCTTTACTTGCATGACAAACTATTTATGATCCTGCTATTCATGGAGGGATATGTTCCTGAACTTAGCATGGAAACAGGAAACCATGGATAAGGGTGAGTTGTGTTGACAAGAATAACTTCAGCCTGATGTTGCCTTGAAGGTTGTAAACCAGGCATGGGCAAGCTTCGTCCCTCCAGGTGTTTTGGACTTCAACTCCCACAATTCCAAACAGCCTAAAACACCTGGAGGGCCAAAGTTTGTCCATACCTGTTGTAGACAATTCTTAGGAAAGCATAATTGCTAGGAATTTACTATCTTCTCCAATGCAAGTCTAACTTCTGGTGGAGGCATACCATAGAATCTGGAAAGTTAGAAAACTCATTGAGAGGTATAAGGTAAAGGTAAAGGTTTCCTCTTGATATTAAATCTAGTTGAGTCTGATTCTGTGGGGTGGTGCTCATCTCCATTTCTAAGCTGAAGAGCCGACATTGTCTATAGCAGTGTTTCTCAACCAGTGTGCCGTAGCACACTAGTGTGCCGTGAGCGATCATCAGGTGTGCCGTGGGAAATTGGCACCCCCCCCCTCCTAGCAGCCCCCTCACAGGTTTCCAAGAAACAAATTGAGCCTGTCTGCTTGGAAATGTTTTTTTTGTACTATTTTACTGGATTTTTTTTAGCCCCCCCTCCCCAGGAACTGTTTATAACAGCTTCATGACATCCATAGTTAACTAGAAGCAAGTTTCACTCAGGGTGAAATTTCACAAAGGTCTGGAGAACAAGCTCTATGAGGAGCGGCTTGAAGAGCTGGGCATGTTTACCCTGAAGAAGAGAAGGCTGAGGGAAGACATGATAGCCATGTATGAATATGTGAGAGGAAGTCATATATATGTTTTGTTTATCGGAAAGGGCCCAGGTTTCACACTGAGTGTATAAAATACATTTAAAAACATATTAACTATATGTATTACTGTGTTAGAGTGTCCTTTTGTGTCATTTTGGTTGGTGGTGTGCCCCAGGATTTGGTAAATGTAAAAAACGTGCCGCGTCTCAAAAAAGGTTGAAAAACATTGGTCTATAGACACCTCCAAGATCATGTGGCCAGCATGACTGGATGGAGCACAGTTACCTTCCCGCCAAAGCGGTACCTATGGATCTACTCACATTTGCTTGTTTTTGAACTGCTAAGCAGGCAGAATCTGGGGCAAATAGTGGGAGCTCACCCCACTCCCTGGATTTGAACTGCTGACTTTTGGTCAGCAAGTTCAGCAGCTCAGTGGTTTAACCCGCTGTGCCACCAGGGGCTTATTGAGAGGTATACTTGCTAGGAATTTCTAAGCTCCTCGAACAGGATATTACGACAACTTCCAGAGGAAATATACCATAGAATCTCCTGTTTTGATGAAACCATAAGAACTAGTCCTGTGGGTATAGAGGTCAGAAGGCATGCTTCTGGTACAGAGCTATGAAAAAGCTGCAGCTCTATTTGCTTTTGGTTGGAGGCTGGTCACAAAATATTGCACATGGAGGTGAATTCTGTGCCTGGCAACCAGTATCTGAGCAGATCTTGGAGCTGGGCCCAGACAGCTGGATGCCCAGAATAGTGTGAATCTTGATGGCAGAAAGAACTGTGTGCGAAGCTATGACTTAACAGAGCAAAAGAAGCATTCTGGCTCATGCAGACAACTCAAGGGGGGAAACGTTTGCAGTTGCCAAGGTGACGGTGTAACTCTTGGGAAAGGAAATCGGGCTGTAGGAAGCTCAAGGCATGGCTGGCAAACATCTGAGCACAGTATGGAGACAAAGGAATACACAGGGAAAGGGGGGGAAGCACAAGCTGGAGATAGGAAGAGATTATCAGTGGCCTTTTGGCCCAAGGAATATGATTCCAATAGTCTTCAGATGCCTCTGGGATGCTGCAAAACATTGCATCCCTCACCCCCATCCTAGCTCTTTGGCTTCATAATATTGAGGGAGGTTACACTATGTAACACACTTTTTGTTCCTGCGTTATAAATCAGTTCTCTAACTGGTTCTATCACAACAACATGGAAAAGGTTCAATAAAGTGCAATAATTTTGTTTTTGTGGGGCACCCTGCAGCAAATTTTGCTATAGCTTTTCAATGAGTATCTCAACCAATTCAACATAGTTTGTAGAAGATACCAAACAAAGTTTCTGGAGTATAACAACTACTTTCAAAGTAAGTACAATATAATTAAATAGGAAATAAAATTTTCAAACCAGGAACAGAACATTTTTTCAGATTTTGTTATATAGTATTGTTATCTCTCTGAACATGAAGGTTCTACTTAAGCATTACAGCCTATAACCGCCTATCAATCTCTTTTCACTCCTGGTGTCTCTTCTGATGTATGTAATGTGGCTACAAAGGCATCACCAAACATAGAGTAGAGAGGAAATTATATTTGCATTTTGAAATAATTACCAAGTAGCAACAGTGGTGCTACTTGATGGAGCAACGGGTTAAACCGCTGAGCTGCTGAACTTACTGACTAAAAGATCGGTGGTTTGAATCTGGGAAGCGGGGTGAACTTCTGCTGTTAGGCCCAGCTTCTACCACCCTAGCAGTTCAAAAACATTGCAAGTGTGAGTAGATCAATAGGTACTGCTTCTGCAGGAAGGTAATGGCGTTCCATGCAGTCATGCTGGCTACATGACCTTGGAGGTGTCTACAGACAATGCCGGTTCTTCAGCTTAGAAATGGAGATGAGCACCACCTCCATAGTCGGGCATGACTAGACTTAATGCCAGGAAGTCACAAAGAGTTGGAAGTGACTGAATGAATAAACAACACTGCAAGGGTTATCCTGGCCTCCTTTGAAAAGGAGTTCCAGAGTTTAGGGGCAATCACTGAGAGCCTTGCGTTCCCACCTTCAATGGTGGTGGGACTGAGAAAAGGGTCTCTCCTGATAATTTCAGGTTTTAGAAAGTCTCACATGGGAAATTACAGTCTACCGAGTGATTCCCAGACTCTAGTCCTCCATGAGTTTTGGTCTTCAGCTACCAGAAGTTGAAGTCTGCCTTGGCCAATGATCAAGGACTCTGGGAGATCAAACTCTTGGAAGATAAGAGTTTGTGTACACAGTGCTCTAACACAGTGTTTCCCAACCTTTTTGGAGCCGCGGCACACTTTTAACATTAAAAACATCCGGGGGCACACCACCAACCAAAATGACACAAAATGACACTCTAACACAGTAAAGAACGGCTGGGGGTTGGTGGCCTGCTGGGAGCAGCTGCTGGGAGTGCCGAAGCCGGGGAGGGGGCGGAGCCAGGCTGCACCATGCCCCACCCCCTACCCCCAGCTTCACCTCTCCCAGCAGCTGCTCCAGCCTTGAGGGGGCAGTGCCAAGCCAGCGGTGCCAGTGCCAGCACAATGCTGGCTTGGCACTGTCCCCTCAAGGCTGGAGCAGCTGCTGGGAATGCCGAAGCCGGGGGAGGGGGCAGAGCCAGGCCGCGCCATGCCCCGCTCCTCCCCCCAGCTTCAGCTCTCCTACAGGCCGCACCATGCCCGCCTCTCCTACAGAGGAGGAGCATGAGCAGTGGACGGGCTTCAATGGGCGGGGCTCCTCCTCCACGCGGCTTCAGCGAGCGAGGGGCGAGAGTCATGGTGAGAGTCATGGCGGATTGGAGGTTGGCTGGGGAAACGGCTGAAGGAGGCGCTGCCCCGGTCCCTTCTTCTTTTTCTTTGGCACTGCCCAGCCCTTCCTCCTCCTCCAAGCAGCAGGAGTTCGACAGGAGGGGGGAGGAAGGGGGGCAGAGAGCTTTTCTCGCGGCACAGCAGGAGGTCCGTCACGGCACATTAGTGTGCCACGGCACACTGGTTGAGAAAGACTGCTCTAACACATCAGCTGGATCTGTCCAAGGTACTGAATCTATTTTGGTGATAAGGTTCAACGCCTTGAATGACTGGTTGGATCTACACACTGAAATGCATTATACGGGTCTACATTGGTCAAATAATGCACTCAAGCTGCATTATATGTCAGTACAGGCCGTCCTCATATTACAAACAAGATCGGTTATGTAGGTCTATTCTTAAGCTCAATTTACATATAAGTCTTAACAGGCATATTTTAAAAGTTTAATTCCAGGAGTAAATAAATAAATAAACACATGCATACATGCACACACACACACACACACACACACACACACACACACATGCATTGGATAGCATAGAGAAAGGTGAATATCCCTGCAAAGTTTCTTTTGTTGTCTATGCCCCTGTTCAGAAGGTTTCCCTTCACTTTCTGTCTCTGTGACAAATGGGTTTTGAAAAATTTTGTTTGTTGTGGAAACAAGGATTGACAATAAAACTTCAGTGGAGACACCTTTTCCCCGTGATAGCTCTCCAGGAATGACTTTCCTTTCTGAGGAGAAGATTTCTCTCACTTCCTGTTGTCTCAATCCTGTTCTTAACTAGGAGTTATTTGTAAGTCGGATGTTTGTAAGTCAGGGACTGCCTGTATATGTGGGGCCTTTGTTATAGCTTATATTAAAACCCACAGCAAATGCAATGCCACATTATATAGTTATAGAATTGGAAGAGTTCTAAGGGCCGTTCAGTACAATCTCTTTTGCTATGAATTAAGACACAGACCAAGCATTCATGGCAGATGGCCATCCAGCACCTGTTGAAAGACCTCCAGAGAAGGAGACTCCACTGGACTCCGTAGGCAGCATATTCCACTCCCGAACAGCTTTCATTGTCAGGAAATTTCTTCCTAACATTTAGGTGGCATATTTTCTCTTGCAGTTTGAATCCTTTGTGTCCTAGTCTCTGGAGCTGCAAAATATAAGCTGACCCCTTCCCCAATGTGACATCCTTTGAAATATTTAAACCGGACTATCATGTTCTGCCTCAACCTTCTCATCTCCATGCAAAACATACCAATTTTCTTAAACCGCTTCTCATAGGGGTTGGCTTCCAAACCTTTGGCCAGTCCTCTTGTAGCTTAACAAGCGGCAGAGGATTTTTCTGACATATCAGAGGAGGAGGGGTTTGATGGGTTTCAAAGTGATGAGTCTGTCAGTGCTAGGAGAGAATTGCAGACAGTTGAGGATGATGTTTTGCATTGCTGTGATCGTTACCAGGCACCCAGGGATAGTGAAACCAGTTCTCTTGGGAAATGAGCTTCGGTCGGTGGGATGTTTTCCCAAGAAGCTAGATTAGATTTGAGAATGGAGGGAGTGAAAAATTGACTATTTATTTATTTATTCAAACTTGTTTGCCGCCACTCCCAGCCGGCTCGAGGCAGCTCACATACAATTGCAATGAACAATTAAAACATCACATTAAAATAATTAGATGTTCTGAGAGAATCCATGAGAAGACTTTGAAGCCCAGGTGCATTCGGCATGATCTTATGGCTTTTGGTTGTGCTTAAATTAAGTGGTGTCGGCTTTATGCTTCTCAGAGGAGACAACATTGCCAAAGGATGGGTCTCCTGTCTGTCTCTGCTCTCAAGTTCATGTTTCAAGTATCCTCAAGTTTCCTGTTTGCAGTAACACTGTGGATTTTGGCACTCTTGACTTTATGCATTTTATCCTTTTTGGATTATTGCTATTTTTGTAATTTGCTATTCTTCTGACCCTTTTGGAATTGCTGTTTACCCCTTTTTACCTGCTTCCTTCAATAAACATTCTTGGATCGAACTATTGGACTCGTGAGTGGTGCTGGGTGAAAAGGCGTTTCGGGGTTGGGGTGCAATAAATCCCTTCCAGCTCGTCAATACCCTTCTTACAGTTCTGGCCCAGCTTACTTGTCCGAATGCATCAGCCTCTACGTCCCACCTCATAATTTAAGATCATCCAGGGAGGCCCTGCTCTCACTCCCGCCAACTTCTCAAACGCGGTTGGTGGGGACAAGAGAGAGGGCCTTCTCGGTGGTGGCTCCCCGTCTGTGGAACACGCTTCCAAGCGACATACGATCAACACCATCCCTCCTGGCATTCAGGAAAAAAGTGAAATCTTGGCTGTGGGACCAAGCGTTTGCACATTAGCACAATACAGCTTTGGACTGGATTTGTAACAGTAAGTTGATGGATATGGCTCAATGCTCCTGTTATGGATGAAATACTGTTTTTAACTTAAGAGAATGTGTATGATGTGTTAATATTAATTGTATTTTAATGTGTTTTAATGCTGTATGTTTTTGGTTTTATATTGTATTTATTATGTTGGCATCGAATTGTGCCTTTTGTTAGGCCGCTCTGAGTCCCCCCCTCGGGGGTAGAGAAGAATGGGGTAGAAATGTTGGAAATAAATAAATAATTCTTGAATTGTAATGCTCAGAACTGGACATAGTATTCCAGGTGTGGTCATCGACAGGTGTGCCCTGTCATTCGTTGCCATAAGAGCTATTGCAGTTGATCTTTTAGGATTTGTAGTCTTTAGAACTGACATTGGTTGTCCCTTCCTTCTGTGCTCAAGACCCAGGTCTGCCAGTCTGACTTGTCGTTCAAAGCATCCCTCTGTTTGCCTGGCAGCCGGGGCTTCTGTGCCAACCATTCTGCCCATTAGCAGATGGGCTCTGTGGCGGCTGCTGTCTGCTGTTGCCATGGCTATGGAGATGAAGCCCAGGCCTCGGAGGCTGGCCAGATGAACAGCGTGCAGGAGGAGAATGGAAGAGCTGATTCATTCTTGCAATAGGCAATTGCTTAGCCCTCTTAGCACGCAAAGGTCTGGCAGCTGGCCTCAGACAAGCTTGTGATGTCAGGAGTACTGGGCCTTCCCCCCCCCCTCCCCTCATTTCTTTCTGGGAAAAGCTGTCATTCCTCAACAAGCTGCTAATGAAAGAGAGGTGACAGTTGGCACCAAAATGGGCATCAGGTGTCTCTTTTGTCCAAACAGGCTTGTGTGTGGATGCCCTTCCTTGCAACCTGGGGGGGGGGGGTCATGTTGACATAAGAAAATGCCACATGTTTTTGAAATTATTTTATTAAGTTTTCATAACAAATTAATGAAAGAATCTATATATATAAAAAGAGAAGGTCCGTGCAATGTCGCATATAGGCAGCCAAACTATACGCATCATAACCACTAATCCCCCCCCCCCAACACATTCCACCATACCCCGAGGTACATACAGTGCACAAAAAAATCCGCCCTAGATACCTTGGAAGACCCCTAAACACGACCCCCAAAAACGGCCATTGACACCAAGCATAGGGCCACTTGGTGAATGCCAGCGGCCTCCTTCCCCCGCGAGGGGAGGGGAGGGGGAAAAGCCTCATTAACACACAATCAGACCACCCCACAACTCCAACCCCTCACCCTCAGCACTCGCACACTGAGGGCACTCGCTCACCAATTCCTCCGCCATCCCGCCGCCTCCTCTGCCTCCTTTACTACCTCACCGCCGCTTCTCGCCCGATCCCGGCGGGGGCGGGAACTAGCGGCAACGGAGCCGGCAAGGAGGAGGAGGACAAGGCAGAGGAGGAAGAAAGAGCAGCGATGGGGGGGAAAGGATCGTAACCTTTCCTCTTCCTCCGCATCCCTTTGCCTCCATCGTTGGGGGACCCGCAGCCGCTCTCCGCCACTTCGGTCGCTTCTGGGGCTCTCCGGGGAAGCAACACTGAAAATACCCCAAAAAAACTACAAAAAAAACATGGCGGCCGAGCCGCTTCTGGTCCGGCCGAAAAGGCTCCGACGGAAGTCAATCCATTAGGAAAAGGGTCCAGCTGGAAACTGACGCCCAAAGAATTCAGACCGGAGGTCCCGCCCACTCCTGGCTGGAAGTGCCACCAGGAAAGATGGTGGCCGCCACGGAGCAGTGGCTACCACACGGAGACCTCCTGGGTACTCCGAGAAGCTTCCGCGCCCCTGAGCCTACCCTCCAGAGGACGGAGGGTGAAGAAGAACGAGGCGTGGGGATGCTGGCCTCGCCGCTACTGCCCTCCGGATGGCAGAGGGTGAAGAGAAAAGGACCGGGGTCGCTGCTGCCACCTTGCCGCTGTCCTTCGGCACCGCCAAAGACACCCACAACAAAATACACTCACTTAACTACCACCAAACCACACAATTCGCGATACCTACCTCTACAGACCCACTACACAACTCACACACAACACACACAACTCCACAAGACTTCAACATCCCACCCACCAGAACAACCCACAATGACACAGCCATGACCCCACCAACACCATAAGTCACATCACTTCCAACCCTTACATACCCAGACTTTCTTGCATCTCTTAAATAGGGCACAGCAACGCGTGCTGGGTCCAGCTAGTCTCATATAAAAATAACCCCATACTGTTCCCCAGGTAATGAAACCATCTTCAGCTCTCACTCTCTCTGGCTTTCACATGAGAAAGGCATTTTCGTTACTTTGCTACCATAACAAAGCCTATAACTCAGGCTAACAAGATAAGCCTCCATTCTTAACTAATGAGATTTTGACTGTACCAAGCTATTATTTGCTGTTAAGCTGCTTCAAACATCACCCAACAACTCTATTAAAGCATGCGATACCTAATTTATGATCACATTATAGTGTCAGAAAATCATATAAGTAGATAGCTGATACATTTTTGGTAATTGTAACCTTTACCTTTAATATGTTATACAGAATGCGATGTGGATATACAAGTACACCTGTTGTTGTTGCTGTTATTATTTATCCAAGGTATTCTAGTTCTAAGAGAGCATGATATATGGATTAAGTTGGACTTGATTTTACTTTGGCGAAAGGCTTTTAAAATATATTTATTGCATTGTATTTTATTGTAAATTTTATTGTAAACTTATGATGTTTTTAGTTTTTAAATGTTAGCATTGAATACTTGCTGTTTGCCAGTCTGAGTCCCTCTTCGGAGGTGAGAAGGCTGGGGTATAAAGGTTTTAAATAAATAAATAATACAATTCTGATAGATTGCTCCTTTCAGGTTTGGACTAAAACCTGGAGCGGATTCTCCATCCCAGTATATAGAATATCGTGTCCAATTCTGGGCACCACAACTGAAGAGAGATTTTAACAAGCTGGAATGTATCCAGAGGAGGGCGACTAAAATGATCAAGGGTCTGGAGAACAAGCCCTATGAGGAGCGGCTTAAAGAGCTGGGCATGTTTAGCCTGAAGAAGAGAAGGCTGAGAGGAGACATGATAGCCATGTATAAGTATGTGAGATGAAGTCATAGGGAGGAGGAAGAAAGCTTGTTTTCTGCTGCCCTGGAGACTAGGACACAGAACAATGGCTTCAAACCATAAGAAAGGAGATTCCATCTGAACATTAAGAAGGACTTCCTGACTGTGAGAGCCGTTCAGCAGTGAAACTCTCTGCCCCAGAGTGTGGTGGAGGCTCTTTCTTTGGAGGCTTTTAAACAGAGCCTGGGTGGCCATCTGTCTGGTGCTTTGAATGCATTTTTCCTGCTTCTTGGCAGGGGGTTGGATTGGATGGCCCATGAGGTCTCTTCCCACTCTAGGATTCTAGGATTCTATGAAGCTGCCACCTGCCATTGAGGGACTGATGTGAGATTTAATCTCTGCCTTGATTAATCATCAATCAGTTTGGCCGAGAACAAGGTCATGGTATCAGCTAATAAGATGCACTTTGGGTTTTCAACAGTCATAAAGCAACACAGATGAAGGAACTGGCATTGAATCAATGTTTGAAATGTTACCTATCCACAATTATAATGCTTTCATGTGTTTCTGATCGCTTTGCCATCCATGTCTACAAGGGGTGCATCTGCACTCTTGAACTCATGCAGTTTGTCACCACTTGAATTGCTCAGTGCTGTGGAATCTTGAATGTTGTAGATTTAACAGGTCTTTAGCCTTCTCTACCAAAGATTTTTGGTGCCTCAAACTACAAATCCCAAGATTCCATAGCCAAATGGTTTGTTCGTCCTGCAGTAACATCCCCTTTGCAAGTTGGATGTTGGATTTACTTTCAGATCTCTCAGGCGCATGTATGTATTTTAATGTGTTGTTGTAGTTGTTTTTAAATTGTATACCATTGAATTTTTGCTGTTATGCCGGTCTGAGTCCCTCGATAGAGGTGAGAAGGTTGGGGTACAAAAGTTTTAAATAAATAAATACACCAGACAGGCATGTAGCCAGGGGGGGCTAAGGGGGCTTCAGCCCCCCCCCCCGAAATTCTCAGGTTGGTCCGCGAGAAGGTCTTACTGGTACATTATTTAAACTGTTACGTTTATTCATATCATGATCTGATCACCATGCTCATTATATCCCACATTAATGGGGTTATTGGGTGTAAAGAGGCTATTCAAATGAACCGGCTGGACAGGGTGGGCCCTCTTTTACTGATCCCACCGCTGCCACTAATTTTTAACGATGAGGTCACTACGTATCTGACCTAATGTAAAAGGGTGTTGTATAACTTTAATTTAAGGATCCCTTAAATATGAAGAGGTTAGCCACCAGATTGTGAGAACTGTTGTTGTTATCAGTCATCTAGGAGGGTCTATCACCAATTATTGTGGGACTTCAAACTGTGTAACAAGACAGGTTAAAAACACTTTCCTGTCTTGCTTTACTCTGAGGCTTGACTTTTAAAATACGGAACAGAGAGAGATTGTTGATGAAAAGAACAATAACAGTTTATTTATAGCTTGGCACAAAAGCGTGATGGATACGTTATAACTTCTTAGAGGCTCAACTCATCATGGTTACGTTGGTATTGAAGAAGATACGAAGTTTAAAATGTTTGACTGTTACTATTACTCAGTTAGATCAGTATGTAACTATCTCACACACAGACCTTCTTTCCTCCTATAGGCACCTTGCCTATCTCTAGCCCTCAGGCTCTATACAAACAGACTGGCTCGCAAGCTCAGCCTACTAGAACTGTCTCTCTACAGCTCCAAAACCAGACTGCCTCAGAACCCGCTCTCTCCTAGAGCTGGGCTGACAGTTAAACTGTCAAAATTCAAACTTCCCCAGAATTCTATTCTTGACTGTGGCAGAAAGCTGTTGACTCCTCCCACCTCTGCCTTACAGCCATGTTGCTATGACAACTCTTCCCCAAGGTGGGCCTTCACTGAAGAAGTGCACCTTCCCTAAACATCTAACATCTCAATACATATTCAATCCTCAATCCTATAATAAAAAATAAACACTTCTGCACATAGGGATAACAATACAAAAGGTTTGCTAGGGTAGACCCTCTTCCACCCAGTCTCAGCCCCGAACCAAACTCAGCCCCCCGAATCAAAATCCTGGCTACGGCCCTGACACCAGGCATGGGCAAGCTTCGGCTCTCCAGGTGTTTTGGACTTCAACTCCCGCAATTTCTAACAGCCTACTGAATTGTGGGAGTTGGAGTCCAAAACATCTGGAGGGCCCAAGTTTGCCCATGCCTAATCTACACTATAGAATAAATACCATTCTCTTGGTCCTCGAATACAATTATATGGCCAGCTTCCTGAAAATGCTGACTTTATTTATTTATTTATTTATTTATTTATTTATAGTATTTCTATACCGCCTTTCTCAGCCCAAGGGCAACTCAGGGCTGTTTACAATTGGCAATAATTCAATGCCACAACTAGAATAACAGTTATAAATAACCATAAAAACATTAAAACATTTAACATATAATATAAAATTAAAGTTTAAAAATATTAAACAATATTAAAAACCATACAAGCCTTAAAAACATTATCGTGGGCGTTACCATGTCGTGTCATTATTCAATTTAATCATCAGGTCATTCCGTGAATTCGTATAGCTATACTGTACTTGGAAAAGCCTGTTTGAAAAGCCAGGTTTTCACATGCCTTCGAAAAGTCAGCAGGGAGGGGACCGATCTTATATCTCTAGGTTCGACGTTCCACAGTTGAGGGGCCACTACCAAGAAGGCCCTGTCTCTCTGAAAGTCACACTGAAAGTGCTAGAGATGCCTAGAGTCACCATATTAATAAAATCAGTCAATGATTAAATCCACAACACTGGAACCTGAAAATGTGGAACGCCTACTGTATGTATATAATGAGATATCCTGAGGATGGGATTCAAGTCAAACACAGCATTCATTTACGACTCATATACACCATCTACATAAAACTTTATTGCAGGCGTGGGCAAACAGAATTGTGGGAGTTGAAGTCCAAAACACCTGGAGGCCTGCAGTTTGCCCATTCCTGCTTTAAGGTAATTGTATGCAATCTTCGTAATATATTGGAAGAACAGAGTTCAGGACTTTGGACAGTTCCTTCCTTTACTCTTGCTGAGAAGTTCAGAGCACTCTACACCAATGTTTTTCAGACTTTTTTGAGCCGCGGCACACTTTTTACATTTACAAAATCCTGGGGTACACCACCAACCAAAATGACACAAAATGGCACTCTAACACAGTAATACTTATAGTTAATATGTTTTTAAATGTATTTATACACTCAGTGTGAAACCTGGGCCTATTTCGATGAACACAACATAGATATCCTGGCAGGAATGGCAGAAAGACACACACGAAGGTCTTGCTCAATAGCTGTCAGTCATAGGAAAGCTTTGGCCCTCTGGGTGCTTTGGACTTCAACTCCCACCATTCCTAACAGCCTGAGGCCCTTTCCTGCTTAAGTGGCCGAGGGGGAAAAAGGAAAAGAGCCTGAGGCTGCTAGGAATGGTGGGAGTTGGAGTCCAAAACACCTGGAAGGTCCAAGTTTGCCCATGCCAGCTTTCGTTTCCATCGCCACATCTATCTTCAGCCTCGGACAGTTTGAATATATGTGATTATCTACGTGATTTTCTACCTTGTTGCTATGATTATGGTGCTGCTTCTTTAAATTGTCTGCAAACTGTGTTATTGTGAGGATCCCGGAACTGACATTGGATAACATCGTGAGGATACACTTTGTGTTTTGCACTCACTTCTGTGATTTCATCAAATATCGTGGGTTTTCCGTAGAGGAGCGCTCCATGAACTCGCTACTTCCTGGTTCGCAACTCCTCCGCTCTCTGTGGCGACCACGCCGAACTACCTTATGTAAGACTTTTGATTTTCTCCAGCAGGATTAGGTACTTTGAATGTGTTTTTTGCATATGATTATGTATGATTAATTGTGCATTTTGTACTGTGATATAGTGGCGCTCCTTTCATGAGTAAGGGTATTGGAGGTTCCAATTTCCTACGGCACACCTAATGATCACTCACGGCACACTAGTGTGCCCCAGCACACTGGTTGGGAAACACTGCTCTACATCATCCAATACCAGGATTTTGTAGGAAGGTGCCATGACACGAGTGGCATCAAACTTTATAAGCAGATATGCCCTTGTACGCCTTGTATCAAGGACATGGCATTTTCTCAAAGACTGTTATTTCCTCAACAGCTCCGTTGTGCATTGTAATCTTCATTGGCCTGGTCTTCACCCGCTTCTGGTTGATCAGTGTGCTTTATGGAGCATGGTGGGCCTACGACTGGGACAGACCACGCAATGGTGGCAGGAAGATCAAACTGATCCGAAACTCAGTTGTGTGGAGATATATGAAGGACTACTTCCCCATCACGGTAAGCGAAGCATAGCCGAATCAATGTCTATGACCCTACATCATGGTGGCATAGCCTACATCTCCATTTGTGTTATACAGTTCAAGGTTGGGTTCAACTGGATGCATGACTTAATACACATTTCATGGCAGTCAAAGTGTCATACTTCAGACAAAAATGTCCCGCTTCTTATTTATGGGTTGGTGTGTGTCTTCAAGCCATTTCCAACTTATGGAAAATATATGACTTTTCTGGGACTGAATTTCCATTAAGCTGTTAAGGGGGGAAAGGAAGGGGCCTGAGGCTGTTAGGCATTGTGGGGGTTGGAGTCCAAAACATCTGGAGGGATGAAGTTTGACCAGTCCTAGTGTAGATCCATATAAGGCAGCTTACCTGCATTGAACCGCATCATAATGGTCACAATCACCATATAATGCTGTTCCAAACTGCAATATATGGCAGTGGAGTCCCAGCCTTCGTTTACCAACCATATAATCTCTAGTTTAGTCTGAAAACAGATTCTCGAGCCCTGCTGTGCTCCATCACACCAGCAGATGGCACTTTCCAACTATCAAGAAACTGTGTGCCATTCCGGAATGTCAACAATATCCTTTTCCAATGATATCATCCATCCAATATACACAAAATAGCGATGTTTTTATTGGGCCAACCAAAAATTCAGAAAATACTCTTGGCATTACTTCGAACGAAGATTCAGGAAGGACTCATCCCACGCTTTTTACAAGCGTGTTGATGACTAAAAAGGCCAATCTGAGATAGGCAAGTCCGGTTGCAGAAAGCACAGCAGAAAGTCTCCTTGGGTGATGTTGTTTCCAAGTTGCGGTTCTTTCTGCGTTGTCGTTTCTCTTCGAGACCCATTCGGCGTGTCTTCTCGAAAGAGGCCGCAGCATTGTGGATAGTGCTTCTCCATGTCTCCCGATGTGAGGCCAGGGTAGACCATTGTTGGTGATCAATCTGGCCAAGCCTGAGATGTTGTTTCAGGGAGTCCATGTATCTCTTTTGGGGGCGCCTCTCTTGCGCTGACCCGTGGCGAGTTCACCATAGAGTAGTACCTTTGGGAGGCGGTGGTCCTCCATCCTAGAGATGTGCCCTGCCCAGCGCAGCTGTGTTCTCAATAGCATGGCCTCAATGCTGGTGATCCCTGCTTGCTCAAGGACAGCAACATTAGTCACATAGTCGGTCCAGTGTATATTTAGGATTGTGCAAAGACAGCGCTGATGAAAGCGTTCGAGGAGTCGTAGGTGTTGGCGATAGGTGACCCATGTTTCAGACCCATATAGGAGAATAGACAGTATGATAGCTCTGTACACACTGATTTTGGTGCTTTGCCTCAGGTGCTTGTTGCTCAGAAAATACACCATGCAAGCGTTGGAAGTTCCACTGGCTTCATCAGGCGACGATGTTCAAAATCATACAGGAGGTTTGGAGATATCTGAATACTGTGATAATAGTGAGAAAGTCACAGTGTAAGTAGGTGTATCACCATAACTCCCCAAAATTCCCAATTCAAGATAATCTCTGAAGCTCATCATGTTATTTAACATCTACATGCGACCACTTGCTCAGCTGGTGCATAGTTTTGGGCTCGAGTGCCATCAGTACGATCAGCTCATTTTGAGGATGGAGGGCCGGCCTGACTCCGTACCCAATAATTTCCATCTGTGTCTAGAAGCCGTTACTGGATGGCTGCGAGCCAGCAGGTTGAAGGTGAATCCAGCGAAGACGGAAATCCTATGGCTGGGCCGTCCAGGCGATAGGGACATCCAACTGCCGACCCTGGATGGCGAGGCACTATGCCCGTCATCATTAGTAAAAAGCTTGGGAGTCCTTCTGGACCCTCTGCTGTCAATGGAAGCCTCCTACCTGTCCCGGAACGACCTAGCCACGGTGATCCAGGCCACGGTCATCTCAAGACTTGACTACTGTAATGCTCTTTACATTGGTCTACCCTTGACAGTGATCCAGAAACTTAAACTAGTGAAGAATGCTGCAGCCCGGCTGCTTGCACGGGAGCCTGCGAGTTGTCGTATTACACCAATACTTCAGGGTCTGCACTGGTTACCAATTGAATACCGGATCACTTTCAAGGTGTTAGTTCTTACTTTCAAGGCCTTGCATGGTCTGGGGCCAGTATACTTAAGGGATCGCCTGTTTCCATATAATCCCCCGAGATCACTACGGTCAGAGGACCAGAACCTCCTAGATACTCCTAGCTTGAAATCCTTCCACCTGACGACAACTCGACGAAGGGCTTTCTCCATCATTGCCCTGGTATTATGAAACACTTTGCCACCTGAGACTTGGGCTTTGTGAAACCTGGACACCTTCCGCAGAGCATGCAAGACCCATTTATTCAGGCAGGCCTTTGAGTGATATTGGAATTTTAATCTCAATTGTTTTATTATGTGCCCTTTTTAGGAGATGCGAGAAAGTCCAATCATCCACGGTGTGCCCTCCTCTAAACTGCAGTTGGATGGAGTGTGGGTCATGCGGGGCATGGTGTGCCAAGTTGGGTCTTTATTGGACTTGGTTCTGGGCCACAGTGGTCTGTGGGGAATGATGGGTTTTGAAGTACTACAAATCCCATTTTCCATGGTGGTACTTCAAGTCCCATCATGCATGGTCGGGGCTCTGTGTGCCAAGGTAGGTTACTGTAAATTCAGGCCATACACAATGTCCCATGAGCTGAGGCCTAGTTAGGAACAGCAAGTTAATGAAGCCTTACTGTCAATTCAGGCCATACACAATGTCCAATGAGCTGAGGCCTAGTCGGGAGAATCAAGTTAATGAAGTCTTACTGTCAATTCAGAGCGTAAACAGCTTCCCAGTAAGTGAGGGCTAGTTAGGGAAATCAAGTTAATGAAGTCTTACTGTCAATTTAGAGCGTAAACAGCTTCCCAGTAAGTGAGGGCTAGTTAGGGAAATCAAGTTAATGAAACCTTACTGTCAATTTTGGGCGTGGTCTGTGATTTTTTGGGGTGTAAATTTTCGGTTGGAAGTGATTTGGGTGTTTGTTATGGGGATTGGCTCAGGCCTTTTCCTTATTCTGTTTTGGCAGTTTATTATGGATCGGAATTTTCATGTTGGCTGGCCAGTGCAGCAGTTATGCAAATCCGCCCTTATTGGCAGCCAATCATGTTGGTCAGAATGTAGAGGCTGGGTGAGTCTTTGGCTGCCCCGGAGGATGCTGGTAAATGTAGTTTTATTTTTTCTTGTTGTTTTGGGGCCGTTTAGGTTTTGGGGGAGTTTCTTTGCTACAAATGTATCTTGCTTGAGGCCTATTTCTGTTGTCAAATATTGTTTTTCTGCGATGTATGGTTTCTTTGTTTGAGGTATACATCACATGACGTGAACCCATTTATATAATAGATTGTTTTATACTATTTTTTTCTGTAAGCCGCCCCGAGCCTCCAGGAGTAGCAGTGTAGAAATTGAAGAAATAAATAAATAAATAAAATGTTCAGAGGTGGTAAATACATGGATGGGGGACCACCAGGGAATAAAACCAGGCAGCTCCAGCTGGCAAAGAATCTTGCCTGAAGCCAAGCAGAGCTCTATTGCTGCCAGCTAGAGTTGTCAGTATTGAGGCTGAAGCAGAAATGGACTGGCTCTATAATAATACACTTCATTTATATTCTGCTGTATCTCCCAGAGATGATTACAGTACTTATAAGGCACACATTCAATGCCGTTTTACAAAACAATGACACACAATACACAGATAAGGTAAAAGCCTTCCCCTTTTTCCATCCCCACTGTCTGGAGGCACTGCTCAACTTCCAGCCATGAGAAGATGCTCTTGTTCCATTGTCCATGCCGAAGGAGCCTGCTGTCCATAGACATATTTGATCATTTTACTGGCATGTCTGAAAATCTGCATGGGGTGCCTTTTTACCTTCCAGCTGAGGCGGTACCTACTGATCTACTCGCATTGCATGGTGGGCAGAAGGACTGACAGTCAGGAGCTCTCCCTGACTTTCGGCTTTGAACTGTTGACCCTCTGGTCAGCAGCCTTTACTGCATCTAGCGGCTTTAACTGCTAGCTGCAGGAAACTCAACTCAGGCCCGGATTACTCATTAGGCCACCCTAGGCCATGGCCTAGGGCGGCAGCCATGGAGGGATGGCAGGTCCGGACCCCCCCAAATTAAAAAATAATAATAAAGTTCAATCTTCGGGCGCGCCTGCGCACGGAGCGCCATAGGACCTAGGGCCTCTGATGCGGCTTCCCGCCCCCCCCCCCCTTCGCTCATGTCTGCCCTTCCCCTCCTTCCTTCAGTGAAGGAAGGAGGGGCGGGGCCGACGCCAACGCGAGCAAGGAGGAGGCGGAGGGAACTCCGCCGGCCCCTCCTCGCTCACGTCGGCACCGCCCCTCCTTCCTTCAGTGAGGAGGAAGGGCCCCCACAAGTAGCCCTGCCCCCGGAAGCAGCCCCACCCCAGAAGCGAAGCGGCCCGCCCCCAGAAGTGGCCCCGCCCACCCGGGCGGGCACGGCGCTTCCAGAANGCGGCCTAGGGTGCCACATATAGTTAATCTGGTCCTGACTTAACTCCATATGTTCCTTTGAAAATCAAACTAGAGGTAAAGGTAAATGTTTTCTCCTGACATTAAGTCCAGTTGTGTCCAACTCTGGGGGTTGGTGCTCATCTCCATTTCTAAGCCAAAGAGCCAGTGTTGTCCATAGATACCTCCAAGGTCATGTGGTCAGCATGACTTTATGGAGCACTGTTATCTTCTCGCCAGGGCGGTACCTATTGATCTACTCACATATGCATGTTTTTGAACTGCTCGGCTGGCAGAAGCTGGGACTAACACTGGGAGCTTGCGCCACTCCCTGGATTTTAACCTGTGGCCTTTCGGTCAGCAAGTTCAGCAGCTCAGCGCTTTAACTCTCTGCACTACCAGGGGCTCCTAGAGTTGCACAGAAATCAGCTCACCAGTTTGATCGGGGCTTGTGTTTTCAGAGAGAGAGAGAGAAGAAACCATGACAAGGGTGTATCTCCAGGGAACAGGGTGGGATGAAGGAACTGCCCCCGAAAAATAAGAATTCTGCCCTGCAAGTGCAGCTTTCCTCCAATTCACAAACTTGTACCACTGCAGAGAATGAATCATGGAGCATCTTTCAGGTGCAGAACACAAATTTGTTGTGTTTGCATTCTCTTTGGGAAGCCATATTTCCAAATGGTCATCTTATGTTTTAAGTAACTGCAATGGTAGAAATTTGGGCATGGATGGAAAATGTCATTGGGGAGCAGAAAGCTTATTTGGAAAGGGAAATGCTCTCATTCCCTCATAGATACACCCCAGCCTTCTAAATCTTGCCACTAGGGTGAAATGAATTTAATTCATGTCTATAGAGCTGTGATTCTATTCTGAATTGTACTCTGAACGTTGACGTTTCCAAACCTATTAGGAGGATAAGGTTTAGGACCTGACACTCATTCATTCACTTAGCTGCTTAGAAAGCTGTACTAAAATTTGGAGAACATTAATCGTTCTGCTAACATACCAGCCACTAGATGCCACTGGTTTGTTTAAATACATACTGAATGGTTGAAACATCTTCCAGACTTGGATGGTTTCATGCTTACCACTTAGGTGTCTACCAGAGACAGGGGCGAACTTATCTATTCTGGGGGGGGTAAGCGAAAAAAATTGCGCCCCCCCCAGTGGCTCCCGAGCGCGAGTCACGCTCTGGAGCCCAGTGCGCATGCACCAATCTCCACGCATGCGCACTGGCTCCAGAGCATGCCTCCCGCTTTGGAGCCCAGTGCACATGCGCCAATCTTCGCGCATGCGCACTACTGCACGCATGCGCACTGACTCCAAAGTGGGAGGCGTGCTCTAGAGCCAGTACGCATGCACGGAGATTTTCACGCATGCGCAGCTCCTACAGGTGCTGTTGCACCAGTAAAAGCTGCTGCGCATGCGTGAAAATCTCTGCGCATGCGGAGGCGTGGCCGGAGCGCCCTGGGCGGCGGGGGCGGCTGAGAAAGGCCTGGCCGACGCGGCAGTGGGGCGAGGCCGGCGCGGCGGTGCCCCTCCCAGATGGCGATGCCCCTCTTAGGTGACGACGCCCTACGCGGCTGCATAGTTGGCGCAATGGATAAACTGGCCCTGACCAGAGAGAGAAGAAATGCAACTATTAATGTTTGTAACTTACATATGATGTAAAATAGGCTGCTGGGATTACGGAAACTGGAATATGGTAATCCTGCAAGGAGAGACAGAGAAACTTTTTGTTGGGACTCAGCAGCAAGTTGTGGATTTTGACTCAGAGGAAGAGGGGAATGGTGGATTTTTCAATGAGTCTATGTCTGATCAAGCTGAAACACAGATAGAAATGCAGGCCATAGATCAGAGAGAAGGTCCGACAGCTGTGGAAGAGACAGAGTATGTTTCTCTTGAGAATCAGCCCTCTTGGTCTACTCAGTGTTCAGAAGATGGGGGGTTGCCCCATGATATGAGATTAGGCCTCCACTCAGAGAGAGCAAAGGCAAGGTTATTTAGAAAGTCAGAAAGAATCCACAAGAAATAGTCCTTGAAACTCAGGTGCAGAAAAGTTGATCCAATGTCTGTTTGGTCAGGTTTGAGTTTAAATTTGGTGGTGTTTTCCTGGGCTCTCCAGACCAGACAATGTTGCCTTAAAATCAAGTTCGTGTTTAGCTCTCAAGTTTGCCTTTGTTCCTGAAAGGGCTTTTGCCTTGGCAAAGTTCATGGATTTATGTCTATGCTCTTGACTTCGTGGATTTAATGTACCTTGCTACCTTGGATTAGGTTCGTTCAGAATCTTTGTAATTCGGAATACATTCAGAAAGATTTGTTTTTTGAAACAATTTTGAAGTTTTTAAGGAAATCGGAAGTCCCCCTGCCCTTCCGAAGCTTTTTCTGCCATTTCTGTTACGAAGCAGTGAGTGAGGCGGAAATGATTCAGCGTTTCCCCACTGCTGGTCCATGGCCTCGGCTCAAGCCTGGGAAGCAGTTTAAAACCCAATGGATGGCTTTCCTCCCTCCCCTCTCCCCACATGAGCCTGGGAAGTGATTAAAACCCAGTGGATGGCTTTCCTCCCTTTCCTCTCCCCACATGAGCCTGGGAAGTGGTTTAAAACCCAGTGGATGGCTTTCCTCCCTCCCATCGTCCTTCATGAGCCTGGGAAGTGATTTAAAACCCAATGGATGGCTTTCCTCCCTTTCCTCTCCCCACATGAGCCTGGGAAGTGGTTTAAAACCCAGTGGATGGCTTTCCTCCCTCCCATCGCCCCTCATGAGCCTGGGAAGTGATTTCAAACACAGTGGATTGATTTCCTCCCACCCATCTCCTCTCATGAGCCTGGGAAGAGGTTTAAAACCCAGTGGATGGCTTTCCTCCCTCCCATCGTCCTTCATGAGCCTGGGAAGCGATTAAAAACCCAGTGGATGGCTTTCTTCCCTCCCGCCCCCCCTCAAAAGCTTGGGAAGCGATTTAAAACCCAGTGGATGGCTTTCCTCCCTTCTGTCTCCCCTCAAGAGCCTGGGAAGTGATTTCAAATCCAGTGGGTGGCTGTCCTCCCTCCCGTCTCCCCACCCTCAAGAGCCTAGGAAACAATTTAAAACCCAGTGGATGGCTTTCCTCTCTCCCGTCTCCCCCCGTGAGCCTGGGGAGAGGTTTAAAACCCAGTGGATGGCTTTCCTCCCTCCCGTCTCCCCTCAAGAGCCTAAGAAGTGGTTTAAAACCCAGTGGATGACTTTCCTCCCTCCCGTCTCCCCTCATGAGCCTGGGAAGCGATTTAAAACCCAATGGATGGCTTTCCTCCCTCCTGTCTCCCCTCAAGAGCCTGGGAAGCAGTTTAAAACCCAGCGGATGGCTTTCCTCCCTCCTGTGTCCCTTCATGAGCCTGGGAAGCGATTAAAAACCCAGTGGATGGCTGTCCACCCTCCTGTCTCCCCTCATGAGCCTGGGAAGTGAGTTTAAAACCCAGTGGATGGCTTTTCCTCCCTCCTGTAAAACCCAATGGATCCCTTCATGAGCCTGGGAAGCGATTAAAAACCCAGTGGATGGCTTTCCTCTGTCCTGTCTCCCCTCATGAGCCTGGGAAGCGATTAAAAACCCAGTTGATGGCTTTCCTCTGTCCTGTCTCCCCCATGACCCTGGGAAGCGATTTAAAATCTAGTGGATGGCTTTCCTCCCTCCTGTCTCCTCTCATGAGCCTGGGAAGCAATTTAAAACCCAGTGGATTAATTTCCTCCCTTTGCTCCCCCCATTTCTAGAATAAAACAACTACTTTCAAAGTAAAGACCACCCAATGAAACAGGAAATAACACTTTGAAACCATTAACAAAGGATTCGTCTTGGAAGTTTTGAAAAGTTTTGTACTCATATTTCCTGTGAAAATCGGAATTGACTTTAGATTCGAACCACCAGCGCCCCCTACATCCAAAACGAGTTTTGAACCTTTTTTAAAAAAATCAAACAAGCCTAGCAGGTAGCTACTACTGAACTCTCTGTGATGCTGGGTGAAAATGTGTTCCTGGCCTCGTGTATGACACTTTTCTCTAGAAAAGCGCTGTTTGCTGCCTATTCTCGTGGATGCAGTGAAAGAGTAAAAGGGTGTAAACAAGATACCTTTTTGAATTATGTACAGTGCTGGAAAGAATCGGAGAAATGTGGGGAGGTACCCTCTTTTATTCCATTCTTTTTGGTGATTGGTTTGCCCTTTATTGGCAAAGCACAAGTCTCCGACTTGCTAAGCACCGTTAAATTCATGGCTATTTCAGGTGCTGGCTCTTTCCTTCTCATCCCAGGTCCTATCTGAACACACAATCAGGTATTCTTAAACCAAAGGGATTAAGTACTCCTCCCAAGAGATTAAGTGGCCCTTCTAATCCTCTCCTAATAACTCTGTAGCACAAACGAATGCATCTCAGGATAAGGAGGTAAAGAGAGCTGTCCTTCCCTCTGACTGCTGTTCATCTGGGAAGTGTCTCTACAAGACAGAGAGAAACAGAGGGAAAGAAGAATGTGTGGCAGGGAGAGTAGGGCTGGCATTTGCTGCTCTGAGGAGGAAGGGAAAATCCATTGACTACAACTCCCAGCAAGGTGAGGAATGCTGGCAGATGTAGTCTCTGGAGGGCCAACATGCTTCCCAATCTTGCATTAGGCCCAATTAAACTAAACTTATTGAATCAATTGAATGTACGCATAGGCTGACTCACCATTCATCAGCTAATCTCACTATAGTTGGGAGTAACTAATAGAAGCCGTCACAAAAACACAGCAAATTATTAGGTATTTTAGTTTCAATTTGAGCAGAATTATTAAGTCAATGGCATTTTAATGAATCACAAGATGCTTACCTACAGGTTGATTCACCACTGAACTTTTGATTCAATGAATCTACTCTATTTCAGGCTACCAATAGCATTATGGTTACCCTAAGACAAATCTTCTCAAGAATAGAGAGCATTCTTGTTCAGAAGAGGTTTGTCCAGGGGCGGTCCTACCGGTAGGCAAAGGATGCTGCTGCGTGGGATGCCACCTGGATAAAGAGCGCATTCCCCCGCCCACCAGACAGCGTACGGCCGATGTTCCTTAGGCAGCGGCTGCCTGCTTTTGGGCCTTGTGCGCTCCGACGCCGCGCCGTAGCAAACCTCCCTGCGTGCCGAATAGGGAGTGCTGTGTTTACAGGCTTCTGCGCCTGCGCACAGGAGCTTCTGGGCATGAGCGGAGGTTTTCGCACAGGCGCAGTTGCTCCGGAGATGAAGTTGAGCACCCTGCGTGCCGAATATGGTGACCCAATTGGGCAGGCAGAGGGCGGAGACAAAGGGAGAGGGGAGTGGAGACAAAAGGATTTTGTTTCAGGAGGCGGATCTCTGACTCAGTCTCTGCCCTAGTGTGTGCTCGTAGTCCTCGCATGAGCATTTGTTTCGGCGAGAGGAGGAGATGAGAGCATCAGAGGAGGCTCTGTACATTGTATGTTTGGGCATCGAATTGCTGCCTTGTTAGCCACTGAGAAGGGCGGGATAAAAATGTTGCAAATAAATAAATAAATAATACCCTATACCTTTTGTTATCAAGTGATTTGGGGGGCAAAATAATGTTCCCTTACCATTTAAAATTACCTTAGACCACCCCGGGTTTGTCATTGGCTTCCTGAGGCTGAGGGAGTGTGACTCTCCTTAGGCGACCAATTGCTTTCCATGGCTGAGCAGGCATTTTAGCCCTGATCTTCAACGTCATTTTCCAATGCTCAAACCACTACACCAGGATGATGCAAGATTAGTGAGAGTAATGCAAAATGTTCCCCTCTCTGCCATCTTTTTTTTATGTCAGTCACTGACTTCTGACAATGGCCACATATTAAAGCATACCTTTGCAAGTGATACGTGCAAGGGTAAACGTTTCCCCTGACATTAAGTCTAGTCATGTCTGACTCTGGGAAGTAGTGCTCATCTCCATTTCTAAGCTGAAGAGCCAATGTTGTCCTTAGACACCTCCAAGGTCATGTAGCCAACATGACTGCATGGAGTGCCGTTACCTTCCCATGCAGTGTTCGAACTTCTGAAACAACTTGGTTTTAGCAACATACTATTCAATTATAGCTAGTTATTTAAGCCAAGCCATTTGGCTTTTTATTCCATTTCTATTTATTTATTTTAAAAAATGTACCCCTACCTTCTCACCTCCATGGAGGGACTCAGACCAGCTTACAGCAAAATTAAATGCCATACAAATTTAAAACATCTTAAAACAGCATATTAAAATACATAAAAACAGAGATACATAAAAACCACATTGCCATTAAAACCGCATTCAACTCGGTCTATAAAAGTGGTCACCCATTTCAGATTGAAATCAATCTCAGCTAATTCTGGGAAGGCCTCGTTCCACATCCAAGTCTTCGCTCGCCTCCTGAAGGACAACAGGGAGGGGGCAGATCTAATATCGCTTGGGAGGGAGTTCCACAGCCGAGGGGCCACAACAGAGAAGGCCCTGTCTGTCGTCCCCACCAGACACGCTTGCAAAGATGGTGGGATTGAGCAGGGCCTCTCCAGAGGATTTTAATGTCCTTGATGGTTCATAGGGGAGAATTCGTTCGGACAAGTAAGCTGGGCCGGAAGCGTATAGGGTTTTGTAGGTTAAAACCAGCACTTTGAATTGTGCTTGGAAACTAATTGGCAGCCAGTGGAGCTGGTGCAAAAAGGGAGTTGTATGCTCCCTGTACCCCGCTCCTGTTAGTAACCTGGCTGCCAAGTGTTGGACTAATTGCAGTTTCCAAACAGTCTTCAGAGGCAACCCCATGTAGAGAGCACTGCAGTAGTCTATTTGAGATGTAACCAGAGCATGGACTACTGTGGCCAAGTCAGACTTCCCAAGGTACGGGCACAGCTGGCGAACAAGCTTTAACTGTGCAAAAGCCCTCCCGGCCATCACCGGGAGATAATTCTAGAATTATTTCTAGAATAATTTTAAATTGCTAGAAGCAACCCGTCAATTAAGATTTTTTCCCTTCTATAATAACAAAAAAACTACTTTAAACATTAATTTACAAAATACATATACAATGTTCATTTACTCACACTTGCATGTTTTTGAACTGCTAGGTTGGCAAAAGCTGGGGCTAGCAGTGGGAGCTCACCCTGCTCCCTGGATTCTCACCGCCAACCTTTTGGTCAGCAAGTTCAGCAGCTCAGTGGTTTAACCCACTTACGCCACCAGGGTAACTGCCAGAATTTTAATTTCTGATATTAGGATCTGAGCAAATCAATATGGCAGAGTAGCCAATGTAGATGCAGAACACAGACCATCTCTACTCCAGGCACATCCTTCGAACCACTGCATGATAAACAGTTGTTTTGGGCACATACTTATTATATAAATAGATCCAAGGCTGATACATAGTGAGCAAATCAACCAGACAGATGAGCAACGCTGTATTTAAATATGCATAATGTGTGACGAACACATAAATATGCATAATGTGTGAGTACATAATTTGCAAAACAGTAGAGCACGCTATATCAGTCCCACCCCTTGGTTGTTTACTGAAAGATCTCTTTGTGCTCCTTGATATTACATGTTTGCCAACATGGACCTTCCTCCTTCTCTATTTCGAATTGGGTTCCGCTTAGAACATGAAAGGCTATGCAAAATTGTTTCAGTTTTCAAAGAAGAATTCCGTTACCATTTTCCATAATAATAATAATAATAATAATAATAATAATAATAATAAACTTTATTTGTACCCTGCCCTATCTCCCCAATAGGGACTTGGGGCGGCTCACATGAGGCCAAGCCCAAACAGCAAATTACAATAAAATAAAATCACACATTAGCAACAAACACAATAAAAAAGAAGAAAATACATACATATAAATAAAAACAATATACAAAGAAATATCTAAAATCACAAAGATAGGGCGGGCCGCAGGCACACATATAAAGTGTTAAAAATTCAGGGAGAGATAAGAGCAATAGCACCCTTTATGGGGGAAAGCATCCTTTATGGGGGAGGGGGGATGGACTCCAAGAACGGGGCATTGAGGAGAGCAATGGTAGAAATTAAATAACTACTCTCCGAAGGCACAACGGAAAAACCAGGTTTTCAGTTGTTTTTGTAAAGGTCTCCAGAGTGGGGTTTTTCCTAATCTCTCTGGGAAAGGAATTCCAGAGTCGGGGGGCCACAGAGGAGAAGGCCCTCTCCCTTTTGCCCACCAGATGAGTCTGTGAGACTCATCAAAAAGCATGATGATCCCGTAATGCCTCTTAGTCTCATTGACATTGTTTACTTGGCCATCCAAGACAATCCCTCACCAAGAGAGAACCCTGACCATTTTATCAGGCAGTGGAGGAGAAGTCATTCCATGGATCAAAAATGGGCTGAAGGACAAGAAGCCAAGAAGAAGAGAGCATCCACACTATAGAACAGTGTTTTTCAACCTTTTTTGAGCCGCGGCACATTTTTTACATTTACAAAATCCTGGGGCACACCACCAACCAAAATGACAGAAAATGACACTCTAACACAGTAATACATATAGTTAATATGTTTTTAAATGTATTTATACACTCAGTGTGAAACCTGGGCCTGTTTCGATGAACACAACATAGATATGACTTCCTCTCCAATATTTATACATGGCTATCATGTCTTCTCTCAGCCTTCTCTTCTTCAGGCTAAACATGCCCAGCTCTTCAAGTCGCTCCTCATACAGCTTGTTCTCCAGACCTTTGTGAAATTTCACCCTGAGTGAAACTTGCTTCCGGTTAACTATGGATGTCATGAAGCTGTTATAAACAGTTCCTTTGGGGGGGGGGGGAGGCAACTCTTGAAAAATCCAGTAAAATAGTAAAAAGAAAATCATTTCCAAGCGGAGAGGCTCAATTTGTTTCTTGGAAACCTGTGAGGGGGCTGCTAGGAGGAGGGAGAGTGCCAATTTCCTATGGCACACCTGATGATCGCTCACGGCACACTGGTTGGGAAACACTGAGTTAGATAACTGAATAGTCACTTAATCCAGATCCTAAAACTGCCCTATTTCTAGAAAGTAATTCATCACAGTCTGCATCAGGCGCCTTCAGATTACGCACTTTCAGCTTAATGAGTCCTCACTCGCTGTGTTCTTCAAAGTTCCTTCTAAATCAGACCTTCTAAATCAGACCAAGATGTTCACATTGAAATGCTATGGTGCATTTTCCACAAGGGCTTGTTGCTTTGAATCACGCAGAGTCACCCCAGAAGAAAATACTTCTTAAGTTTTCAATTATCCCTGGAGATTGCATGATGAGTTCCTCATTCTTCCAATAATCTCTGGTGGCTTCTACTTTAGTGGGATGATGAATCCACTCTGGGCTCAAGTCCAAACTTTAGAAGAGCCAAACAGAGAGCAGTTTTAGAAAAGATCTTCAGCACCTTGGACAGCTCTTTTAATGTTTGGTGCTTAGTGCGACCTTCATATCCATGGGATAGGTATTTATGATTTGACTACCTCTTGTTCATGAATAGCCTGTGTCTTAATTTAAACGATGGAAATTTTTTTGACAAAGTTGTTTAATGCTTATACTGAATATTAAACTGACTTTTTAAGGCGGTGTTTCCCAACCTTTTTTGAGCCGCGGCACACTTTTTACATTTGTAAAATCCTGGGGCACACCACCAATCAAAATGACACAAAATGACACTCGAACACAGTAATACATATAGTTAATATGTTTTAAAATGTATTTATACACTCAGTGTGAAACCTGGACCTGTTTCGATGAACACAACATAGATATCCTGGCAGGAATGGCAGAAAGACACAAACTTCCCACACAGAGCTCCCATAACCAAGAGAAAATGCTATAAGAGTTTGGTGGGCATTGACCTTGGGTTTTGGAGTTGTAGTTCACCTATATCCAGAGAGCACTGTGGACTCAAACAATGTTGGATCAGGACCAAACTTGGCATGAATACTTAATATGCCCAAATATGAACGCAGATGGAGTTCAGGGGAAATAGACCTTGACATTTGGGAGTTGTAGTTGCCGGGATTTATAGTTCCCCTACAATCAAAGAGCATTCTCAACCCCACCAATGATAGAACTGGGCCAAACTTCCCACACAGAACCCCCAGGAGGCAAGAGGAGGTCTCTACTTGGAGAAAGGGAGGCGGGCCTTCACAATGCATGGAGAGGAAGAGACCAAGTAGACAATGGGTGGCGAGGAGGGTATTTGTAATTTTGTGCCTTTATCGAGGTAGGTTTCTTAGGGTTTTTATACTTCAACACACTAGACGCCCCCAATGGAGGTTCCAATTTCCCACGGCACACCTGATGATTGCTCACGGCACACTACTGTGCCCCGGCACACTGGTTGGGAAACACTGTTGTAAGGCATCCAAATGTTGCAGACTCTTAATGAAAATTATTGGTGAATGTTTTGATTCTCGAAAATTTCTCCCCCATTGCCTGCATGTTTCTAATATCGATTCGTTTGCATGAATTTAACGAATTTAATCCGACTTATGAGGAGTGACAATAATTTCGCACAGCCCTAATGTTTACATTAGAAGTTGACCCATGTAAACATACTGCAGGACCTAGAAATGCTAGAAATTTGTTCTCTCTAAGAACTTTATAGCAGTGTTTCCCAACTGACTGTGATGCGGCACAGTAGTGTGCCATGACGGACCTCCTGCTATGCCGCAAGAAAAGCTCTCTGCCCCCCTTCCTTCCCCCCCTCCTGCCGAACTCCTGCTGCTTGGGGGAGGAGGAGGAAGGGCCGGGCGGCGGCGAAGAAAAAGAAGAAGGGGCCAGGGCGCCATGTCTTGAGGGGCATGGCTGAAGCCACGAGGAGGAGGAAACCGGGGGAGGGGAGGGGCAGGGCATGGCGCGCCCTGACTCCGCCCCCTCCCCCGGCTTCCACTCTCCCACAGCTTCTCCAGCCTTGAGGGGACAGTGCCAAGCCAGCATTGTGCTGGCACTGCCCCCTCAAAGCTGGAGTAGCTGTGGGAGAGCTGAAGCTGGGGGAGGGGGCGGGGCATGGCGCGGCCTGGCTCCTCCCCCAGCTTCGGCACTCCCAGCAGGCCACCATCCCCCAGCCGTTCTTTACTGTGTTAGAGTGTCATTTTGGTAGGGGGTGTGCCCCCGGATCTTTTTTTATGTTAAAAGTGTGGCACGGCTCAAAAAAGGTTGGGAAACACTGCTTTATAGCACCTTCGACACAATTGCATGTTGTGCTTCTGCTGAAAGACATTCATTTCACTAGGATTCAGTATTATCCATGGTTTTGCATTTTAGGAGATACATATATAAAACATGCATAATACAGCAAGGCACAATGATAAAAATAATAGAATCAGAGAGTAACCCCCCCCCCCTGGTGGCGCAATGGGTTAAACCACTGAACTGCTGAACTTTCTGACCAAAATATTGGCAGTTCAAATCCGGGGAGTGGGGTGAGCTCCAGCTGTTAGTCCCAGCTTCTACCAACCTAGCAGTTAGAAAACATGCAAATGTGAGTAGATCAATAGGTACTGCTCCAGTGGGAAGGTGACGGCGCTCTATGCAGTCATGCTGGCCACATAACCTTGGAGGTGTCTACGGACAACACAGTCTCTTCAGCTTAGAAATTGAGAGGAGCACCAACACCCAGAGTTAGACATGACTAGACTTAATGTCAAGGGAAAACTTTTCCAAAGAGTTGGAAAAGACCGCAAGGTTTATCCATTCCACCTCCTGCCATGCAGAAAAACACCACCAAAGCACACATGACGGATGGCCACCCAGCCTCTGTTTAAAAGCCCCCAGAGACGCGGATTCCATCACCCCCTTCTCTGAAGGTGGGGTAAAATATAGTTAAAATATGTAGAAAAAACCTAAGATCATTAAAGCACATATATTAAAAGACATCGTTTTTGTCACACGTAACTGATGTTAAAATAATAAAGTGGGGGGGGGATGTAAATAAATAGACATGAGATGCTGATGATAGTGAAACAGAGTCAGGGGAAAATCGTAGTCAGCAGAAACAAGCTAATTGGTTTAATGGCATCTCTGAAGCTTGGACCTCTTCTGCCCTTTTGCCTTCCTCAAACAGCAGACTCTGAAACCAAGATTACATGAGATTGTTTTGCATAACTATTTGGGGAGGTGTGAAGGGTATATTATGTAACACACCTGAGCTCTTCCTGGGAGGAGAAAGCTGGTACCACGTCAGATGGCAAATGGGGCATGACTGGCCAAGGAAAGTAAACAGATAGGGACAATCAATCAAAGGAAACATTCACGCTATAGCAGATGCATAGACAGTTTGGGTTTTGATGCAACCGATTTTTGCTGGGATGGTTGACAAAAAGGAACTAGGTATTCCAAAGGGTGCATCTACACTGCAGGATTAATGCAACTTGACAGTACTTTAAATGCCATGGATAATAGAATAGAATCATAGACTCATAGAGTTGGAAGAGACCTTATGGGCCATCCAGTCCAACCCCATTCTGCCAAGAAGCAGGAAAATTGCATTCAAAGCATCCATGACAGATGGCCATCCAGCCTCTGTTTAAAAGCCTCCAAAGAAGGAGCCTCCACCCAGGCCCGGATTAACACCTTTTTGCGCCCTAGGCCACACTTTGGAATTATGCCCCCTTTAAGCCAACCTCTAACCCCCCCCCCCACACACACACACACACCACACCACTCAGACCCACACTTGGCTGGCTTTTGCCATGATGCCTCCGGAGCAGAAGAGAAAGGCGAGTAGGCACCATCCCGCCACCTCCAAGGTCCCCATTCCCACTGGCTGGAAAGCTCTGCTCTGCTCTGAAGGTCTCCTCGGGAGACTTGGGGAGAGCGCAGCAGGTGCAAACTCGCTCCAAAGGCGTGCACGAGAGAGAGAGAGAGAGAGAGAGAGAGAGAGAGAGAGAGAGAGAGAGATGTCCGCTTGGCATGCGCTCTCACAGACCGAGGGAGGATTCAGGTTGGGGTTTGTACAGCTTTTGTTTGGCTGCTCCCGAAGGCAGGAGAGCCAGACCCTGGCCTTGATCCTTCCCTCCCTCCCGCGGCTCCCTTTGGCCAAGCAGGCCGCCCCGGTTTGGTCCGAGAGTGCGGGAGCGAGCCTGGGTTGGTGTGGTCTCATGCTGGGGACCTGGGAGAGGTCCACCCAAGTAATGCCCTTTCTCTCCCCTCTTCCTCCCTCCCTCTCTTCCTCCTTTACTTTCTTTCTTTCTTCCTAGTTGCCTCCTACTCCTCCTTCTCCCCTTCCTCCCACCGCCCTCTCCCGGACTCTGCCGCTCGGCTCTGGCTGCAGGAATTTACAGTCTGCCACCGGGAGAGCCGGGCTAGTCACCATGGAGACGACTTCCCTGGGAGCCAGGAGGTCAGGCCAGTCAGAAACCCGCGGGCAAATCAATGGATCAATGCGAGGGCCCCGCTGCAGCCCAGAGAGCGAGAGACTTTGCCGGGAGAAGGAGCGAGGAGGGGCATGAGAAAGGGGGAAAGAGGGGTGCGGACAAGTTTTTAATTTTTATTTTTTTGGTCCGTGATCTGCGCCCCTCCTTGGCATGCGCCCCTAGGCCATGGCCTATGTTGGCCTTATGGGTAATCTGGTCATGCCTCCACCACACTCTGGGACAGAGAGTTCTACCGCTGAACAGCTCTCCTAATTTCTTCCTAATGTTCAAGTGGAATCTCCTTTCTTGTAGTTTGAAGCCATTGTTCCATTGTATCCTAGTCTCCAGGGCAGCAGAAAAGAAGCTTACTCCCTCCTTCCTATGACTTCCTCTCACATATTTATACATGGCTATCATAATAATACACTTTATTTTATTTATATTCTGCTCTTCTCACCCCGAAGGGGATTCAGAGCGGATTACAGGTACACATACTTAACAGACAATCCCTGCCGTTTCCACATACACACATATAGACGAACAGAGGCAAACTCTGGCCACCAGGGGGAGCTGACGCACTCCTCATCTCTCAGCGTCCACAGCGTCCTTTGTTGTTCTTTCCGCATTCCTCAGCGTTTCTGGAGTTCTTTAGTGGCCTCATAATTCAGTCAAAATTTGCCTCCCCACTTAATGTGGTACCTTTATCTCCTACTTGACAGTTGCAACTGTCTTTCGGGCTGCAAAGATCGACAGGAGGCTATACTTAAAGGTCGAGCACCCACTTCAACCCGGGCAGGCCTTGAACTCATGACCTATTGGTCAGAGAGATCTTATGCAGCTGACACTTAGCCAGCTGCGCCACAGTCTCCTCTCAGCCTTCTCTTCTTCAGGCTAAACATGTCCAGCTCTTTAAGTCGCTCCTCATAGGGCTTGTTCTCCAGACCCTTGATCATTTTAGTTGCTCTCCTCTGGGCACATTCCAGCTTGTCAATATCTCTCTTCAATTGTGGTGCCCAGGATTGGACACAATATCCCAAGGCAGAATATAGGGGTAGCATGACTTCCTTGGATCAAGACCAGGGGTGGGCAATTACCGGCCCTCCAGGTGTTTTGGACTTCAACTCCCAGAAATCCTAACAGCTGGCAAACTGGCTAGGATTTCTGGGAGTTGAAGTCCAAAACACCTGGAGGGCTGGTAATTGCCCACCCCTGATCTAGACACTAGACTCCTATTGATGCAGGCCAAAATCCCATTGGATTCTTTTGGCGCCGCATCATATTGTTGGCTCATGTTTAACAAGTTGTCCACAAGGACTCCAAGATCTTTTTCACACGTACTGCTCTTGAGCCAGGCATCGTCCTCCATTTTGTTTCTTTGCATTTCATTTTGTTCTGCCTAAGTGGAGTATCTTGCATTTGTCCCTGTTGAACTTCATTTTGTTAGTTTTGGCCCATCATCTCTCTAATCTGTTATGATCGTTTTGAATTCTGCTCCTGTCCTCTGGAATATTGGCTCTCCTTCCCAATTTGGTGTCGTCTGCAAACTTGATGATCCTGCCTTCTAAGATTCCTTTCACATGGACAGATTCCAAGCTGTTGGGAATTGTGGGAGTTGAAGTCCAAAACACCTGGAGGGCTAACATTTGCCCATGCTTGGTGTAGTCCTTTATGTATCTCCCTATTGACATTCATTTTGTCCATTTGGGCCCACCTCTCTCATCTGTTCAGATCATCAACAATCCGCAACATGTTTCTAATCTGATCACACTCCAAATGGGAATGATTGTGGGCGAGAATCCCACATTCCAAAACCAAATAACCCTGGGGAAAATTCACCATGGCATCCAGTGAAAGCACCATCCATCAAATGCCAAAGAATGCATCCTCTCCAGTCACAATTTGAAAACTCATGATGCCTCCCATGTTAAATTAATTTTTAGGAACAAGAAGGTCCGTAGAAATCAGATGGAAGGGATCGCTAATAGAGTATAATTTTCTAACAGTTTGAGTTCCCAAGTTGGAATGATTATAATGTGGACCACAGGCCACATCTGGCCGGCAGTGCCCTATTTGCGGTCTCCTGGGATTCAAAACTCTTTTTTGTGTTCTCAAATGCCTTCTTTGTAGGCAAGAAGGACTAGACTCCACAAAAGGGATGCAGCTGAGCTGAGACCAAGAACATGCATCCCTCTTATGTTTTGTATCGGGTATTTATTTATTTATTTACTGTATTTGAATACCGTAAAACACAAGATATTTAGCATCTATATATATAAAAAGAGAGAGTCCGTTTTTGACGCTCATAGACATAGAAACTACACGTCTCAGAAACACGATACTTGACAACAGTCACAAAAATACCTGCAGGAACATTCGTGGCGCAAAAACCCGGCCCTAGGTCCCTCACAACACCCCAAACACTACCCCCTCAAAACCGGCAACCTTCCCCCCCGCCCTCTCCGCTGCCAGCGCGCCCGTTTAGAACGTTCGCACAGACAGCCCGAACAACATTAACTCTACAGGGAGCCACGTGCTCCGCTCAAAACCTAACTGCACGATCCCCTCACTTCCTTCAAAACATCCTAAACAAAACACACACACACACCACACCCTCAACCCTACCCACAACCCCAAAACAACTTGGACACAACACACACTCCCCCCCTCCCCATGCACATGGCGGCAGAACAACCGATCCAGAACAACCGATCCACTGCACATGGCGCCCAAAAAGCCGCTCCTATGCGCACACACACGCGCCGCAACAAACCCCCCACCTTCCCACACAAACGCGCGCCGCAACAAACCCCCCAACCCTCACACACACACACACCCTCACCCCCTTTCTCGCCAACCCAAAGCAAGCCAAAACACACACCCGGCCCCCTTTCCACGTCCCCAAAGCCCCGCAAAAAAACACCCCCTCGCCCCCTTTCTCACCAAATGAAAAACGCCTCCTCCGCAAACTCCCAAGGCGGCGTGGAGGAGGAGGCAAAGGAGGAGGAAAGGGCCGCGAGGGGGACTGGATCATAGCCTCGGTGGCTGCGATCCTGCTCTCCTCGCTGCTCTTTCCTCCTCCTCCGGCTTCTCGGGATCGGGCCCTGGCGGCAACGGAGGCGGCGTGGAGGAGGCAGAGGAGGAGGAAAGGGTCGGGGGTGTGTGTGGATTGTAGGCTCTGTGCATGGCTGCGATCCTGCTGTTTTCACTGCTCTTTCCTCCTCCTCAGGCTTCTCCTCCTCTTCCTCACCGCCTCCGTTGCTGGCAGGGCCCGATCCCACCGAGGTGGGCGGGAGGGAAGCAAAGCCGGCGAAGAGGAGGAGAAGCCTGAGGAGGAGGAAAGAGCAGCGAAAACAGCAGGATCGCAGCCATGCACAGAACCTACGATCCACACACCCCCCCGCGACCCTTTCCTCCTCCTCTGCCTCCTCCTCCAGGCCGCCTCCGTTGCCGCCAGGGCCCGATCCCGGGCACCCCTCTCTCCTGCCCGCCCCGCCCTCCTCCCTTGAGTGAAGGAAGGAGGGCAGGGATAGGAGGGGACACAGCTGCCCGATCTCCTGGCGCGCATGCGCACGCGACGGAAGGCGCCTCTTTCCCATCCTCTCCCTGCCCTCCTTCCTTCAATCAAGAGAGGAGGGCGGAGAGAAGAGGGGGGGAAAGCGCCTCCCGCCGCAAGCACGGCAGCGGTTCCCCCGGCAGTTTCCCCTCCTCTCCCCGCCCCCCTTCCTTCATTCAAGAGAGCAGGGCGGGACGAGCAGCAGAAAGAGGTGCCCGGAAACAGGGCAGCTTTCCTGCCGCCTCCACCGGGATCGGGCCCTGCCAACGGAGGCGGAGTGGAGCCACAGCGAAGAGTGAGAGAGAGGGGGGAGGAGTGAAAGAGAGAGGGGGGGAGTGACAGAGTGAGAGAGAGAGGGGGAGAATGAGAGAGAGGGGGGCAGGGAGTGAGAGAGTGAGGGTGAGTGATAGAGAGTGAGAAAGAGAGAGGGGGAGTGAGTGAGAGAGTGAGGGTGAGTGATAGAGAGAGAGTGAGAAAGAGAGAGGGGGAGTGATAGAGAGAGAGGGAGAGAGAAAGAGGGGGAGTGAGAGAAAGAGGGGGGAGTGAGAGAGGGGTAGTGACAGAGTGAGAGAGGGGGAGTGAGAGAGAGAGGGGGGGGAGTGAGAGGGAGAGGAGGGAGTGATAGATAGGGATAGAGAGAGAGTGAGTGGTAGATAGAGAGAGATTGGGTGATACACACAGAGTGAGTACAGAGAGATAGAGAAACACAGAGAGAGCGAGTGATAGAGAGAGAGTGTGATGGAGAATAATATACACAGAGAGAGACAGTGATAGATAAGGATAGGGATAGATAGATAGATAGAGAGAGAGACAGACACAGGAAGTTAGAGAGAGAGAGAGAGAGAGACTGAGAGAGACACACAGAGAGAGAGGGATGGCACAGCAACGCGTGCTGGGTTCAGCTAGTATAATATAAAAACCATATAAAACCAATAAAAACATAAATAATCAGCGTCTCCTTACTAAAATCATTTTCCAGTCATTCCGTAGTTCCACATTTACTTGTTACGCTGCATTTGTAAAAGCTTGCTCGAAGAGCCAGATTTTGACTTTTTAATGAAATGTCACAAGGGAGGGGGGCGATCTAATATCCCTGGGGAGGGCGTTCCACAGCCAGGAAGGGCCACCACTGAGTAGGCCCAGTCTCTCATCCCCATCAGGCGCTTCTCTGAAGCCAGCCTTGTGCTAGCTATGCCACCACTGGCTTGGCACTGCCATCTTCAAGCCTGGAGAAGCTGCTGGGAGTGCGGAAGCCAGAGGGGGCTGAGCCCGGCTGCGCCTAGCCCCTCCCCCTCCCTTCTGGCTGTGGCGCTCGCCGCAGCTGCTCCAGGCGTGAGGACTGCAGTGCCAAGCCAGTTGTGCTAGCTATGCCACCACTGGCTTGGCATTGCCATCCTCAAGCCTGGAGAAGCTGCTGGGAGTGCGGAAGCCAGAGGGGGCAGAGCCAGACCGCGTCAAGCCCCCCCTTCCCTCTCGCTTTGGAGCTCCCAGCAGCTTCTCCAAGCTTGAGGATGGCAATGCCAAGCCAGTGGTGACATAGCTAGCACAAGGCTGGCTTGGCACTGCCATCCTCAAGCCTGGAGAAGCTGCTGGTAGAGCAGAAGTCAGAGGGGGGCGGAGCCAGGCCGTGCCAAGCCCTGCCCCCTCCCCTCTGGCTTTGGAGCTCCCAGCAGCTTCTCCAGGCTTGAGGATGGCAATGCCAAACCAGCCTTGTGCTAGCTATGACACCACTGGCTTGGCATTGCCATTCTCAAGCCTGGAGAAGCTGCTGGGAGTGCTGAAGCAGGGGAGGGGGTGGGGCTTGGCGCAGCCTGGCTCTGCCTCCCTCTGAGAAGCGCCCCATTCAGCTGGGATCGACCTCCTTCAGTCCCGGGATCGACTGGTCAATCACGATCGACTTCTTGGGCAGCCCTGATTTAGGGCATTATGGGCTAAAGCCAGCACTTTGAATTGTGTCCGGTAGCAAACTGGCAGCCAGTGGAGCTGGCGCACCAGAGGAGTTGTGTGCTTCCTGAACACCGCTCCCGTTAGCAACCTGGCTGCTGCCCATTTGACCAATTGAAGCTTCCGAACAGTCTTCAAAGGCAGTCCCATGTAGAGTGCATTGCAGTAGTCTATATGGGATGTAACTAGAGCATTGACTACCATGGCCAAGTCAGACTTCCCAAGGTACGGGCGCAGCTGGCACACAAGTTTTAGCTGTGCAAATGTTCCTCTGGTCACCGCCAAGACCTGGGGTTCCAGGCTCAGCGATGAATCCAGGTTCACACCCATGCTGCAAACCTGCGTCTAATTATTGAAGAGCCCAATCACATAGCTTTTGGGGGTTTGCTTTTTTCTCCAATAGGTTTCTTTGTGCCTTTTGATCACTCAAGGTGGCACATGCATAAGGGAGCAAAGTCACATGCCCCTTATCCTTGCATCACAAGAATGCATGTAGTGCAGTTGATCCAAAGTGGGTTTAAATTATAATACGACTGGTATTCATGGTTTCGTACCCTCTGAATTTCTTCTTTACTAATCAATTGGGAAAATTGGATTGGAAGAGAAGAAATTGTACCTCCTAGGCTCTCTCAGGCAGCAAGGACATGTTGGCTCTGGATTCTGGGAGTTGTAAAGTTCCTTTTCCAATCCCCTCCCAAACTTTGTGAAATTGTGCATTTGAGCAAAAGAAAACGGATTTAGAAGAGCATTTCCTACATTCAAATGTTTGTGACTTTGGTTCCAATAATCCTTGTTAATAATCAGCTAACGTAGTTGAAGTTTTGGGTGGTTAATGTCCAAAACACCAGGAAAACTACAGTTTGGGAACCACTGCTTTAGGTATTTGGAACCCGAAGTTTGGGAACCACTGCTTTAGGTATTTGGAACCCGAAGCTCTCTGACTACAGCTGCCATCAGCCCCAACCCAATACCCAACAGTGTGGGAGAGGATGTGAGTTGCAGTCAAACCATATAGGAACAATCATACAACACGTGCTCTGGTATCAGATGGCTAAGTTTACTTAACAAGGATCCGTGACGGAAAGCAAAAATGGTTCACGTTGGAAATTATGGAGCTCTTATCCCTCGGAGAACAGAGGCCATCAGCAAATCTAGCCTCCCTGTTGCACTGAAGCAGCAAAAAGAGACAGTTTGTATTCAGCTTTAATTCATTAAGAGAAGGTGCTTGATGAGTACAGTCAACACTCGGTGCTCGGGACCAGATGGAAAATCCAGAGCGGCAAGAAAAACCTTAAGGACAGGACCTGCCTAATAATAGCTGCTCCATCCATAGTTGCTAGTTTCAAGATAGATTGCAATAGCTCACATGATGATGATGCTGTTGTTTTTTTATAGCTTCCCGATATGGGAAACAGCCTCATTTTTGCAGCCTCCAAATATATTTTTTTTTCATGCCATCTATTTTCTCTTTGGCCCAATTGAAGTAAAGAAAAGTACTTGTCAACTGTGTGATTTTGGTTCCAGCATCTACAAAATTACATTGCAGGGAATGATAACTGCTCCCAAATGTCACATCGCTTACTGCTAAGGTTGCTAGGCCTGACCCCTCTTCTCTTGTCCTCAAAGCAGAAGGGAGTGTAATAATATTGTAATAATAACAATAATAATTATTATTATTACTATTTTTATTTATATTCCACTATATCTCCCCAAAGGGACTCAGGGAGGATCTTGATACTAGACTCCTATTGATGTAGCCTATGTATGTATGTATGTATGTATGTATGTATTTATTTCTGTGCCTACTGTCATAGAAAACCCGCAGTATGACCTCTCCATGGTCCCTGACTTGGATTGGAACCTGTCCTGGGACTTCCTAACCAGGGACCCCAGGGCTAACGCAGCAACCCTAGAGGCCAGCATGGCGACTGGACCGGCTGCTTCCTGTGGCACTGCTGAGAGGATGCCTGAGGGAACCGTCCCAGCGCAGGAACTGACCCAGAGTGTAGGTGGGACTGAGGAGCCACCATCCTTGCACCCACCTGATGACGTCGGACCAGGTTGGGACCCGGGCCCTCTCTCGCCAGTCGGAGACCTGCCACCAGGAGATGACCTCAATCAGCCCGATCTCCATGGACCAATGCCGCTGCTGGATATTTCAGAGATTCTGTCCTCCGCCCGGGACCCCCCTCCTCGCCGGCGAAGCCAGCGACATCCACCAGACCCCTAGAGTGGAAGAACCCCAGGAAATTTAATTCCAGGACTTGGAGAAGGTTGCACTCCAGGACCTTCTGGAATTCAAATTTTAGGTGCCGGGAGCCTGCATCGGTCAGTTTCCATCCTGGAAAACAGGACATTCCCATAGATAGGAGATCTAGCTTTGAATCACTGGGACAAGGGGGTAGAGTTGAGGTTCCTTCCCCCAAGTCTGAGATTCCTTACGATCTTCTGAGAATCCCTCAACTACCTCCTTTTGACTGTTTGTTCCCAACCCACCGTCAGATGACCTCTTGACATCATGCTAACTTGTATGGACTCTGAGTTTGTCCTGATCCTGTTCCATCTAATGTCGTAGTCCCCACTCCCCTCCCTATTGTATGTAATTTTTGTGATATTTTGCTATTTTCTGTTTGTTCAAACTATGTAAACCACTCCAAGCCCTCAGGGAGTAGCGGTATAAAAGTTTGAAGAAATAAATAAATAAATATTTACAGTATTTATATTCCACCCTTCTCACCCCACAGGGGACTCAGGGAGGATTACAATGCACATATACATGGCAAACATTCAATGCCAGTCAGACATGCAACATATATAGACAGACACAGAGGCAATTTAACGTTCCAGCTGTGCTCAAGCTTTTTCCAGCTTCATGAGAGTATGCTGGATTCTGGCTCAATTCCGGCCACAGGGGGAGCTGCTGCTTCACCATCCATTGGGACACAGAGTCCTTTGATGGAGTACTTCCTCATTCTTCTGCAATCTGCTGGAAGGTTTTATGGCATCGTAAATTAGTTAAATCAGCCTCCCCGCATAAGCGGTACCAAAATTTCCTACTTGACAGATGCAACTGTCTTTTGGGCTGCATAGGTCGACAGCAAACTAGACGAATGGCCAGAAGCTAACTCTGACCCGGGCTGGCTTCGAACCCATGACCTCTCAGTCAGTAGTGATTTATGCAGCTGGCTACTAACTAGCTGTGCCACAGCCCGAAAATAGGGTTGGCATTTTAGCTGCTGCACTACACTGCTCATCTTGTGGGCTACTAAGACTCCTAGGTTCCTTTCACACGGACTGTTTTTAACCCACCCTATATCTGTACATTTCTAAGTGTAGTACGTAGACAGGACAAGCATTCAGGGATCCAGTAATTGTATGAATCAGCCACAATTTCTCCCACTTTTTGAAGAAAGAGTGTTCCAGTGGGTAAGTGTCCATTTTCTCCACAGAGCCTGAAAGAACTGAACATTGTCTTTGCTCTTATAGTTGGTGAAAACTGTGAATTTGGATCCCGCCAAGAACTACATCTTTGGCTTCCATCCCCATGGGGTCCTGGTGGCCGGGGCTTTCGTCAACTTCTGCACTGAAGCCACTGGGTTTTCCAAGATTTTTAAGGGGCTGAGCCCTCATCTGATGCTGCTGGATCTTTGGTTCAGAGCCCCATTCTTTCGAGACTACGTCATGAGCGGAGGTAAGACATAACCGAGTTGGAAGAGACCCCCAGAGTCATCTAGTCCAGCCCCCTGCCTGATGTCTTGTAGTCAAGACACTGAGAAACAAATGGGGACATGTGTTTATTGTGATACTGTTCACTGTGCATGTAAATGAGTCATCTGGCAAGGTGCAATCAGAGGGCAATAAATGGCAATTGCCTCCAAGATCTTGGGAAAGGAGGAAAAATCTGGGTTTTGAGAAGATTAGTGTAATTTACGATCCTAGGAGCAACTGGAATGTAACCCTTTCGATAGGCAATTATAGAAAGTCCTTCCAGTCTTTACAAAAAATTGTCCTGGGATGCCGTTGTAAGGGACATGGGTTTAGGGTCGCAGGGCCCACAAATCGGAAGGATTCCAAAAGAAACCGACAGATCCAAACAAGGCTCTTTATTTCAAGCTGATCAGCATGAGACAGACAGACAGCTATTCTGCAAGTGCTCAAAAGGACTGCCGCGCTTGTGACGCAGTTAGAAATTTTTTTATATTACTTTCTTATCAGCAACTAACATTACCTCACATTAGCTCTCTGTCAGGATTGGCTATTTGTCCTAATCTTGCACACTTTGATTGGCTCTGTACAGGCATGTAGCCAGGGGGGGCTAAGGGGGCTTCAGCCCCCCTCCCCCGAAATTCTCAGGGTGGCCCGCGAAAAGGCCTTACTGGTACATTAAACTGTTATGTTTATTCATATCATGATCTGATCACCATGCTCATTATATCCCACATTAATGGGGTTATTGGGATAACAATACAAAAGATTTGCTAGGATAGACCCTCTTCCATCCAGTCTCAGCCCCCGAACCAAACTCAGCCCCCTCCGAAACAAAATCCTGGCTACGGCCCTGGCTCTGTATCTTCTATCATGCAGAGTTCACATGCATACTTGCATAGACAATTGTATGGCTACTTTATTTCTAGGCAAACTGTTGCTGTGCTTGTAGCGCCTTCAGTGTTTCCTCCTTAAAGGGGTACTTTCTACTTTTTAACTCCTCTCATCATCACTCATGATAGTTACAATAAGATTACTTTGGAAAGGAAGAGGGTCTTCATTGAATGGAAGTTAAAGTAAAGGTTTTCCCCTGACATTAAGTCCAGTCATGTCCGATTCTGGGGGTTGGTGCTCATCTCCATTTCTAAGCCGAAAAGCTGGAGTTGTCCGTAGACACCTCCAAGGTCATGTGGCCAGTATGACTATAATAATAATACACTTTATTTATATTCCGCTTTTCTCACCCCGAAGGGGACTCAGAGCGGATTACAGGTACACATACTTAGCAGACAATCCCTGCCGTTTCCACATATGCACATATAGACGAACAGAGGCAAACTCTGGCCACCAGGGGGAGCTGACGCACTCATCTCTCAGCATTCCCAGTGTCCCTTGTTGTTCCTTCAGCATTCCTCAGCGTTCCTGGAGTTCTTTAATGGCCTCATAATTCAGTCAAAATTTGCCTTCCCCACTTAATGTGGTACCTTAATCTCCTACTTCAAATCAAATCAAAAACTTTATTACGGTCACAGACCAGCACAAAGCGGGCACAAGCGCCCTAAGAGGTGAAGGACAACTCCCCAGTAAACAGTTATTTAAAATCAGACTAGAAATCAATATAGAAATATATTTTAAGAGACAGGATATTGTTGCCTTACGATGTCAATCATCACCCGTCTGATGTTAAGGGCAGCAGCACAGAACTTAGCAACACTGTAAGTCATTGCAGCGTTACAGTCCGAAAGCAGCAGGGTGGAATAACATCTTTCACTGCGCCCCGGGTACTTTAGAAGCCATGGTCCAATGAGATTGGATCTAAGATCTCTGTAGAACATGCATTGAAGAAGCACGTGCTCAGTTGTTTCCACATCACCAGACCCACAGGGTCATAGTCTCTGCTTGAAGGGGGTCTTCTGATACCTCACCTCCAGTACAGCTGATGGGATGGCATGGCATCTTGCCAGGGTAAAAGCCCTTCGGTGTTTGGGCACCTCCAGGTCTGTTAGGTATGCCATGGGGCAGTGAGGTATCTAGTGGCTTCTCTAACAATGAAGGCTGGGGAACAGGCTAGGTCGGATTGGCGCTCTATGTCCAGGATCCGTTGCTTAATGAGATCCTTGGCTTGGTCCCATCTCATGCTTAGCAATTGTCCTTGGGAGAAACCTAGCGTTGCGATCTTTGCTGCTACTGTTTTAATCCATGTGGACTGGAAGTCGTCTCTCATGATGAGGGGGGCAAGACGACATGGGGAGAAGCATAGGTGTAGCCAGTAATTGAGAATAGCTGTCCATATTCTCGCTTCCACTTTCATGAAGCCTGTCTCCAATTGCAGGGTAGCGTTAGGGACACATCTGGGAGCCTGTAGAGCCGCTCTTAGGAATTTCGATTGGACACGCTCTAGTGGGGCATAATTTGAGAAGGGTCCAAGCTGGGCTCCATACAGCATTTGTGCGACTGATTTTGCTTCAAAAAGTTTAAGAGCCGCCGGTATAAAGTGACCTCCTCCCGTCCTGAGATATCGTAAGATGGCGGATGAACTCTTTTGTGCTGTCTCTGCTGCACACTCTGCATGGGCTTTCCTTCTGTTGCTGCTGTGGAAGGTAACACCAAGATATTTAAAGCTTGAGACCTGCTCTATTTTGTTTCCATCTATTCTCCAGTTGTGTCTCTTGGGTCGTTTAGCAAACACCATAATTTTAGTTTTGTGAAAGTTGAGGTGCAACTGTTCTTCCTGGCAGTAATTTGTTAATGCTCTCAGGGCTCTTTTCAGTCCAACTTGAGTTCTGGAAAGAAGAACTGCATCATCAGCATAGAGCAGGGTGGATAGATGCCTTCTAGCTAGTTTTGGAAGATGGAAATCCAAGTTGTATAGGTGTTCCACCATAGAGTTAATGTAGAAATTGAATAGAAGTAGAGCCAAAATGCACCCTTGCTTGACGCCCTTCTCAATTTTGACTGCTTTGGTAAGGTGGCCCTGGGAACTGCATCTTACTTTCAGAGTAGTTCCTTCATGGAGTGTTCATAATAACTGTAGAAGTCGCCTGTCTATTTATTATTTATTTATTTATTATTATTGAGGCTTCTATGCCGCCGACTCCCGGAGGCTCGCGGCGGCTCACAAGAGCCATAGGCATAAAACAAAGATTAAAAACATGAAACAAGTGAACAATTAAAACAGTAGCAGAACAATAGCAAAGCAGGCAGTAAAACAGCAAGCAGCAAACAGTTGCCACTACACAATACCCAGAGTACGCGGGCCTACTCTCCAAAGGCCTGCCTATACAGATGGGTTTTGCAGGCCCGCCTAAATGGAAGTAAATCCCTCAGGGCTCTGGTTTCGGCCGGGAGGGCGTTCCACAGCGTGGGGCTATGACGGAGAACGCCCTCCGGCGGGTAGATGTCAGGTGAGCCGACTTTGCAGATGGTATTTCCAGGAAGTTGGCATCCTCAGACTGTAGTGATCTCGATGGGCAGTAGGGGGTGAGGCGGTCCCTCAGATACGCTGGCCCCAGACCGTATAAAGCCTTGAAGGTAAGAACCAACACTTTGAAGGCGATCCGGTGCTCAATAGGTAGCCAGTGCAGATCCTGCAAAACAGGTGTTATACGGCTACCTGCTGGCGTACCAGACAGGAGCTGGGCGGCAGTGTTCTGCACCAGCTTGAGCTTCCAGATCGACGACAGAGGAAGGCCAACGTAGAGCGCGTTACAGTAATCTAGCCTATTGAAGTGGACCCAAGCTTTTCCCATAGCTTGGTACAGGAATCGGAATCAAAAGCTGCTCTGAAGTCTATAAACGCAGCATAGAGGGAGGATGGCTTGTGGGATCATCTCCTACTTGACAGATGCAACTGTCTTTCGGGCTGCAAAGGTTGACAGCAGACTACACTTAAAGGTCGAGCACCCATCTCGACCCGGGCAGGCCTCAAACTCATGACCTGCTGGTCAGAGAGGGTTAAAGGTGGCAGCTTCTTTAAACAACAGGAGGGGAAAGAACAAAATATGACACTCGCAATGAGGATAAAACAGCAGTACTTAGCACATTATATCATGTGCAATATGTAATAACATAAATGCAATAAACAATATGAAGCAGTCGTGCTGTAGATAGCAGTAGCAGGGGAATCAATCCCCAAGCGCGTACTCACGCAGCAAGAGTTCCGTGTGTTGGAAATCCTAATGCGGATAAGGTTTGAGTAAACTCAGTCCGAAACGGCGAACAGTTCGACGAGACGGGGGACGCCAAGCGTCCAAATCAAAATATTTGTAATCCAAATAAGGAATCCAACGGGTCGACGAATCTGGAAATCCAAGCGCTAAAATCGTTTCGCTTGTATAGGGCTTCCTCTGGACCCGGGACGTAAGCAGGTAGCAGGTACAATGCCCTCAAATCATGCTAAGGGTAACAAATACATATATATCACTATAGATATTGAATACAGCTCGAAAAGTAAAAGCACGCCGGGAAAAGCAGTATACATACCAATGAAATATAATAGACATATATGTCTTCTGGTCAAATCACGGACAACCATTGAACCTCTGAGAAATGGAGAAGATAGTTCAGGCCCCAAGTTCAGCTTGAACACTTTGCAAACAGCTTGAACACTTTGCTCTCTGTCTCTTGCATTTCCTAACCCAGGTTTGGTGGCCTCTGAGAAGCAGTCTGCTGCCAACATCCTAAGGAAGCCCGGAGGTGGGAATGTGCTCATCATTGCCGTCGGAGGGGCGAGAGAAGCCTTGGACGCTCGGCCTGGAGCGTTCACCTTACTGCTGGCCAACCGGAAGGGCTTTGTCCGGCAGGCCTTACAGCATGGGTAAGGTGGTTAAGTGAGGACCATGTCCGGACCTAAGATTTCAGGGCCAAAATGTGAGACCTAAGGAGGACAGGAGATGACATCACATGCGTTACAACTGGTGAGGTCATTCAGAAGGACATATTGAGCATGAACTGAAGTTGATGGGTAATGAATTTGAACACATATACTCCAACATTTCCCAAGTGAAAACATGGGTTGCGCTTACACGGGGGAACTGGGCCGTAGCCAGGATTTTTATTTGGGGGGCTGAGTTTGGTTCGGAGTTTGGTTCGTTGGTTTGAGACTGGGTGGAAGAGGGTCTATCCTAGCAAACCTTTTGTATTGTTATCCCAATAACCCCATTAATGTGGGATATAATGAGCATGGTGATCAGATCATGATATGAATAAACATAACAGTTTAAATAATGTACCAGTAAGGCCTTTTCGCGGACCACCCTGAGAATTTCGGGGGAGGGGCTGAAGCCCCTTAGCCCCCCCCTGGCTACATGCCTGCTGTGGAATTAATGCTGTTTGGAAGCATTTTGACTCAGTGTCATGGCTCATTGCTATGGGACCTTGGGATTTGCAGTTTGGTGAGGCACCAGCACTTATTGGAAGAGAAAGAGCAAGGCTCTGTAAAGCTATAAAAGTCCCAGGTTTCCATAGCATTAAGGCAAGACAGTTAAAATGGGATCAAACTGCATTTATCTACAGCAGGTATGGGCAAACTCAGGTCCGGGGACAGATGCAGCCCCTTGGGCTCTTTTCTCAGGCCTTCCTCTCTCTCAACATCTTATCCTTCCTTTCTTCTCTCTTTCCTTCCTCCTTCCCTCTCTCCCTTCCTTCCTTACCTCCCTCTTTCTCCCTCACCCATTCCTTCCCTCAGGCCCGGATTACCCATAAGGCCAACCTAGGCCATGGTCTAGGAGCGCAAGCCGAGGGGGGCACAATTCACAGACCAAAAAAAGTGAATTAAAAAAACCCTCTTTGGCCAGCCCTTGGGATTGGCGGGAGTGGAAGCACAAAGGCCCCGGAGGGAGGGAGGGCCGAACCTGGTCTCAAGGCAGGATATGCAGGGCGAGGAGCAGCAGCAGCGGCGGTGGCTTCCCTCCCTCCCTCCTCCCCGCTACTCAGCCTGGGGGCTCCCAGGGTTACATCACTCCCTCCCTCCTCCTCCACCAGGCCTGCCTTCCTTGTTTGCTCCATCGCCTCCCAGGGTGACGTCACTCCTTCCCTCCTTCCCTCCTTCCCTCCTTCCCTCCTTCCCTCCTTCCCTCCTTCCCTCCTTCCCTCCCTCCCTCCCTGGAAGGCGGGGAGTGGGCGGGCCCAGGAGTGAGTCCTCCAAGTTCACCTCCTGGCCCTGCCTCCCGCCACCCATCGATCAAAGCTGAAGAGCGGCAGCCGGCCAATCGGGGAGCCTCCCTCCCTCCCAGGCAGGCATGACTCCGCGGACTCGGCCAATAGGAAGGCGAGGGCCTGCTTGGAGGCGGAAGTCCACGGAGGGGGGTTCTGCCTGAGCCATGGATTGCAACCGAGGAGGAGGAGGAGCAGCGGCCCTGAAGGAGACGGAGATGGGTGGGTGTCTCTCTATCTCTAGGGAGCCCCCCCCCCCCGAAGGAAGGAAGGCCCCCTAGGCCTCTCCCCACTACTCTCCCTCCCTGGGGCGTGGGGATCCTAATCAGCCCCGGCAGATGGCCACCCTGCCACGGCCATGGAAGGAAGAAAGGAAAGGCAGGCGTGGCTTGGGCCCCACCCTCCCTTCCCGGATCCCAAACAACAACTTTCAGTGCTGGTAGTGGAAGGGGCGTAATTCCAAAGTGTGGCCTAGGGTGCAAAAAGTTGGCTTTCCTTCCACACTTTCATCCTTCCTTCCCACTTTCCTCCCTCCTTCCATCTCTCTCTCTCTTTTTTTTTCCTCCTCCCTCCCTCCCTTTTGACTTTCTTTCTTTCCTCCCCCCCTCCCTTCTCTTTTTCCTTCCTCCTTTCCTCCTTTCCTCCTGGGGTTTGTTTAGCTGGAAGAAGAGAAAGTAGAGAAGGAACATCAAACCATGTTTTGAAGTTTTAAAAGGTGTCCATTTAAAAGGAGGGGAAAAAAACTGTCTTTCTGCTGCTCTAAACCAGAGCACAATTTATTTATTTATGTACAGTATTTATATTCCATCCTTCTCACCCTGCAGGAGACTAAGGGCAGATTACAATGCACATATACATGGCATACGTTCAGTGCCAGTTAGATATACAATATATAACCAGACGCAGAGGCAATTTTAACATTCCAGCTGTGTCCAAGCTTTTTCCGGCTTCATGAGGGTGTGCTGGAATCTGGCTCGATTCCAGCCACAGGGGGAGCTGCCGCTTCACCGTCCATTGTGTCACCAAGTCCTTTGATGCAGTACTTCATCATTCTTCTGCACATGCTGGAAGGTTTTTATGGTGTTGTGAATTAGTCTTTTGGGCTGAATAGGTCAACAGCAAGTTAGATGAATGGCCGGAAGCTCCCTCCAACCCAGACTGGCTTTGAACTCATGACCTCTTGGTCAGTAGTGATTTCATGTAGCTAACTGTGCCACAACCTGGTTCACAAGACGGGAGAAATGATTTCAAATGGCAGGGAAAGAGATTTGACTGAAAAGATTAGGAAGAACTTCCTGGAGAGTGGCCTAGACTGCCTCGGAGTGTGGTGGAGTCTCCTTTTCTGGAGGCTGTCTATTGGGAGTGCTTTGATTGTGTCTTCTTGCATGGCAGGAGATTGGACTGGACGGCCCTTGGGAGTCTCTTCCAGCTCTAGAATTTTAAGATTCTAGATCAGAAGTAGGCAATACACGGTCTAATGGATACATTTTTTTCTTTCCTGTCAATCTCGTCCTGACCAAGGCCAACCTTTTTGGGATCTGACAGTTTCCTGTCTTTCCTTCACTTTCTGCCTCCGAAAGAGAAGGGAAAGGGTAGGGAGGGGATTTGGGGAGAACACATTCACTCCCAGCCCGCCCACCTTACTCTGGCCCACCATGCGGCTCCAAGGGACGGAGACCGTGCTGGTCGCCATCACAGACCAGCTCCGTTGCCAATTAGACCAAGGCGGATCAGCGCTGCTCATGTTATTGGACCTCACGGCAGCTTTTGACACAGTAGATCACACATTGTTAACCCACCGCCTAGCCGTGACAGGGGTTAGGGGGGACTGCTCTTAAATGGGTGTCCTCTTTTCTCCTTGATCGGGGACAGTGAGTGGAGAGGGGAGGTATTGTCTCCGAGAGGCTCCCCCTTAATTGTGGGGTGCCTCAAGGAGCCATTCTCTCCCCTTTATTATTCAATATCTATATGCGGCCCCTTGCTAAATTGGTACGGAGCTTTGGTCTGGAGTGTCATCAGTACGCTAATGACACCCAGCTGGTGCTGAGGATGGATGGCCGGCCGGACTCTGTACCTGATTGTTTCCAACTATGCCTCGAAACCGTGACTAGTTGGTTACGAGCCAGCTGGTTGAGAGTGAATCCATCGAAAACGGAGATCCTTTGGCTGGGTCGTCCAGGGGGAGGTGGGCTTCAGTTGCCTACTCTGGACGGCGAGGCGCTACGCCCGTCGTCTTTAGTAAAGAGCCTGGGGGTCCAGTTGGACCTGCTGCTGACAATGGAGGCTCAGGTCTCTGCTGTCAGCAGATCTGCCTTTTTCCATCTGCGACAGGCTAGGCAGCTGGCGCCCTATCTTACCGGCAACGACCTAGCCACAGTAATCCAAGCAACAGTCATCTTGAGGCTGGACTACTGTAACACACTTTACATTGGTCTTCCTTTGTCGGTGATCTGGAGGCTCAAACTAGTGCAAAACGCTGCAGCGAGACTCCTGGCTGGAGTGCCGGCCAGGACTCACATCACTCCAACTCTGCAGCGGCTACACTGGTTACCAATCGAGCACCGGATTATCTTCAAAGTGTTGGTTTTGACCTTTAAGGCCGGTGTACTTGAGGGACCGTCTCCTTCCATATGTTCCCCAGAGATCTCTTCGATCTGAGGATCAAAATCTCTTGAAGATTCCCTCCATACGAACTTTCCATCTGTCTTCAACTAGACAGAGGTCCTTTCTGTGGTGGCACCGAGCCTATGGAACGCTCTGCCGGCCGAAGTCCGAGCAATAAATGAGCTGCCGACCTTTCAGAAAGCCTGTAAGACAGCTCTTTTTCGGCAGGCATTTAATCTTTAGCCACCCTGGTTGTGGATGACACCATTATTTTAACTGTTTGATATTTTATTGTTTTATTGTTTATACTGTTTAAATTGTTTAGTCGATATGCTGTAAACCGCCCTGAGCCAAATCGGATAGGATGGTATACAAATCAAAATAATAAATAAATAAATAAAGTTAGAAAGTTTGCCCTTGCCTGATCTTTTAGTGAAGAATGGACTTTAGATTCCAAAATCCCATATGCCACCAGTAGGAAATAGTAAGTGCAATCACCCAAAGGAGCTACTTTCCAAGATGTATTCCTTGGACACCTTAATCTGAATCTTCTGTGGAAATTATAACAATATAAGACATTTCTTTTTTTCTCCTTCCCTTCTTTTGTTTTTTCCTTCTTTCCTTCCACTTCTTCCAGTGCTTCCCTTGTCCCAGTCTTCTCCTTTGGCGAGAATGAGTTGTTTGATCAAGTGGAGAACCCTCCTGGTTCCTGGCTGAGAAGCACACAGGAACTCTTGCAGCGGTTCATGGGGGTCTCCCTTCCGCTCTTCCATGCCAGAGGAATCTTCCAGTACAGCTGTGGCTTGCTTCCGTATCGGAAACCGATCTTCACCGTGGGTAAGCTTTCTCTCATTAACTGGAGTCTGGGAACGGATTTCTGCCTAAATAATTTCAAACTCTAAAGGGTTACACCAAGGTTCAGGACCAGAATGCATGGAGCACAAGCAAAGGCGCAAGAGCGTCTGAGACCAGACCAAGCAGCACTTTCAAAAATTGCCCCCCAAAAAAGGTTCATCTACACCAGTGTTTCTCAACCTGGGGGTCGGGACCCCTGGAGGGGTCACGAGGGAGTGTCAGAGGGGTCGCCAAAGACCATCAGAAAACACAGCATGTTCTGTTGATCATTGGGGGGGGGGGGGGATGTGTGAGAAGTTTGGCCCAATTCTATCTTTGGTGGAGTTCAGAAGGCTATTTGATTGTAGGTGAACTCTAAATCCCAGCAACTACAACTCCCAAATGCCAAGCCTATTTTCCCCACCAGCGTTCACATTTGGGCATATTGATATTCATGCCAAGTTTGGCCCAAATCCATCATGGTTTTGAGTTGACAGTGCTCTCGGGATGTAGGTGAACTACAACTCCAAAACTTAAGGTCAATGCCCACCAAACCCTTCCAGTATTTTCTGTTGGTCATGGGAGTTCTGTGTCCCGAGTTGGGTTCAATTCCACCATTGGTGGAGTTCAGAATGCTCTTTGATTGTAGGTGAACTAGAAATCCCAGCAACTACAACTCCCAAGTGACAACATCAATCTCTCCCTCCGATCCCACCAGTTTCAAATGTGGGTGTATTGCGTATATGTGCCAAATTTGGTCCAGTGAATGAAAATACATCCTGCATCTCAGATATTTACATTATGCTTCATAGCAATAGCAAAATCACAGTTGTGAAGTAGCAATGGAATACTGTGATTGGGGGTCACTACAACAGGAGGAACTGTATCATTAGGAAGGTTGAGAACCACTGATCTACACTCTAGAACAGGGGTGCTCACACTTTTTCAGCATGCGAGCTACTCTTAAAGCAACTAAGTCCAAAAGATCTACCTGCCACCGCTGCTGTGCGCTCCCGCCGCCGCACGCTCTTGCCACCGTGCGTTCTCCTGCTGCTGTTTTCCGCCCGCGCAGCGCTTCTTCCGCAAGGAAGGAGAAAGCACAAGGCGGGGCATTCAGAGGGAGCTCTCTGCCCTGCCTGTCTCGCCGGCAACGGAGGCTGCACGGCTACTTCTGGACAAGAGAGGGGCAGGGCGCTCTCTCCCGAGGCCCCGCCTCGTGTTTCCTTCTTCCTGCAATGCCCCGCAGGCGAAAGAAGCACCACAAGAGCGTAAGTCTCTTCCAGGTGTTTTGGACTCCAACTCCCACCATTCCTAGCAGCCTCCGGCCCTTTTCCTCCCCCCCCCCCCCCTCAGCCATTTAAGCAGGAAAGGGCCTCAGGCTGTTAGGAATGGTGGGAATTGAAGTCCAAAGCACCCAGAGGGCCGAAGTTTTCCCATGCCTGTTTTTAGGACCTTAAATTGGTGAGCCTCCTTCCAACATTGTGATTCTGGATAGAAAACAAACAACAACATAACATAACATTGTTTAATTCGACAGTGCTCTTTGGGTGTAGGTGAACTACAACTTCCAAACTCAAGGTCAATTCCCAAGCACACCCTTTCAGTACTTTCTGTTGATAATGAGAATTCAATATGCCAAGTTTGGTTCAATTCCATTGTTGCAAGAGTTCAGGATGCTCTTTGATTGTGTGTTAACTATAAATCCCAGAAACTGTAACTCCCAAATGTCAAGGTCTATTTTCCCCAAACTCCATCTATGTTCACATTTGAGCATATTGAGTATTCATACCAAGTTTGGTCCTGATCCAACATTGTTTCAGTCCACAGTGCTCTCTGGATAGAGGTGAACTACAACTCCAAAACCCAAGGTCAATGCCCACCAAACTCTTATAGTATTTTCTCTTGGTTATGGGAGTTCTGTGTGGGAAGTTTGTGTCTTTCTGCCATTCCTGCCAGGATATCTATGTTGTGTTCATCGAAACAGGTCCAGGTTTCACACTGAGTGTATAAATACATTTAAAAACATATTAACGATATGGTTTTTTGTCATTTTGTGTCATTTTGGTTGGTGGTGTGCCCCAGGATTTTGTAATTGTAAAAAAAGTGCCGTGGCTCAAAAAAGGTTGAAAAACACTGCTTTAACTGCCATGGCTCAATGCTATGGGCTCATGGAAGCTGTGTTTTGGTGAGGAACCAGCCCTCTTTGGCAAAATAGGCTAGAGACCTTGCAAATCTACAACTCTCAGGCTTCTGTAGCATTGAGCCATGGCAGTCAAAGTGGTGTCAAACTGCATTCACTCTGCAGCATACATGTACCAAAGAGAGGCAAAGAGATTCCACTGACATCATCCTGAGAAGAAGGGAATAATTTGTATCTTGTATCATCAAAGGCTTTCATGGTCAGAATCACTGGGTTGTTGTAGGTTTTTTGGGCTGCCTGGCCATGTTCTAGAAGCATTCTCTCCTGATGTTTCGCCTGCATCTATGATAGGCATCCTCAAATGTTGCAATTGGCCACCTTAATTAGCATTTAATGGCCTTACAACTTCAAGGTCTTGCAGCCTATTTGTCTGACTTCTCTGGTTGACAGGAAATAAAAAGAAACACTCAGGGGAATTCCACACAGGAAACCATCAGGGTCAACTAACCTCCCAACAAAGGATTCCCCCAGGCAGGAAGCAGCCAGGCTTTGAAACTGCCCACATCTATGGCAGGCATCCTCAGAGGTTGTGAGGTTTGTTGGAATTGTGGTTCCAATTGGAGTGTTTATATATCTGTGAAATAATGTCCAGGGTGAGAGAAAGAACTCTTGTCTGTTTGAAGCAAGTGTGAATGTGGCAATTGGCTGCCTTGATTAGCATTGAATGCCCTTGCTAACACCTCCCAACAAAGGATTACCTCAGGTAGGAAGCAGCCAGGCTTCCGGGAGGAAACCATAAAAATGAACAGAATCTGGCTACCAGTACGGGGGGGAAAACCTCCAAAATCAGGACAGCAAATAAGGAGCAACACTAAAAAAAACCCAGGGGAATTCCAAGCAGGAAACAATCAGGGCTAGTTAACACCAAAGGATTTTCCCCAGGAAGGAAGCAGCCAGGCTTTGAAGCTGCAAGGCTGTTCAATGCTAATCAAGATGGCCAATTGCAACATTCACACTTGCCTCAAACAGACAAGAGTTCTCTCTCCCACCCTGGACATTATTCCACTAGTTTCCAACAGGCTCCACAACCTCTGAGGTTGCCTGCCAAAGATGTGGGCAAAACATCAGGAAAGAATGCATCTGGAACATGGCCAGACAGCCCGGAACATTCACAGCAACCCAATTAATGAAACTATTTTGTGTGTATGCATGTGTGTGCTGAATAATACCAACAAACGTTTCAAACAACATGGGAATCTAGATGTATGCGGCATGTCATCGACTTTTCCAAATAATGGAGCTCCAGTTTATTGTAGTCTGTGAATCATTTTAACAAGCTAGGTTCCCAGTTCCAGGCAGAATATGCAATCCTTCCCGAACAATCTGGGCACTTGTTTTACTGTTGGATAATCCCAACATTCCCAAACAATCAGGGATACTACTTTTGATACTGAAGCTAACAGTTCTTCTGCATCCTCTAGTATTTGGTTGCAGTGGACAAGTTATAGTCTGGCAGACATGGCTGGAACAAATCCAGCCATTCCTTCTCAACAGGTTAATTCAAAAAGGCAGGTTCCTACAAGTAAAGTCACCTTCTCTGATGGGATTTAACAGGCGGCGATTACCTGTAATTGTTTGACACCTTGTTTGGAACGGTCTCAGTGCTTTTACTCACTTTGGTCACCCCTTGTAGCTGAAGACATTTAATGAGATAGATCAAGGTTGGCCTCAAACAGTGGCAGCCTGTGGTTCTCTGACAAACACAATTAGTATGAAGTTTCAGCGAGAAGGCAGACAGATAACCCTTAGTGTTGATTTGAAAAAGGATTTCCCCATCATGGATTTCCTTTCCTGGTTTGATATAGATATAAAAATGCAAAACCAGAGATCCAGAGATGCTGTTGGGAGGCCATCATTAGTCAATACAAAATAACAGTAACCATATTATCTAGATCAGGCGTGGGCAAATTTGGGCTCACCTGGAGAGCCCAAGTTTGCCCATGCCAGATCTAGACCAGTGTTTCCCAACCTTTTTTGAGCCGCGGCACACTTTTTACATTTACAAAATCCTGGTGCACACCACCAACCAAAATGACACAAAATGACACTCTCACAGTAATACATATAGTTAATAGGAATTTACCTTGAATTTTGGAGTGGTAGTTCACCTACATCCAGAGAGCACTCTGGACTCGGGGCCGGCGAAGCAGGCAGTAAGGAAGGCGGCGGCGGTGGGGGGAAGGGAGCCAGAGGAAGGCCGAGAGCGGTTTTGCGCGCACTGGGGAGGAGGGGGAGGAGGGAGGGCCGGGGCCCTGCGGGGAGCCGTTCTCCCAGTTTGCGGCTCCACCGGACTTGGCGGAGCCACAAACCGGGAGAAAGGCTCCCCGCAAGGAACAGGCCCTGCCTGGGAGCCGGGTTTGGCCGGCTCGCGTCACCCGCCGGGCTCGGCGGAATATGTGAGCCGGCCAAACTCAGGCCCTGCCTGGGAGCCGTTCTCCCAGTTTGCGGCTCCACCGGCCAAGCCTCGGGAGAAAGGCTCCCAAGGAACAGGCCCTGCCTGGGAGCCCGCCGGGCTCCGGAATATGTGAGCCGGCCAAACTCAGGCTGCCTGGGGCCTCCTGGTTTGTGGCCTTGAAGCCCGGAAGAAAGGCTCCCTGTAAGGAACAGGTCCTGCCTGTGAGCCGGATTTAGCTGGCTCGCGTCTCCCAGCTAAACGGAGCTCGGCGGAGCTGCGAACTGGGAGAAAGGCTCTCAGGGAGGACCTGGGAACCTCAGGGAGCCTTTCTCCCAGTTTGTGGCTCTGCCCAGCCCGGCGGAAGACGCGAGATGGCCAAACTCGGCTCTCAGGCAGGGCCTGGGTCCTGCAGGGAGCCTTTCTTCTGAGGCTCCCTGAGGTGCCCAGGCCCTCCCTGGCAGCCAGGATGGGCTGGCTGGCTGGTGCACGAAGGGGAAACGGCCAAAGGAGGTGGCGCCCCAGCCCCTTCTTTTTCTTCGCCGCTGTCTGGCCCTTCCTCCTCCCCCAAGCAGCAGCAGGCAGGAGGGGGAAGAGAGGGAGGAAGAGAGGTTTGTCTGTGGCATACCAGGTGATCACTCACAGAACACTAGTGTGCCACAGAACACCGGTTGGGAAACACTGACCTATACTCATAGAATAGAAGGGGGTTGGACTGGATGGCCCAGCTCTATGATTCTCCTGATGTGCACCATGAAAGCACCATGAAGGATATCAGCCTATGTTTTTTTTTCTTCCTGCTTATCCCCCTTCTCTGTTCACCCCACTTCTCCTCCCAGTTGGCAAACCCATCGAAGTTGAGAAGAATCCCAACCCCAGCCAAGAAGAAGTGGACGACTTACACCAGTTGTACATGGTGGAGCTGAGCAAGCTCTTCGAAGACCATAAACTGAAATACAACGTTCCAGAGGATAGGCACCTCTCTTTCGTTTGAAATCAGAAAGCCATAATCTGCATCGACTCCCTTGTTTACACTGGGTTGGATCCCCAAGAGAGTAGAGAAGAAGCCATGAGTGAAGCTGTATGAGTGATTGTACGAATATGGATGCAGTGCCACAATGTGTACATTTTTCATTTGCTCTTCTGCTGTTGCACTCTAGCCTTGGAACACCTTTGCACCCAGCACCACACCAAAAGACCCAGTAGTACTAACTACAGCAGTTTATTAGAAAAAGTATGTACAAAAGGGGAAAGGGCAATTCCCAAAATGCAGTAGAGAAGGAGCTATACATAGCAGTAGTCCATATACAAAAGAACAGAGGTCCAAAATAGCAAGGTATATGAAATCAAGGAAATCATGCCTCTAACACCTGAGTTTCAAGGACTTTTCACAGAGTCTTTCTGAATGCCTAATTAATCTTTTCTTCACTCCCTCTGTGCAGAGGCCTAATCTGATATCGCAGGAAAACTCCCCATATGCTGAAGGCCGATTCCCATGTGAAATGAACTAAGGAATCCAAACACCCTCTGTCTCATCTTCAACTGCCCGTATTTCTCTCTGATCTAAGGCCTGCAAATCACTCCTCAGTGGGAAACCCATCATCCTCTTCGTCCCCTGAGAAATCCCCAGCCTCTTGCTACCGAACCCCAACATCTGCGTCCAGATGAATACAATGGTGTGCAAGCAAATAACGTATTTGGCTGGATTTTTTTTTTGCACTGATTGTTCTTGCTTGAGATCTAGATCTGCAACAGATTCAGTGTGGATAGACAGATACCTTTGAGTCCAGTCTACTTGGTGCTGGCACCCATCTCAATACAGTAGACTTTCAGTTAACCTGCACTTGTGGGGACTTACAGGCTTTGAAGCTGCAAGGCTGTTGTTTCTGGTTCCCTGGGCATTACTATTAAAATAGGTCTAATACTATACCCCATACTGTACCATACCGTAAACTCTGTATTAATGATATCAATATTGAAATATAGTAATTAAAATCAAAATAATACATGAAATACAGACAATGTAATACAGCTTTACTGTATTATTAAAATCGTATTGTGAATGCAGTATGCAATTAAGTAGCAGTTAAAATTGATTTTATTTGAATTCCTACTGAAAGTATTGAAAGTATTATTTGTTTGATAGCGTGCCAGTTGCTTGAGAGTTCTGGTTGCTTGAGTTCTGGTTAACTGAGAGTCTGGTTAACTGAGAATTTGGCATACTGTATGCCAAATTCTTCAGGATGAGGGCTTTCATGCAATCTACAAACAGGAACAGGAACTGGTGGAGTTTTCTGTACAGAGATGGGAAATGCAAAAATAACAGGACGACGTTGAATCTGGAAAAAGCTGCTTCAAGTTCATGCAGGTATTCATAAAATCTCCTTCTTTTCAGGTCCAATGATCATAAACATTTTTGGACCCCTGAGCCTTTGCCTCTGCTTTTGCCCAGTGTGGTTCCAATTGGAGTGGGAGAAATAAGGCTATGGGTGCCTCCAAACCAGGAATGGGCAAACTTTGCCCCTCCAGGTGTTTTGGACTTCAACTCCCACAATTCCTAACAGCCTCAGGCCCCTTTGTTTTCCCCTTAAGCATCCTGAAGAGCATGCCTGCTCTCAACTGTAAGGTTAATGCAATTTGACTCCACTTTAACGGCCCTGGTTCAATACTATGGGGTCCTGGGAGTGATCGTTCGATGGGGCCTCTAGCACTCTTTGCCAGAGAAGACTAAGACTACAACCTCCTTGATTCCACAGCATAGCAATTCAAGGGGTGTCAAATAGATTAATTCTACAGTGTAGATCAGGGGTGCTCAGAACGGTGATCGCGATCACCAGGGTGATCTTCGGGCCTCATCCTGGTGATCTTCAGGCCCCTGACCAGGTTTTTTGCTGTTGGTCCTCTTCACGCGCCCCTGCATGCTGCAAAGAAGTCCTCCGTCGTTGCTCCTCCCCGCTCCTTGCTCGCGCCGCTCCAAAAGCTCCAGAATCCAAGAGGCAGAATGGGCCCTCTTTTGATTACTCCTCCTCCCTCCGTCCTTCTCCAGCCACTCAGTCATAGGAGACCAAAGGGGCGGGCCTGATGACGCGATGCATGGCTGTCCCCACGCATGCGCAGAAGGGCCCATTCTGCCTCTCTTACTCGTGAGCTCTTGAGGCGGCACGCATGCTGGCGGCGTGGAAATAGGAGCAACGACGGAGGAGAAGAAGAAGGACGCTTTGGGGTAATTTCCTTACCGCATCTTAAAGGTCGGTCTTTTTACTTTGGGGTGGGTGCTTGATTATTCTGTGGCATGTCTCTTTGTTTATTTTTAATGTTTAAAAATGGCCTTTAGGTCCAAAAGCTCTCTGCTTGCTTTGTTCCTTGAGAAATATATGTTGGGGAATATAGAAATGTGGGAGAAATGGGGTGGTTGGATGTATTTTTGCATGCCCTTTGTTTACCTTATGGAGTATTAAATGGCCTTGCAGTTCAAAAGCCTCTCTTCTTACTTTCTGGCTGATAATAGGTGTGGTAATATGGCAGTGTGGGAGAAATGGGGTGGTTGGATGTATTTTTATGCTCTGTTTTATATTGTTATTAAATTGAAATGTTGATGTTTTATAACTTCATTTTATGTAAACTGCCCCGAACCTGCTGGAAGGAGCGGTACATAAAAATGAATAATAAATATAAATAAATAAATAAATAAATAAATAAGAAAATAGTTATACGTTTTACATTTCTGGGCAGGTGATCTTTGGGACTTGGTTTTTTAATCAGTAGCTCCCATGCTGAAAAAGTGTGAGCACCCCTGGCGTAGATGCACCCTTGCTCTTCATTGTGCCTCTTTTGTTATCTATTATATAAATGGGTTCACGTCATGTGATGTATACCTCAAACAAAGAAACCATACAACGCAGAAACACAATACTTGCCAACAGAAATAGGCCTCAAGCAAGGTACATTTGTAGCAAAGAAACTTCCCCCAAACCTAAAAGGCCCCCAAAAAACAACAAATAAAAATAAAACTACATTTACCAGCATCCTCCGGGCAGCCAAAGACTCACCCAGCCTCTACATTCTGAACAACATGATTGGCTGCCAATAAGGGCGGATTTGCATAACTGCTGCAATAGCCAGCCAACATGAAAATTCTGAACCATAATAAACTGCCAAAACAGAATAAGAAAAAGGCCAATCCCCAACACAAACACCCAAACCACTTCCAACCGAAAAATTTACACCCTAAAAATCACAGACCACGCCCAAAATTGACAGTAAGGCTTCATTAACTTGATTTCCCTAACTAGCCCTCACTTACTGGGAAGCTGTTTACGCTCTGAATTGACAGACTTCATTAACTTGATTCTCCCGACTAGGCCTCAGCTCATTGGACATTGTGTATGGCCTGAATTGACAGTAAGGCTTCATTAACTTGCTGTTCCTAACTAGGCCTCAGCTCATGGGACATTGTGTATGGCCTGAATTTACAGTAACCTACCTTGGCACACAGAGCCCCAACCATGCATGATGGGACTTGAAGTACCACCATGGAAAACGGATTTGTAGTACTTCAAGTCCCATCATTCCCCACAGACCACTGTGGCCCAGAACCAAGACCAATAAAGACCCAACTAGGCACACCATGCCCCCCATGACCCACACTCCATCCAACTGCAGTTTAGAGGAGGGCACACCGTGGATGACTGAACTTTCTCGCATCTCCTAAAAAGGGCACAGCAACGCGTGCCGGGTACAGCTAGTTTTTAATAAAAACATTGCAAAAACATACATAGTATTATCTCTCTCTTTAAACTGTTCTTGTTTTGGCTTGGTTTGGTTTTGTACTTACTTGGGAGAGTAGGATGGCATACCTTGCAGCAATTCACAGAGGCCAAGTTTTACAGCTGAAATGGTAAATAATGGCAATGGAAATAGAGCCAGCCTTTGGCCGAATGTCCTCAAAAGGTCTAGCTGTCCTTTTTTGAGTGGCGAGAGCCAAAGAGGACAACCCAGAACATGTGTTTCAAACATTTCAACACACTCTTTAGCTCTAATCCCATTGAAGGATGGAGAACTGCTCTCCGGGCATCGTTTCTTCCCTGGTGTCTATTAATAGCAGGCTGACTGGAGCTTTAGATTAAAGAAGGCTGGGAGATGCTCAATGCTGCAAGAAGGTTGAATGCTTAGTTGGAGGGAGAAAAGCAAAGCAAGCATTCTTGCCTCCTCTCAGATATTTCTTCATCCTCTTTGGCATGTGCTTGGATACTCGGGCATCTGATGGTCTGGGGCCTGATATAGCCACTCTGGGTTGCAGTATGAACTTGACACTACTGTACATTTAAACTATATTATATGAGTCTACACCAGGTATGGGCAAACTTGGGCCCTCCAGGACTTTTGGACTTCAACTGTCACAATTTCTAACAGACTCTCTCGGGATTACTTCGCGAATGAAGATTCTTAGGAAGGACTCATCCCACGCTTTTTACAAGCGCGTTGATGACTAAAAAGGCCAAGCTGAGATAGGCAAGTTCGGTTGCAGAAAGCACAGCAGAAAGTCTCCTTGGGTGATGTTGTTTCCAAGTTGCAGTTCATTCTGCATTGTCGTTTCTCTTCGAGACCCATTCGACGTGTCTTCTCAAAAGAGGCCACAGCATTGTGGATAGTGCATCTCCATGTCTCCCGATGTGAGGCCAGGGTGGACCATTGTTGGTGACCAATCTGGCCGAGCCTGAGATGTTGTTTCAGGGAGTCCTTATATCTCTTTTGGGGGGCGCCTCTCTTGCGCTGACCCGTGGCGAGTTCATCATAGAGTAGTATCTTTGGGAGGCGGTAGTCCTCCATTCTACAGACGTGCCCTGCCCAGCGCAGCTGTGTTCTCAATAGCATGGCCTCAATGCTGGTGATCCCTGCTTGCTCAAGGACAGCAATATTAGTCACATAGTCCAGTGTATATTTAGGATTGTGCGAAGACAGCGCTGATGAAAGCGTTCGAGGAGTTGTAGGTGTTGGCGATAGGTGACCCATGTTTCAGACCCATAGAGGATGGACAGTATGATAGCTCTGTACTCACTGATTTTGGTGCTTTGCCTCAGGTGCCTGTTGCTCCAGATTCTTTTGTGAAGCCTTCCAAATGCACTATATGCCTTTGATAATCTGTGATCTAGCTCTTTGTCAATCTTGGCGACTGAAGAGATGATGCTTCCCAGGTAGGTGAACTGCTGAACGGACTTAAGCACAGATTTGAGGATGGGGATGATGGTGTTCTTCCTGTGGTGTGGGCTGGTAGAGAACTTCCATTTTCTTCAGGCTGACTTCCAGCCCAAACAGCTCTGCAGCTGCTGCAAAGCAGGATGTTAGGCGCTGCAGGGCTGCTTCTGAATGGGTGACAAGGGCAGCATCGTCAGCAAAAAGCAGCTCACGGACTAGATAGTTTAGAGTCTTACTGCGAGCCCTGAGACGGCTTAAGTTGAACAAGCTACCATCAGTACGATAGCGTATATATATGCCGTCTTCTTCTTCGAGGTCTGCCATAGCCCTTTGGAGCATCATGCTGAAGAAGACTGTAAATAGGTTGGTGCATTTATCATTTCAAAAGCAAATTGAGAATACAGTTATAGTGTATTTAAAACAAAACTACAAACAAAATTCAAAACCTGGCATTATACTAAATGTCCTTTGAACAGAAGCTGGCCTCCTGGAGTGCCTCTGGTGTGGCTGTGAGAAGGTCCCCCATTGTGCCTGTGGCAAGGCTTAGGTTGCACTGCAGTAGGTGGTCTGTGGTTTGCTCTTCTCCACACTCGCATTTTGTGAACTACACTGTGTGGCCGCATTTCTTAAGGTTGGCTCTGCATCTTGTGGTGCCAGAGTGCAGTCAGTTCAGCACCTTCCAAGTCGCCCAGTTTTCTGTGTGCCCAGGAGGGAGTTTCTCATTCAGTATCAGCCATGGATTGAGGTCCTGGGTTTTAGCCTGCCACTTTTGAACTCTCACTTGCTGAGGTGATCCTCCAAGTCTCTCTGTAGATCTGTTTCTTGATTTAAGGCATTGGCATGCTGGCCGATATCCGAACAGGGGATGGGGCAGAGACGTCACAGCCTTGGTCCTTTGCACAGGCACTTAAGACCTGGCTTTTAAACAGAGCTTTTGCTTTATAATTATGATTTTATATTGTCTATTTTAATGCTGTATCTTTATGTAAATCGTTTGGAGCATCTAGGATGGAGGGCGATTAACAAATATTATTTTTTAATTTATTTATTCGTACTTGTTTACCGCTCTTCCCCAAAGGCTCGGGGCGGCTAACAGCATACTCATAAAACAATCATACACAACAAAATTAAAATCACGATTAAAACATATCTAAATGCTGTACTTTATGTAAATACTGAACACAGTGGAGGGCGATTAACAAATATTATTTTTTAAATGATTTATTCGTACTTGTTGGCGACATGCAACAGGGCTGCAGCTCATCCACACTCCAAAAGCACGATTAAAACATGGAAAAGCAGGGTCTGAACACATGCTTACATATTAAATTGAATGAATGAATTATTGGCTGCAGCTCATCCAGTTCCAAAAGCCGGCTGTCAGGTGGTGCAATATTAGCTAGAATGAATGAATTATTGGCTGCTACTTCCCGACGGATGTCAGGTGGTGCAATCCCAGCTAGACAGTATAATTTTTCCAGTGGTGTGGAGCATAGACCTCCTGTAATAATGCAGCATGTCTCATTAAGAGCCACATCCACTGTTTAGATATAGTGAGATGTATTCCACACAGGGCACGCATACTCAGGAGCGGAATACCCAAGCGCAAGAGCAGATCTCTTCGCTGTGTCTGGTTGTGAAACCTAGGTTGTTCCAGTCAGCTTTCATATGATGTTATGTCTAGCACCTACTTTTTGCTTGATATTCAAGCAGTGCTTCTTGTAATTCAGAGCACGGTCTGGAGTGACTCCCAGGTATTTGGGTGTGCTGCAATGCTCCAGTGGGAGTCTTTCCCAGGTAATCCTCAGAGCTCAAGATGCTTGTCTGTTTTTAAAATGAAAAGCACACGTCTGCATTTCAGATGGATTAGGAATCAGTTGGTTTTTCCTGTAATAGGCAGTAAGAGCACCTAAAGCAGGGGTAGGGAACCTACAGCTCGGGAGCCAGATGTGGCTCTTTTCATGATTGCATCTGGCTCTCCCTCTTCCTTCCTTTCCCCCCCTTCACCCTTTCATAAGAACATAAGAAGAGCCATGCTGAATCGGACCTCAGCCCATCTAGTCCAGCATTCTGTATCACACAGTGGCCCACCAGTTGTACACGGGGATCTCGAGCAGAAGGGAGGGCAAAACCCTGACCTGCTCCCCGACCCCACAACCAGTACCCAGGGAAATCCTGCCTACCTCAACCAACTCCAAGGTGGCACTTGAATGTCCTTTTCAGTAACTTTCTTCTCCTTGTCTCCTTCCTTTTCCCTCCCTCTCTCCCCTTCCTTTTTTCCTCCATTCTCCCTCTTCCTTCCTTCCTCTTCCTTCCTTTCCCCCTTCACACTTTCCTTCTCCTTCTCTCCTTCCTTTTCCCTCCTCTCTCCCCTTCCTTCTTTCCTCCATTCTCCCTCTTCCTTCCTTCCTTCCTTCCTCCCTCTTCCTTCCTTCCCTTCTCCCCTTCACCCTTTCCTTCTTCTCTCCTTCCGTCTTTCCTCCATTCTCCCTCCCTCTTCCTTCCTTCCTTCCTCTTCTATTATTTTTCCCCAAGTCTTCCTTTCCTTCTCCTTCCTTTCTTTTCAGTTCCCTCTCTCCCCTTCTTTATTTTCTTCTTTTCCCTTCATTATTTTACTTTTTCCTCACTCTCTTTCCTTTCTTTTCCCCACTCTTTCCTTTCCTCCCTTCCCATTTCTTTCTTTCTTTTCCCCTCCTTGTTTCTCTCTTGCTTTTCTTTTCTTCCTTTTTCATAGTTTATTCTTCTTTTCTTTCTTCCTCTCCCTCATTTATTTCCTCTTCCTTCCCAGAGTCCTGAGCATGCCTTTTGCAGAGCCAGGTCTGAAGTGTCCTGTCATTCTGCCGGGGGAATCTTTTTCTCATAGTATGTACGTATATACTCACATTTAGTTGAATTTAGTCTTAAAATATATTATATATTACAGTATATGGCTCTCACTGAAATAAATTTCCAAATATTTTGCTTTTATGGCTCTCTGAGTCAAAAAGTTTACTGATCCCTGACCTAAAGCTTCAGAGGGTTTCTGTTCAGCCATTTCAAAGCTCCCTATGGAATGGTGATGGCACGATCATCAGCATAGATGAAACTCTCTGTCCTTTCTGGCAGTGGCTGGTCATTCGTGTAAATGTTAAACATTGATGGAGCAAGCACGCTTCCCTGGGGCAAGCCCTTCTTCTGTTTCCGCCATCTGCTTCTTTGCCCCTAGAACTCAACAGCCGGTAAGCTGTTAGGAATTGTGGGAGCTGAAATCCAAAACACCTGGAGGGCTCAGGTTTGCCCATGCCTTGTCTGCACTGACCATAAATGTAGATTCAAAATGTATTATATGGCAGTGTAGATCTAATCCAGGATTTTCAATGATTGTGACAAATAGGTGTTAAGGTATGTCCAAAAAAATTGGCTAGGAAGCCAAAATATCTTTTTAAAACATGGTATTTTTCCCAAACGTTTCAACTGGAAGTGACACCAACACATGATTTGATGCCATAAATGTAAGGCTTGTTTCTGGGAATGTTTGACCTGCTCATTCCAAAAATGGCAGCAGTTTTCCCTTATTGGCTCCTATTTTTGAGATACGGAACCTATGCCATATACTAGTTGCCATCTGCTCGCCAATAGAATATTATGATAACCATATCTAAGAAACTAGAACTGATGTGATAGATCTAATGTACTTTTCTGAATCAGCACCCAAAAAAACTCCAGGAACAGGTCTAAAAACCAAGACATCAAAAAAAAAAAAGATGGATAGATAGATTTTTATTTAATTATTTTATTATTAACTTTGCTTCTAGACTGCCTCTCTCAGCCCGAAGGCGACTCGATGCGGTGTACAAATAGCAGGAACTGCTCAAGACAAACAAATCAACAATTATCAATACAATTTCAACATATACAATTTAACATTTAATGTTAAAAACACAATATCAGCATCTCATTATTAAGTCGATTTCCAATTGCATCGTCGTCGTTCCTTAGGTCTCTATTTGATAATCATACTTCATTTGCAAAGGCCCGGTCAAATATCGAGGTCTTGACCTTCCTGAAAAATGTCAGGAGGGAGGGGCTAATCTGATGTCATTAGGAAGGGCATTCCAAAGCCGAGGAGCCACCACTGAAAAGGCTCTGTCTCTCGTCCCTGGCCAATCGTGCCTCATGGAAGCAGCGGGACCGAGAGCAGGGCCTCTCCGGATGATCTTAAGCATCTTGAAGGTTCATAAGAAGAGATGCGTTCGATAGATAGATAGAGATAGGCTGGACTGTGTAATCATTCTCTCTCCAAATTTATGGATTAGTTTGAATGAGAATAGAGTGAAGGATTAGGATTGTAGAGATCCAGGTTTAAGCCTCCACTAACTCATTGGTGGATTGTGTGGGAGAAGGCAATCCTGTAGGTAATCTGGACCCAAACCATGTATGGAGAACAACTGCTGGTCTGCCATATTGGATAGCTTAAGGATCACTAATGTACCTAACCGTAAGGAAAGGAAAAATATTAATGTGCATAACTGTAACTGTGGGTGCACTTACACTGATGAATTAATGCAGTTTGACGCCACTTCAGTTACCATGGCTCAATGTTACAAAATCATGGGGGTTGTGGTTTTTACAAAGTCTTTAGCCTTCTGTGCCAAAGAGCCACCACTGAGAAGGCCCTGTCTCTCGTCACCGCCAGGCGCACCTGCAAAGCAGGCGGGACCGAGAGCAGGGCCTCTCCGGATGATCTTAAGCATCTTGATGGTTCATAGGGAGAGATGCGTTCAGACAGGTAAGTTGGACCAGAACAGTTTAGAGCTTTAAAGGCCAAAACCAGCACTTTGAATTGTGCCCGGTAGCAAACTGGTAGCCAGTGGAGCTGGCACAACAGAGGAGTTGTACGCTCCTGGAATGCCACTCCTGTTATCAACCTGGCTGCTGTCCATTGGACCAATTGAAGCTTCCGAGAAGTCTTCAAAGGCAGCCCCACATTGAGAGTGTTGCAGTAATCTATACGGGATGTAACCAGAGCATAGACTACCATGGCCAAGTCAGACTTCCCAAGGTACGGGCGCAGCTGGCGCACAAGTTTTAATTGTGCGAATGCTCCCCTGGTCACCGCCGAAACCTGGGGTTCCAGGCTCAGCGATGAGTCCAGGATCACACCCAGGCTGTGAACCTGCATCTTCAGGGGGAGTGTAACCCCGTCCAACACAGGCTGTAACCCTATGCCCTGTTCGGCCTTTCGACTGACCAGGAGTGCCTCTGTCTTGTCTGGATTCAATTTCAATTTCAACTTGGATTTCGATTCCAAGTTGACCATGGAATCATGTTGGAACCCTACACAACCTTTGTGTTGATTGGCAACATGGATCAATGGGACACTCAAGCAAATGTTCAACACACTGCACAACACAATGTGCACGTGCATTTTTATGCACTAAGTCACCACATGCACAAAGATGCTTCTGCAAGCTTGGACGACCCATCTTGGACGTTGTTTTTGAAAGGGAGTCCATACATGTCGAAAACACCCACAGGATTGCAGTCTTAGAATAAGCAAAAGGGATTTTTTTTTGTCCTGCTGGCAATAGAAGAGAAATCTCAGTCATGGGTCTTGATTTGCGATGGAGGCACATCTCTGCATTTGCCCACACCTCCTCACACGCCTTCTTGCCTTGCTTCATTCTCTGCAAAGTCATCCATTCCCTTGTGCTAAAGAGATGTCTCTCTTCATGCCAGAACCTATAACTAAGGTATTGGCTCAATGGTTTCTAGGACTGGCCTGTAATTCATGTCCAAGGGTCATCTAAAAATACATGACTTTTGCAACTTTAAATGCTCTTTCTGTGGAAGAGATTAAAAAAAATAATGACCTCTGTGCCAGTAAAGCCACAATTTGGGAGTGAAATGAGAGCTGGCTTTGGACAACCACCAAGAGACATTCCTGCCCACAATTCTGAGGACACCATTAGTTTCTCCATTTGTTCCAGGCTGGTCATGAGATGTTTTGAGGGTGAGACTATTCTGATGCTAAATCTGTGGCCAATCTGGTACATAACTGATATTATCATGTAATAATAAAGTTGGAAGAAACCCCAGAGCCATCCACTCATAGAATCATAGATTTTATCTTGTTGCCTTATTTTATATTGTTTAGTGTATTTTATGATTTATTTACCTTATCATGTTGCTTTTGTGTGGTTTTTTTTGGGTATTATTTTATGGTAATGCACTGTTGGCCTTGGCCTCAAGTAAGCCGCCCCGAGTCCCCGTTGGGGAGATGGTGGCGTGGTATAAATAAAGTTTATTATTTATTATTATTATCATAGAACTCTAGAGTTGGAAGAGACCTGGTGGGTCATCCAGTCCAACTCCATTCTGTTAAGAAGCTTGAAAATCGCATTCAAACCACCCCTGACAGATGGCCATCCAGCCTCTGCTTCAAAGTCTCCAAAGAAGGACTCCATTACTGAACAGCTCTCACAGTGAGGAAGTTCTTCCTCATGTTCGGTGGAATCTAATTTCTTTCTTGTAGTTTGAAGCCACTGTTCCGCTGAAAATGCCCTGCGACTTGTCGGAGTCAGGTGGAAAGACTTCACACGAGGGATGTCTAGAAGATTCTGGTCTTCTGAACGAAGTGATCTCAGAGGGTTATATGGAATAAGGCGATCCCTTAGGTACACTGGCCCCAGACCATACAAGGCCTTAAAAGTAAGAACTAACACCTTGAAAGTGATCCGGTATTCAATTGGTAGCCAGTGCAGGTTCTGCAGTATAGGTGTTATATGGCGGCTCATGAGTTCCCCCGCAAGCAGCCGGGCTGCAGCATTCTACACTAGCTTGAGTTTCCAGATCACATTCAATGGAAGGCCAATGTAAAGAGCGTTACAGTAGTCAAGTCTTGAGATGACCATGGCTTGGATTACCGTGGCCAGATCGTTCCGTGAGAGATAGGAAGCCAGATGCTTCGCCTGTTGCAGATGGAAGAATGCGATTCTGCTGACATTGGAGATTTGGGTCTCTATTGACAGAAGAGGGTCCAAATGGACACCCAGGTTTTTTACTGATGATGATGGGCGTAATGCCTCGCCATCCAGGGTCGGCAGTTGGATTTCCCTATCGCCCGGATGACCCAGCCAAAGGATCTCTGTCTTTGCCGGATTCACCTTCAACCTACTGGCTTGCAGCTGTCCAGTAACGGCTTCAAGGCATAGGTGGAAATCATTGGGTACGGATTCCGGCCGGCCCTCCATCCTCAGAATGAGCTGAGTGTCGTCAGCATACTGGTGACACTCAAGCCCAAAGCTACGTACCAGCTGAGCGAGCGGTCGCATATAGATGTTAAATAACAAAGGGGAATTTCTCTAGACACATTCCAACTTAAAGTCAACGTCTCCCTTCAATTGTGGTGCCCAGAATTGGACACAATGTGATTCTAGCTGTGGTCTGACCAAGGCAGAATAGAGTATGGGTAGCACAACTTCCCTGCATCTAGACAATAGTTCTAGAAATGCTAGAGAAGTGTTCTAGTTCCTCCTGTGAAATTCTATGGTCTGGTTCTGTTGGACGTTGTTCATTTCAGCAGGGTTTGCTTTTATTTCCAGTTCCATGTTTCCACCAGCTGTTAGGAATTATGGAAGCTGAAGCCCAAAACACCCGGAGGACGAAGTTTGCCCATGCCTGGATGAGTAAGAGAGTAAGGCAAAGAATCCATTTAGACTGAACTGTATAAAAGAACCCTTCCAAGTACATAAGCATGTGCTTTTATTTCATGGAAGATGAACGGGTCTTGCTAAACAATTTGGAAAATGAGTTAGATAACCTAATAGCTAGTCACTCCTCTTTTTTGGGTTCTTAGAATCTGCCTCTTCCTGGAAATTAGTTTATCATGGCTGCATCATGAGCTTTCAGATCTTGGTCAGAGATTATAGACTTGTCATGTCCTTCAGACCCTGCATCCCGTTCTGGGCAAAGCAATTAGAGAAGAAGATGGATGGGACGGAAGGTGTCCAGAGAAGGGAGGCCGAAATGGTCAAAGGCCTGGAAAACATGAATCCCAACAAGGATTCTCTTCACAGTATTTCGTCCATAACAGGAGCATTGAGCCATATCCATCAACTTGCCATTACAAATCTAGTCCAAAGAGCTGCATTGTGCTAATGTGCAAACGCCTGGTCCCACAGCCAAGATTTCTCTTTTTTCCTGAATGCTAGGAGGGATGGGGTTGATCGTATGTCACTTGGAAGTGTGTTCCACAGACGGGGAGCCACCACCGAGAAGGTCCTCTCTCTCGTCCCCACCAACCGCGTTTGAGAAGTTGGTGGGAGCGAGAGCAGGTCCTCCCTGGATTATTTTAAATAATGAGGCGGGACGTAACGGCAGATGCATTCGGACAAGTAAGCTGTGCCAGAACAATATAGAGCTTTAAAGGTCAAAACCAGCACATTGAATTGAGCTCGGAATTGGACAGGCAGCCAGCGGAGCTGGCACAACAGGGGGGTGGTATGCTCCCTGTGTGTAGCTCCTGTTAGTAATCTGGCTGTCGCCCGTTGGACTAGTTGTAATTTCCGAACTGTCTTCAAGGGCAGCCCCACGTAGAGTGCGTTGCAGTAATCTATTTGGGATGTGACCAGAGCGTGGACAAACGTAGCCAGATCAGACTTCCCAAGGTACGGGCGCAACTGGCGCATGAGTCTTAACTGTGCAAAAGCTCCCCTGGCCACTGCCGAGACCTGGGGTTCCAGGCTCAGCGATGAGTCCAGGATCACCCCCAAGCTGCGAACCTGCGTCTTCAGGGGGAGTGAACCCCATCCAACACAGGCTGTAACCCTATGCCCTGTTCGGCCTTTCGACTGACCAGGAGGACCTCTGTCTTGTCTGAATTAAGTTTCAATTTGCTAGCCCTCATCCAGTCCGACACAGCAGCCAAGCACCGGTTCAGCTTAAGGAGCTGGAGGTGTTTAGCTTGAATAAGAGAAGGTTGAAAGGGGACATAGTAGCCATTAAAATTGTGTGTGGAATTCTTTTCTTCCATTTCCTCCGTTTGTTTTGGTACTTCTGTGCTTTGAGAGCCTGTAACAGTAAGGGCCCTCCTGGTACGAAAACCCGCCCAAAATGAAAACAAGTGGGAGCCAATCTCTGCTCCTCCTCTGCTTTTTGGCATCACAGTTTAATATTTTTAAATTAATCCCCCAGCAAACAAAAAGAAAACATTAATTCCCTGAAAACTACTACCAGTTATTTATTTATTTCCAGTATTTCTACCCCCGTCCTTCTCAACCCCTGAAGGGGGTCTCAGGACAACTTACATTTGGCACAATTCGATGCCACCACATATAACAAAGCAATATAACAACAATTAAAACAATAAATAGAACATTAATTGAAACAATAAAAACAGTATTAACTGCCGTATCACCATTCCAGTCGAATTCCACATCCAAAGTTCTATTTATGCCTGCTGTCCAAAAGCCTGGTCCCAGAACCACGACTTCAATTTCTTCCTAAAAGACAGGAGGGATGAATCCTATCGTACCTCGTTGGGAAGCAGGTTCCTATCATGCATTAGGTTTTGTAATTGATGGTGGTGATAGGTCTAGCAGTTGGTGATGGAAGGGTTAATGTAAGTTTTAGTTCTAAAGGGTTCAGTAATCTCTAAGTCAGTGTTTCTCAACATGGGGGTCGGGACCCCTGGGGGGGGTCGTGTGGGGATGTCAGAGGGGTCGCCAATGACCATCAGAAAACATAGTATTTTTGTTGGTCATGGTGGTTCTGTGTGGGAAGTTTGACCCAATTCTATAATTGGTGGGGTTCAGAGTGTTCTTTGATTGTAGGTGAACTATAAATCCCAGCAATTAGAGCTCCCAAATGTCAAGGCCTATTTTCCCCAAATTCCACCACTGTTCACATTTCGGCATATTTAATATTCATGCCAAATTTGGTCCAGATCCATTATTGTTTGAGTCCACAGTGCTCTCTGTATTTAGATGGACTACAACTCCAAAACTCAAGGTCAACGCCCACCAAACCCTTCCAGTATTTTCTGTTGGTCATGTGTGCCAAGATTGGTTCAATTCCCCCCATTGGTGGAGTTCAGAATGTTCTCCGATTGTAGGTGAACTATAACTCCCAGCAACTACAACTCCCACATGACAATATCAATCTCCCTGCCCCCACCTCACCAGTATTCAAATTTGGGTATATCGGGTATTTGTGCCAAATTTGGTCCTGTGAATGAAAATACATCCTGCATATCAGATATTTACATGACGATTCATAACAATAGCAAAATTACAGTTATGAAGTAGGAACAAAAAAAATTTATGGTGAGGGTCACCACAACATGAGGAACTGTATTAAGGGGTCGCGGCATTAGGAAGGTTGAGAAACACTGCTCTAAGTGTTTATGGGTGAAAGCAATTAAGGGTGGAGGCATGCAAGAGATAGCTTGCAGCTCGGTGTTCCTGGCTATAAGGAGCTAATCTTGGGACTGATCTCTGGGAGAAAAGTATCTGTTTTATTTTGGTGGTGGATGCTGCCGGTTTTCCCCTAGGTTTGTTGGATTTTCGGTATCCTGACCTGTCTCCTGTAATCTTGGAGCCTTGGAACCTTGAACCTCTGGACTGGCTTTTGACTATGGTATATATAGAGCAGGGGTGCTCACACTTTTTCAGCAAGCGAGCTACTCTTAAAGCAACCAAGTCCTAAAGATCTACCTGCCCCTGCCGCCGTGCACTCCCGCGCGCTCCCGCCACCGCACGCTCTTGCCACCACGCGTGCTCCTGCTGCTGTTTTCCACCCGCGCAGCGCTTCTTCCACCTGCGGGGCATTGCAGGAAGGAGAAAGCACGAGACGGGACATCCAGAGGGAGCGCTCTGCCCTGCCTGTCTCACCGGCAACGGAGGCTGCACAGCTGCTTCTGGACGAGAGAGGCAGGGTGCTCCCTCCAGAGGCCCTGCCTCGTGCTTCCTTCTTCCTGCAATGCCCCGCAGGCAAAAGAAGCACCACGAGAGCGGAAGCCAGCAGCAGGAGCGTGCATGCACGCAAGGTGTGCATACGCATGGCAGGAGCGCCCCATCCGGCTGGTGAGGCCCAAAGATCACCTGGAAGAGGGCCGAAGATCACTAGTAGCTCCCGAGCTACCTAATGAGCACCCCTGATATAGAGTCTTGATCCTTGGACTTTGTTTATTGAACTCTCGGTATTTGACCACTGGACTGGACCTTTTGACTATGGAGTTATCAGTTTTTCTTTGTTCTGTGGCTGAGTGCTATCTTTATGTTTTATGTTTTGGACTATTAAAGCAGCCAGAAAGTAAGTGCTATTTTAATTAAACTGTTTTTTACAACCTGAATAAGACAGAGCCCTGGCCGAGAAGGCCCTGTCTCTCATCCCCGCCAGAAGTTTTTGCGACGCTGGCGGGAGCAAGAGCAGTTACCTCTCCTCCTCCAGGAGGTCCTAGCTGTTCCTTACCTGGAGGTGGGAAGCCTTCTTAAAATGCCTTGGAAAAAGTGCATGGCTGCTGCTGTGTTGCAGCCCGGGAGAGAAAATGGGTGAGTGCCAACCTGTAGTCAAGCACTTCAGTCTCCCCTAGAGTGAGAAACAGAACTTGACTCCTCAACTTGGAAATAGTGCATGTGGCGTGCAAGCTCGGGAGAGAAAGTGCCTGCCTGCAGCCGAGCTTCTTTCTTCTAGAGCAGGGGTGCTCATTAGGTAGATCCCGATCTACTGGTAGATTGCGCAGGGCGTCCTGGTAGATCGCAGGCAGGACGGGAGGAAGGCTCAGTCCCGCCCCGCAGGCTCCCGACGCCGCCCAGGTGCAGAAGGAGGTTGGACTGGATGGCCCTTGGAGGTCTCCTCTTATTCTAGGAACCCATTATTATTATTATTATCAGAGGCTGAATGGCCATCTGTGAGGAATGCTTTGATTGTGTTTTTCCCTTATGGCAGAAGGAGGTTGGTCTGGATGGCCCTTGGAGGTCTCCTCCTACTCTAGGAACCTGTTGTTGTTGTTACTATTATTATTATTATTATTATTATTAGTAGTAGTAGTAGTAGCAGAGGCTGAATGAAATCATCATCATTATTATTATGAATAAATTCAGGGGCTTATTATACTCACATTTAGTTGAATTCAGTCTTAAAATATATTATATGGCTCTCACTGAAATACATTTCCAAATATTTTGCTTTTATGGCTCTTTGAGTAGTGGGTAGGTAGATCATTTTGACTTATAAGTAGCTCACATGCTGAAAAAGTGTGAGCACCCCTGTTCTAGAGTAAGAAACAAAATTTGCCTCCTTGCCTTGAAAAGAGTGTGTGTGGTGTGCAGGCCCAGGAGATAAAATGTGTCTCCAGCTAAGCTCTTCTTTTCTAGAGTAACAAAAAGGGAAGATGCCTCCTTAAAGCATGTGCCTGTCTACAGCTGAGCACCTCTCCTCTAGCGTGTAAACAGTTTAAATGCCTAAAATAATGGGAAGGGGAGCCCAGGAAGTCGTCATTCCCCCCAATAATGGGCTGATAGATTATGGCTCTTTTGCCATCCCAGAGTGAGAACTCATATCTGCCCTCCCAAATTCAGGAGGCTCCCAAAAAAATTAATTAGGGCCCCCACTGAAAGTTGGGACATGAAACGGGTCAAGGCTTACCCAGATTGCAGAAGCCTGGTAGCCATATTTAAACAGTATAGAGTTTTAACCTAGTAGTCTATGAATACAGTACATATAAGATGTCATGGCTCGATGCTATGGAGTTTGGTGAGGGGCCAGCATTCTTGAGCAGAGAGGTCTTTTGAAGACAATGCACAAGGAGACATCCAGTAAAACAGTCTTTCTCAACCAGTGTGCCGTGGCACACTAGTGTGCTGTGACGGACCTCCTGCTGTGCCGCGAGAAAAGCTCTCTGCCCCTCTTCCTCCCCCCTCCTGCCGAACTCCTGCTTCTTGGGGGAGGAGGAAGGGCCGGGCAGTGGCGAAGAAAAAGAAGAAGGGACCGGGGCGCCGCCTCCTTCGGCCGTTTCCCCAGTCAGCCTCCAATCCGCCATGACTCCCACCATGACTCTCGCCCCTCGCTCGCTGGAGGAGGAGCCCCGCCCACTGAAGCCCGTCCACCGCTCATGCTCCTCCTCTGTGGGCGAGCTGAAGCTGGGGGGAGGGGGCAGGGCATGGCGCGGCCTGGCTCTGCCCCCTCCCCCGGCTTCGGCACTCCCAGCAGCTGCTCCAGCCTTGAGAGGACAGTGCCAAGCCAGCATTGTGTTAGCTTCTGGCACCGCTGGCTTGGCACTGCCCTCAGGCTGGGGCAGCTGCTAGAGAGGTGAAGCCGGGGTGGCAGCTGCTGGGAAAGGTGAAGCCGGGTAGCCTGGCTCCGCCCCTCCCCAGCTTCGGCACTCCCAGCAGCTGCTCCCAGCAGGCCACCAACCCCCAGCCGTTCTTTACTGTGTTAGAGTGTCATTTTGTGTCATTTTGGTTGGTGGTGTGCCCCCGGATTTTTTTAATGTTAAAAGTGTGCCGCGGCTCAAAAAAGGTTGGGAAACACTGCAGTAAAAGAGCAGCAGGAGGAGCCCAGGCCCAATTTTGAGCTGAAGGTTGACCCTGTTTCCAAGGCACCCCATGTATGAAAGCCAATAGAGATTTACAGTTTGCCAGCAGGCCAACAGGATTTGGGCCAAAATTTGGGGGAAAAGATCTGGCCCCCAGGGAAAGCCTTCTTAACCTTTACAACAAAGTTCATGTGAGAAAGCGGGCAAACGGGCAAGCGGGCAGATCAGCTTGCCTCATTAGCATTCAGTGCCTGCCAGCTTGCTCTGGCTCAATGTTCGAAGTCTCCATTGCAACACAGCCGGCTGGAGAAATACAGTGTAAGAGGCTTTCTTACTCTCCCCAAGGGATAAGGAATAGCCAGATGGCAGATAAGGATGGAAGAAAGGAGGATGAGGGGTATCAGGTTGGGGAGAGGAAAGGAGCACTCTTTATGGCTGTTCCTTCATTCTGCTTGGACTAGAAGCATTTCGGAGACTTTTGCGTTTGGAATACCTGTGTTAGAAAGGTTTGGGATGAGGTGTGCTATGGATTTTGGAATAATTGCATAATGAGATATCTTGGAGATGGCATTTATATCTCAACATTCGTTTAATTTTCATATCCAACTTACATACCTAACCGGATTTTTTTTAAAATTTTGTGCATGGAACCACATTTGTATAGATTTACCCAACCCAAAGCAAAGGTGTCACTATCAGTAAGGACTGAAATCTTGGCCCTTATTGTATCCTTCCAGGACATGAAGATAGGATGAACAGAAGCTGAGTTGTAAGGCAAATAGACAACAAACAGTAACTTTCCCAAAAGACCCAGGCCCGGATTACCCATAAGGCCAACCTAGGCCATGGCCTAAGGGCGCAAGCTGAGGGGGGCGCAGATCCACGGACCGAAAAAAATATATGTTGAAACAAATAAAAATGCCGTGGCTGGCCCCTGGGGCCTCTCCCTACTCAGCGGCACGCGCCCCCCAGGGACGCCCCCGGCCGCTCTGCGCGTGCCTGTTTCCCTCCCTCCCCGTGGTCCTTCCATCCGCAGGAGCAGACGGGGAGCCTGCCTTCCGAGCGAGAGAGTGAGCAAGCGCGAGACCCATGCGCGCCCCCCGCTCCCTCGCGCGCGCTTCCCCACGCCTTTGCCTTTCTCCCCCCTTTCTCCCCCTTTCATTGCGGAGCCAGAAATAGCCTTTTTTTCTGCCCGTTTTGGAGCAGAGCCAACCCTGCCTGGATCAAAGGGGTGCCTGTGCCTTTAAGGATGGGCTTCCATACCGCTGGGGAAACTGAGGCAACCAAAAAGGGACCCTCCCGAATGGCTAGGAAGCTAGCCCACTCACCCACCCACCTGCCCCTCCTTCAACCTGGCCCTCCTTCCAGGAGTTGGAGATCCCACCTCCTGGCAGCTCCCGTTAAGCAGTTCGTGCTGCATTCACACGTTACGCGGCTCCATTCCCGGGTCAGGAGGTCTTGCGCCACCTCTTTCGCGCCTCCCCCGCTTTGGGAGCTGCCTTTGCATGCGTTTCCTTCCCTCCCGGGAACAGCTCGCGCTCAGTTGGGTCCAAGAAGAGGGCGACACGCGTGTACACAGCCATGGCTGCCGACCCGGGTCATGCAAACGGCATTCCTGGGGTTCTTCACAGCAAATTGGACCCCCTGCGCTGCCGGAGGTACACACAGGAGAATTTCAGTGAGTGTATACACCCGTGCAAGGGTTTTGCACGTCTGAATGGGGCTGAGATGCGTGTTCTGGGCTTAATATTTTTCCTATCCCTACATAATGTTTCCGTCATGTTTTCAATATCTTCCCAATGGGGGACGTGCAGTAGAGGTTGGCTTAAAGGGGGCGTAATTCCAAAGTGTGGCCTAGGGCGCCAAAAGGTGTTAATCCGGGCCTGAAAAGACTGATCAAGCTGCTTCCAGTCCAACCTACTACATGAGCCACTTACAGATAAGGGAAGCTCAAACTGTAGGAAATAGCAAAATCATAGAATCATAAAGTTGGGAGAGACCACAAGGAGCATTCAGTCTCACCCCATTCTGCCAGGCAGGAACACATGATCAAAGCCCTCCCAACAGATAGCCATCTAGTCCCTCTTTAAAAATTTCCAGAGAAGGAGACTCTGCCAAACTCCAAGGCAACATCTCCCAATGCTGTACACAGCTCTTACCATCAGGAAGTTCTTCCTAATGTTTAAGTGGAAATATTTTTCCTGCAATTTTAATCCATTGCTCTGTGTCCTAATCTCTAGTACAGCAGAAAACAAGTTTTCCCTCTCCTCAATTTCCTCATTTCAAATATTTCAGCATGGCTCTCATGTTCTCTCTCAGCAGTGCTTTCTCCAAGCCCAACATCTGCAGCTCATAGATAGATACTGGCTTCCAGACTTTTGACCATTTTGGTTGTGCTTCTCTTATAACAGGCATGGGTAAACTTTGGCCCTCCAAGTGTTTTGGACTTCAACTCCCACCATTCCTAACAGCCTCAGGCCCCTTCCTTTTTCCTTTCCTTTTCTGCTTAAGAGGCTAAGAGGGGAAAGGAAGGGGCGTGAGGCTGTTAGGAATGTTGGGAGTTGAAGTCCAAAACACTTGGAGGGCCCAAGTTTGCCCATGCCTGCCTTATAACATATCCATCTCCTTTTTTAATTTTGTTGTCCAAAAACTACATACAGCGTTATTCCTGTTAAGGTCTGACCAATGCAGATTACGGTGGCCCAACTAATATCGAGCAAGAATTTGGGGGTCTTGTCGTGAAGGCAGAGATTGGTCAGACCCACCAAAGAGGATCCGATACAGCCCTGGTGAGATAGGAAGCAATGCTGCGTTAGAGTGAGAAGCCTGAGTTCTCTTGTTCCTGGTTCAAGTCAAGCTTTGATTTTGGAAGTTTTCTATGTTCCTTTTCATGTACTCCTGTTCAAGTTTTACTGGTTATGCTTACTGGATTGTGGACTTATGCTGTTCCTGCGATCTCTGGCTGTTCCTGAACTTTGTCACCTCTGGAACTTTATGAGACATTTGGATTATTGTCTGGTTATCCTTTTTGGATTATACATTCTTATTCCAAATTTTTATATGCTTTTAATATGTTTTTACAATAAACTGTTTGTTTATATTCCTGAACTCTTGTGTGGTGCGGTGGTCATAGGTGTTTCCAGGCCTAGAGTTCAACATGATATCGAGCAAGAATTTGGGGATCTTGCCATGAAGGCAGAGACCAGCCAGACAGGGCCGTAGCCAGGATTTTGTTTCGGAGGGGGCTGAGTTTGGTTCGGGGGGGGCTGAGACGGGGTGGAAGAGGGTCGACCCTAGCAAATCTTTTGTATTGTTATCCCAATAACCCCATTAATTTGGGATATAATGAGCATGGTGATCAGATCATGATATGAATAAACATAACAGTTTAAATAATGTACCAGTAAGGCCTTTTCGCGGATCACCCTGAGAATTTCGGGGAGGGGCTGAAAGCCCCTTAGCCGCCCCGGCTACATGCCTGCAGCCAGACCCACCAAAGGGGACCCGATATAGCCCTGGCAAGATAGAAAGCAGCCAATCCAATTTTCCCTGAATTTCCCCAAATAAAATCTCACCAAGTTGAAGAAACGTCACCGAGTTGTTTATTTCATTCCAGCTTGAGCGGATGTCAAGCTGAAATCATTTGCCCAAAAGCTGACATACTGTACAATGCAAAACATTACATTTTTATAGAAAAACAGAGCTGTCAAAGTTCAAACTCCCCACCCCCACCCCTTTGCTGGCTTTGAGCTGATTGGATGGAGCCACACCTCAGCCAATCAGGAAGCCAGCGCTGCTTCGGGCTCTCAGCCAATGAGAGCGGAGAGGGCAGTCTAAGCAGGAAACAATGAACCGGGAGGAAATGCTGAGTGGATTAAAGTAACTAATGTTTGTCGAAGTGCTGGCGATTACTTCCAAGAGTCCTCAAACTAGCTTTGTATTGTCCCAAGTGAAGGAAATAAACATTTTGGTCTGGCGCGGATGCCAGACCCTGGTAATCCTTTATTCTAGATATGGAATCTATTGATGATATCTTGCCTTTTGTTTCGGCCAAGGGAATGTAAACAAAGGGTGAGGCAGATGGGACACCTAAATCCCCCCAAAGGCAGGATGTCCTCTTTGTGAGGAATGACAAAGATCACCACGGGGTACGTCGTTCAGAGATCTGAAAGCGCGTCCCCAAGGGACATTTCCTTCAAATGGGCTGACTCTAAAGTTTGAAGGAATGTGTCTGCTGGTATTGTCCATGCAAATGTTCTTGATAAATCCTTTGTGTTAGGAGATTAACAAGCTCAGGAAATGAGAGATTCCCTGGGCCTGGGTATGCTGGGGTCACGAAAAGGTGACATTTCATATTTTCATATAGGAACACAGGGAAGGGGAAAGCATATAAGGAATACATTCATATAGGAAGGAAATGGGAACCAAATAGTCTCCTGCCAACTCATCCCATCCACCAGAGTCCATTAGAATTCATAAAACCTGGGGAGAGTCCATGGGGTTTGAAGAGAAAAAGTTTCCAGAAAGTTACTGAAAGTCCTGCAAAAGTGGGCAAAAGTCCATCAAAGTTCAAGAAAGTTCATAAAGTGTGGGTTATAGGGGCATTGCCATGTGGGGTCGTGGGGCCATGGGAACAGCCTTAGGTTCCCACATGGGGGAGAGATAGGGGATTATGGGATCATTTCAGCCTGGTGTTCTTGGTAGGACTATGAATTCCTTGGTTTTGAACTATCTTTTACAGCAGGGCTGCCCAGGAAGTCGATCAGGATCGACTCGTCGATCCCAAGTCCATATGAGGTAGATCTTAGCCGGATGGGGCACTTCTGCCCTGCGTGGGCGCATCCGACGCCGCACACGCGTCTCCCACCCGCGCGGGGCTACTTCCGCCAATGAGGCTTTAGTGGGCGGGCCCTGGTGCTCGTCTCTTGAAACGGTGTGGTGATGTGACCGCCCATTGGTTGCTCCTGGGGGGGGGGGGGGGGCGGGAGCAAGGTGAAGGCGCGCGCAGGGATAGGATGCGAGGCTGCGGGAGGGAGGGAGTGTGTGTGTGTGAGAGAGAGAGAGAAGTCCTCGCTGGAGGAGGATGGTCCTCGCGGTGGGGCTGCAGCTGACGAGCACGCCCTTGACGCCAGTGAGTGAAGCCTGCATGGGGCCCCGCCTCGCGCTCCGCCCTGTCTCTCTCTTGCCTCGGCCCTCAGCGGCACTGGGGCCCCGTCCAGGCTTCACTCACTGGCGTTGAGGGCAGCCCCACCACAGGGACTATCCTCCGGCGAGGCCTTCTCTCTCACTCACACACACACACACACCCTCCCGCAGCCTCACATCCTATCCCTGCGCCTTCGCCTTGCTATCACCCCCTCCCCCAGGAGCAACCAATGGGCAGTCACGTCACCACACTGTGTCAAGAGACGAGCGCCAGGGCCCGCCCACTGAAGCCTCATTGGCGGAAGAAGCCCTGCGTGAGTGGAAGGTGGCGTCGGGAGTGCGCGCGCATCAGGAGTGCATGCGGCGGTAGGAGTGCGCGTGCACCAGGTAGATCTTTGCGACTTGGTTGTTATAAAAGTAGCTCGCATGCTGAAAAAGTGTGGGCACCCCTGTTTTACAGAGTCCGGGGGGGGGGGGTCACCTCTGATATCGAACACTCTATGATTAGGAATTCTGGGAGCTAAATTCTGACCACATTCGGTCCGGAGGCTATTTTATCCACACTTCTGTGCTGTATCTTTTGTACGAGACGAGACCCGAGTTAATGGTTTGTCCCTTCAAACTTTTTCGGAGGACAAAGATTGCTTAAAATTTGTCAACCCTGATGCAAGAAATTGCCCCTTTTTGGTCACACTGGTTCTATTATTATCTGCAAACAAAGCAGCAGGGAAAACGACCATGTAGGTGAAAGGTGCCTCGGGACCCGAGGGCAATTGTTAGCGATTCCTGAGAGACAGGCTTTAGTCATGGAAATGTGGGTTATTATGGCCACGTCCCTAAGGAGTGGACCAAGTGCCAAGTTGGACAGAAAAGCCCAAAGGGCAGGGTTGATTGCAAATCTAAGAAGAAGGCCAACCTTTGGACTCTTCACAATTATTCTGGTATTATCATATGGGAGATAACCCAGACCACAGTGCCAAGGCAATCACTTGGCGTCTTTTCTGAATATGTATTCGCAATGATGATTTAAACTTGCTTCATCACAGGGCGGGCCAATGTGTAGCTGTGGGATGGGGGCAAAGTGAGGGCATTGCCCCTCCATTAAGAATTCTGTCCCCCAAATTCCTAGTTTTGTAGCAAGTGAGGCCCTTTCCACACAGCTGTATAAAATCCACATTGAACTGGGTTATATGGCAGTGCGGACTCAGATAATCCAGTTCAAAGCAGATAGGGTGGATTATCTACCTTGATATTCTGTGTTATATGGCTGTGTGGAAGGGCCCTGAGAGACATTGAACATTGTCAGGGCCGTAGCCAGGATTTTGTTTCGGAGGGGGCTGAGTTTGGTTCGGGGGGGGGGGGCTGAGACTGGGTGGAAGAGGGTCTACCCTAGCAAATCTTTTGTATTGTTATCCCAATAACCCCATTAATGTGGGATATAATGAGCATGGTGATCAGATCATGATATGAATAAACGTAACAGTTTAAATAATGTACCAGTAAGGCCTTTTCACGGACCACCCTGAGAATTTCGGGGGGGGGGGCTGGAGCCCCCTTAGCCCCCCCCCTGGCTACATGCCTGAACATTGTTGGTATTCAAAGCAGACCCGTTTAATGAGTTCAACCTCCTTTGGATGCCCCCGTTCATTGAATGCCCACACTCAGTTGGCTCAACTGAAGTTTTAAATTATTGAAATGCTAGAAATCTATCTCTACATGTAAAAGTCAAATTTATTATTTTTTTTATTTGCTATGCTTCTATACCACCTCTCTCAGCCCGAAGGCCACTCGAGGCGGTGAACAAGCGGCAGCAAGTACCCACATACAACACATCATAGTAAGATAAAAACAGTCATATAAAACCATATAAATTAACAATTAAAACTACAAAATACAAATCTCAGCTCCACAATCTTAAAATCGGTTTCCGTTTCGTCGTCATATTAATCCTTTGATCTCAATTAATTAAAGTTTGTCTGTGAATGCTTGCTCGAACAGCCCAGTCTTGACTTTCTTATGAAATGTGAGGAGGGAGGGGGCCGATCTGATGTCACTAGGTAGGGCGTTCCAAAGCCGAGGGGCCACCACTGAGAAGGCCCTGTCTCTCGTCCCCACCAGATGCCCCTGCGAAGCAGGCGGGACTGAGAGCAGGGCCTCTCCGGATGATCTTAAGCATCTTGATGGTTCATAGGGAGAGATGCGTTCGGACAAGTAAGTTGGACCAGAACCGTTTAGAGCAGGGGTGCTCACACTTTTTCAGCATGGGAGCTACTGATTAAAAAACCAAGTCCCAAAGATCACCTACCCAGAAATGTAAAACGTATAACTATTTTCTTATTTATTTATATTTATTATTCATTTTTATGTACCGTTCCTTCCAGCAGGCTCGGGGCAGTTTACATAAAATAAAGTTAGACGACATCAACATTTCAATTTAATAACAACAATATAAAACAGAGCATAAAAATACATCCAACCACCCCATTTCTCCCACACTGCCATATTACCACACATATTATGAGCCAGAAAGTAAGAAGAGAGGCTTTTGAACTGCAAGGCCATTTAATACTCCGCAAGGTAAACAAAGGGGCATGCAAAAATACATCCAACCACCCCATTTCTCCCACATTTCCATATTCCCCAACATATATTTCTCAAGAAACAAAGCAAGCAGAGAGGCTTTGGAGCTAAAGGGCGATTTTTAAACATTAAAAATAAACAAAGAGACATGCCACAGAACAATCAAGCACCCACCCCAAAGTAAAAAGACCGACCTTTGAGATGCGGTAAGCAAATAACCAAAGCGTCCTCCTCCTCCTCCTCCGTCGTTGCTCCTATTTCCACGCCGCCAGCATGCGTGCCGCCTCCAAGAGTTCACGAGAAGTCTGAGAGGCAAAATGGGCGCTTCTGCGCATGCGCGCGGGGCCAGCCATGCATCGCGTCATCCAGGCCCGCCCCCTTTGGTCTCCTACGACTCTGGGTGGCTGGAGAAGGCGGAGGGAGGAGGACTCTGGAGCTTTTGGAGGAGGTGCGCGAGCAGGGAGCGGGGGGGAGCAACGACGGACTTCTTTGCAGCGTGCAGGGGCGCGTGAAGAGGAACAACAGCAAAAAACCTGGTCAGGGGCCTGAAGATCACCAGGATGAGGCCCGAAGATCACCCTGGTGATCCCGATCACCATTCTGAGCACCCCTGGTTTAGAGCTTTAAAGGCCAAAACCAGCACTTTGAATTGTGCCCGGTAGCAAACTGGTAGCCAGTGGAGCTGGCACAACAGGGGAGTTGTACGCTCCCTGAGTGCCGCTCCTGTTATCAACCTGGCTGCTGTCCGTTGAACCAATTGAAGCTTCCGAGCAGTCTTCAAAGGCAGCCCCACGTAGAGAGCGTTGCAGTAATCTATACAGGATGTAACCAGAGCATGGACTACCGTGGTCAACGTATGTATGTTTGTGTGTTTATTTATCCGGTTATTTGTACCACAAAGGTTCCTGCGTGGCTTGATGGTTCTGGACCAAGCTTGGGCCACACAACCTTCATGTTCCAGTTGAAAACAATGGTGGGGTTTGAGGTGATTGACAGGGGATGATGGGAGTTGTAGCCCACCCACTTCTGGAATGTCATAAGTATCCCATAAGTATATTGTATGTTGCATCATTTAGTAGGCTTTCCATAGCCACTCATTTGTGCCTTAGTCCTACACTGCTGTGTTGAGTCACATTCCCATAAGTATCCCAGCAACAATGAATCTGGACCATTCTTGGATCACATACCCATCTTAAGCATCTTAAATTACAGCAGTAGTTTGGAGGGGATGCATACAATCTAATGGGAGTTATCATACATCCATATCCGGAGAGCTACGTCATAGCCACTGATGATGGCTCTAGACCTAATTTGGCACAAATACACATCATGATCAACTTGAAATACTGATGAGTTTTTGGGAGGAGGACCAAATGTGGCGCTCATATCCTTCATAATCCAACTTAAAATACTGATCAGTTCAAAGAGGCATAATAAAGTATAATGGGAGTTTAAATTGAGTTACATCCACATACTTGTGTAAGTCCCACCTCCGCAAAGGGGGAGGGGGGAGTTGATTTTGCCATTTGGGAGTTGTAGTTGCTGGGATTTATAGTTAACCTACAATCAAAGGCATTCCAAACTCCACCCACGATGGAATTGAACCAAATTTGACACACACAACCCATGGCTGATAGAAAATACTGGAAAGGGTTGGTGGGCATTGACCTTGTGTTTTGGAGTTGTAGTCCACCTACATCCAGACAGCTCTGTGGACTCAAACAATAATAGATCCGGAGGAAATGTGGTATGAATACTCAATATGCCGAAATGTGAACACTGGTGGAGTTGGGGGAAAATAGACCTTGACATTTGGGAGTTTAGTTGCTGGGATTTATGGTTCACCTACAATCAAAGAGCATTCTGAATCCCACCAATGATAGAATTGGACCAAAATTCCCACTCAGAACCCCCATGCCTTGAAGAGGCTCGCTGGTGTGAGCCACTCTCCAGCCTCACATGCTCTCCCTCACCTGCACAGGCGCACCACGCTGTCATGCACTGAGCACACCTGCTCTCCCCTCCACACTTGGAGTCTCAGAAACAGACCCTTACTTCCACTAATCCAAAGCTAGGACTAATGGAACTTCTTGAGCTTATGGGAATTGCATTCCACTGAATGCAGTTTGACGCCACTTGAACTCCCAAGCCTGGGAGTTGCAGTTTTAAAGCTCTTTAGCCTTTTCTCCTAAAGAATGCTGGTGCCTCACCAAACTACAAATCCCAGGATTCCATCACACTCCACCATGGCAGTTTAAGTGGCGTCAAAGTGCATTCGTTCTGCAGTGTAGAAACATCTTGGGAAGACGGCGCTGCCTGGAAAGAGTGGGAAACAGCTGAGCATGGTGTAGTTGGTGAACCTTGACCTGTTCTACAATGTACCCATCATAAAAGGTCTAGACCCCAAGGATGAGTCCAAAACCTCAGGTGGCCCTTTGATCCGTATCCCTTTCTCTGCCCTGGCCCCCTGTGTGTGCAGCACATAGTCAAACAGCAGCGCTGTATTGCATAAGAACCAATGTACTGTAAGCAGCAGACAGTCAAATAAAGGGCAATGCAGAGCTTTGCATGTTGGACTTTGTCGGGGAGACCTGAAATTACATGAGAAATGAAGTGAGATAACACGTCCCTCATGGCGACAAAGACAAACACTTTCTTTCAAAGGCTGGATCTACACTGCCATAATATAATATAATATAATATAATATAATATAATATAATATAATATAATATAATATAATATAATATAATATAATATAATATAATATTATATTATAATATAATATAATATAATATAATATAATATAATATAATCTATTATATAAATGGGTTCACGTCATGTGATGTATACCTCAAACAAAGAAACCATACAACGCAGAAACACAATACTTGCCAACAGAAATAGGCCTCAAGCAAGGTACGTTTGTAGCAAAGAAACTTTCCCCCAAAACCTAAAAGGCCCCCAAAACAACGAGTAAAAATAAAACTACATTTACCAGCATCCTCCGGGCAGCCAAAGACTCACCCAGCCTCTACATTCTGAACAACATGATTGGCTGCCAATAAGGTCGGATTTGCAAAACTGCTGTAACCATAGCAACGCTGGCAAGAGCCATCCAAGGCTAGGATAGAATGCTGAGAGATTTCAGTTGGTGTTTGAGGGTTAAACTGCCAAAACAAAACTCTGAGGAGCAATTCTCCAGCAAATTCCTACCCACACAACACAACACAACTACAAATCACAACCCATCCCACCAACCTTACGGGACCCCGTACACACAACACCTACAAACACCACAAACAAAAACCAATCCTTCCTTCCACACAGACATAAACTGACCCAAAAGACAAGCCATGCCTTATAAAAATAACAGCATCGGATGACACACTCACAGCGCTACATACATCAAACAAAAAGGGCAGAACAAACGCCAGAACAGAAACACACTGCGCAGCAGAGACACAGACAACAGGTCACTACACGACGCACAGCTGAGAACCAAATGCAAAGAACTGCACGACAAGAAGAAGCGCGCAGCCAGGAACAACAAAGACGCAGAAATGCAACACAACAGCAGCGCGCAAGGAGCGCAGAAAAACAACGTCGCAACACAGAAAACAAACTTCAAAAACACCACAACCAATTCCACCGCCTAGCCTTCAGATACAACGCTGCAGAAGACTACAGCATGGCGCCAGAGGCCGACATTGGCACCCTAACGCACATCTGCACACACTGCAAAGCCCTGAAATACCCAGCAGAAACAACAGGAATGTGCTGCCTAGCCGGTAAAGTCTCTCTACCACCACTTGCCACTCCTCCACAACCACTACAGACTTTGCTGAGTGGACACACTCCAGAATCAAAACACTTCCTCCGCTATATAAGACAATACAACTCATGCTTCCAGATGACATCATTTGGAGCACACATAGAAAGTGCGCAATTCATGCCTACTTTCAAAATCAAAGGACAAATTTATCACTATTCAAGCAGGGAGCTTTGAGATGGTTGAACAGAAGCTCTCCAAAGCCCTAGGTGAGTGTTTTTCAACCTTTTTTGAGCCACGACACATTTTTTACATTTACAAAATCCTGGGGCACACCACCAACCAAAATGACACAAAATGTCATTTGGGAGTTGTAGTTACTGGGAGTTATAGTTCACCCATAATCAAAGAGCATTCTGAACTCCACCAATGATGGAATGGAATCAAACTTCACACTCAGAACTCCCATAACCAAGAGAAAATACTATAAGAGTTTGGTGGGCATTGAACTTGAGTTTTGGAGTTGTAGTTCACCTATATCCAGAGAGCCCTGTGGACTCAAACAGTTGGATCAGGACCAAACTTGGCATGAATACTCAATATGCCCAAATGTGAACACAGATGGAGTTTGGGGAAAATAGACCTTGACACTTGGGAGTTGAAGTTGCTGGGATTTATAGTTCACCTACAATCAAAGAGCATCCTGAACTCTTGCAACAATGGAATTGAACCAAACTTGGCACATTGAACTCTCATTACCAACAGAAAGTACTAAAAGGGTTTGCTTGGGAATTGACCTTGAGTTTGGAAGTTGTAGTTCACCTACACCCAGAGAGCACTGTGGACTCAAACAATGTTATGTTATATTGTTGTTTGTTTTCTATCCAGAATCACAATGTTGGAAGGAGGCTCACCACTTTAAGGTCCCTAAAACAGGCATGGGAAAACCTTGGCCCTCTGGGTGCTTTGGACTTCAACTCCCACCATTCCTAACAGCCTCAGGGGGGAGGAAAAGAGCCTGAGGCTGCTAGGAATGGTGGGAGTTGGAGTCCAAAACACCTGGAAGGTCCATGTTTGCCCATGCCAGCTTTTGACAGAGACCTCTTCCTCCCCCTTCGCGCCCTTTCTTCACCCTCCTGTCAAACACTTACTTTTTCTTCTTCACTGCTGCTTCTGCCGCCATTTTGATCCGAGGGGGCAGTGTGAGCGTGTTCAGGAGGGGAGGGAGGAAGACGTGACCAGTGCGGGCGCTACTGCTCAGACTCGCCCCAGAGCAAAGTGAGGCAAAGCGAGCAGAGCGAGGCTGGGAAGAAGAGCCCGAGTGAAGAAGAAAATTGTTTGGCAGGAGGGGGAAGAAAGGGTATTGGAGGTTCCAATTTCCCACGGCACACCTGATGATCGCTCACGGCACACTAGTGTGCCACGGCTTACTGGTTGGGAAACACTGTCCTAAAGCATTGAGGCAATGCATTTAAGTGGTGTCAAATTGCGGTAATTCTAATGTGCAGATACAATCTGCGAAAGCGACAAGAGGAAAGCTGGGAAGAATTGAATGGAGAGAAGCCTTGTATCCAAGCTATGCATTTGCAACTAAACCGTTGGTATTGAATGCAGGCATGTAGCCGGGGGCTAAGGGGCTCGCCCCCCGAAATTCTCAGGGTGGTCCGCGAAAAAGGCCTTACTGGTACATTATTTAAACGGTTATGTTTATTCATATCATGATCTGATCACCATGCTCATTATATCCCACATTAATGGGGTTATTGGGATAACAATACAAAAGATTTGCTAGGGTAGACCCTCTTCCACCCAGTCTCAGCCCCCCCGAACCAAACTCAGCCCCCCTCCGAAACAAAATCCTGGCTACGGCCCTGATTGAATGTAAACTATCAACTCTTAGAGTGAAGTCCGGCCCTCCAGGTGTTTTGAACTTCAACTCCCACAATTCCTAACAGCTGGTAGCTGTTAGGAATTGTGGGAGTTGAAGTCCAAAAGTCCTGATGCCTGATCTACATGGTAGAATTGAAGAATTTGGCACCACTTTAGCTTTCCTGGATCAATGCTATGGCATCTTGAGAGCTGTCGTTTTGCAAACCTTCTTTACCAAAGAGTGTTGATGTCCCATCCCCCCAAAACTACAACTCCCAGGATTGCACAGTACTGCACCATGGCAGTTAAAGTGTCCTCAAACTGAATTACTTCTATCATGTAGATTACCATCATTTGTGGAAAGGGGATACCCAAAGAGAATGAATTTGAAGTTTGTCCTCAGCCTCAAAGCACCCTTAATGCGAACCTTTTTCAGACAAGTCTGTTGTAACTTTCCACTTTTGTAGGCATTGCAACACAGCAGCGCTTTGGATTTTGACCCCAGGGAATTTGAGAACCCCAGGTTTGGCACTGGATTGTTTATACAGTGGAGAAATGAGATGAGACAAAAATATAGCAGATTCCATGTCTAGGTCATGGATGAAAGTCCAGTGGTAAGGCTTCTGGGGGAGGGGTGTTCAGGGCTGCTACTGTCTGGTGGCCCTTTGCCACCCCTTTGGTGAAACCATGAAGCGGGGCCACTTGGCATGTGATTATATGGATAGAAACATCATTTCCACACTGTCCTGGACTTTTGCAAACCCTCCAGGGCTTTTGCTGAAGCAACTCTTTGCAACCATGCCTTCTGGATCCTTTTCTGACCCTGGAGTCAAATGATAATATGCTGCAAATAGGCATAAATTGGAATGGGGATGACTCAACACCCATCTTCTTGCCACGTGCCTATGCTTGCTCTTGGGTGTGTGGCATAATTGGTAACTGTCGTGTTGGAAATCACCGTGAAATGTTTTTGGGAAGGACCAAGATCTCATGGTTTAGCCTGGAGCCAGGCTGGTGTGTGCTTTGAACATCCGATCACGACTATGGAGACCAGGGTCTGACTTACAGCTTGGCCACAGGAACCCACTGGTTGTCCTTTGCCAAGTCACACTCTCTCAGCCTCAAAGGAAGGCAAGGGCAATACTGTGAAGCAGGGCCGTAGCCAGGATTTTGGTTCGGGGCCCTGAGTTTGGTTCGGGGGGACTGAGACTGGGTGGAAGAGGGTCTACTCTAGCAAACCTTTTGTATTGTTATCCCAATAACCCCATTAATGTGGGATATAATGAGCATGGTGATCAGATCATGATATGAATAAACATAACAGTTTAAATAATGTACCAGTAAGGCCTTTTCGCGGACCACCCTGAGAATTTCGGGGGAGGAAGCCCCCTTAGCCCCCGGCTACATGCCTGCTGTGAAGTTTTGGGCACCACTATTCAAGGAGGACATTGACAATTTCCTGACTGCGAGAGCTGTTCAGCAGGGGAACTCTCTGCCTCGGCATGTGGTGGAGGCTCCTTCTCTGGAGGCTTTTAAACAGAAACTAGATGGCCATCTGTCAGGGGGTGCTTTGAATGTGATTTTCCTGCTTCTTGGCTGGGGGTTGGATTGGATGGCCCACGAGGTTTCTTCCAACTCTATGATTCTATGATTTTAAGCTGGATGATGTTTAGAGAAGAGCAACTAAAACTATCGATGGTTAGGTGGAATCTCATTTCCTGCAGCTTGAATCCACTGTTCCATGTCCTAGTCTCCAGAGCAGCAGACAAGCAAGCTCGCTCGCTCGCTCTTCAATAGGACATCCTTTTACACATTTAAATATGGCTATCATGTCTCCACTTAGCCCCTTTCCCCCCAAGCTAAACATACCCTGCTTCTCATAGGGCTTTCCTTCCAAATATTTGAGTATTTTGGTTACAGTTCTCCGGCTTCTCCATATTCTCCCTGAATTGCTTTGCCCAGAATGGGATACAGGATTATTCCAGGAGAGATCTGACCAAAGCAGAATAGAGTAGGGCTATGAGTTCTCTGGACCTAGACACAGGACTCCTATTGAAGCAGCTTAGAATCACATTGGATTTTGAAGACGCTGCATCACACTGCTGGTTCATGTTCAGCTTGTGGTCTAAATCTCTCTTATCCCTAAATCCCTCTTATGTATTGCCAAAGCGTAGTAGGGCTGGGCTTTAGCACAGCGAATTAAACCGCCACCTTTGAAAGACTGGGTTGGGGTGAGCTCCTAACCATCAGACCAGCTTCTCTTCACTTAGCAGTTTGAAAACAGTAATGCGAGTAGATAAATAGGTACTGCTTTGGCAGGGAGGTAATAAAATCGCCTATGTGGACATGACGGCATTTCTATTGGGAGAGCATCTAAAGAAAACAAAGCTCTTCAACATGGAAGATGGAGCAACAACACCCCCTCAGCCCAGTGGTGGGAGTTGACCATAGCCTCCGAATGCCAAAGATGGAAAAGATGGGAAGCCTTTGTTTATGTCTCTGTCTCTGTTAATTGTATAATGGGCATTGACTGTTTGTCGTATATGTGTACTGTAATCCACCCTGAGTCCTCTTAAGAGATAAAGTGGAATACAAAGAAAGTATATTATTATTATTATTATTATTATTACCATGAATTTTTCCCTGTTGAAGTTCATTTTGTTGGTTTGAGCCCAGCTCTCGAATCTGTTGAGATAATTTTATTTATTTATTTATTTGGGGCATTTGTATCCCGTCCTATCTTGACCTCCGTAGAGGGACTCAGGGCAGCTACCAACCAGCACAGTACAGTGCTAACAACAAAGTAAAACAAGCATAAAAATACACATATTATAATAAAACAGATATAAAAATACATTTTTTAAAAACAGTTTGCCAATGTAAGTTGTCATCCTATAAACAGCCCTCATAGTCGGTGAAAACAGTATCTTGCCAGCAAGTCAGTCTATCCTGCGAACACTTGATCCCACAGCCAGGATTTCAATTTCTTTTGGAAGATCAGAAGTGATAGAGCAGATCTGATTTAGTTAGGGAGGGAATTCCACAGCCGAGGGGCCACCACCGAAAAGCCCCTGTCTCTCGTTTCCGCCAAATGCGATTGTGATGGTGGAGGGACAGAGAGCAGGGCCTCTCCAGTCGATCTTAATGTCCTAGGTGGTTCGTAGAGGGAGATATGTTCAGACAGGTAAACTGGGCCAGAACCATTAAGGGATTTATAGGCTAAATCCAGCACTTTGAATTTTGCTCAGAAGCTAATAGGCAGCCAGTGGAGCTGGAGTAGCAAGGGCGTTGTGTGCTCCCAATACCCCACTCCCATAAGCAATCTGGCTGCCAAGCGTTGGACTAGCTGAAGCTTCCAAACAGTCTTCAGGGGCAACTCCATGTAGAGTGCGGTGCAGTAATCTATTCGAGATGTGACCAGAGCGTGGACCACCGTGGCCAAGTCCAACCTCCCAAGATACAGCAGCAGTTCCAATCCTGGGGTATTAGCTTTCCCTCCCAATCTAGGGTCATCTCCAAATGCAACAAAACCTCGCATTACAGACTTTGTTGTTATGTGCCATTAAGATGCTTCCAGCTGATAGTGATAGGGACTTGGGAAGAGAGGCAGATAAAAGTAAGCATTCTGTCTTACCCAACTGCCGAGTATGCCTGTCCTGTTTGGCATAAGTCTGCCCACGCAAAACAGGTGAACATAGCATTGAACGAAACATGCAGAATAATCACAGGATGTCTTAAACCTACACTTGTTGAGAAACTCTACAAGCCAGCTGGCAGCTGGCATTGCCCCCCTCCCCGATGTGTGACAGGAAGTTGCTGCTGAGAGAAATAATGTTGAACACTGTGAAAGCCACCCACTACATGGCTACCAGCCTCATCCCAGTAGACTCAAATCAAGGAAAAGCTTTATGAGAACTACCACTCCTCTTGGTGTCCCCCCAGCAACAGCAAGGGCATCCCGGGAATGTGGCGCAGCTGGCTAAGTGTCAGCTGCATAAGATCTCTCTGACCAGTAGGTCATGAGTTTGAGGCCTGCCCGGGTCGAGGTGGGTACTTATGCCGTCACACCAGGTCTGTTTAAAATTAAAACTGGCAGATGTGTTGTCCTTTCTACCTGGTGGACTGCAGAGTGCTTGCTGAAAAAGCTAGGTGGTCTGACAACCCAAAAAACACTCCAAAATAAAGTTGAAAATCAAACAGTTTATTTAGTAACAAAGTCTTTGCAGGACTTGGCACAGCTTTATGGTTGCAAAAAGGAAGACTGGAAATGCCTTGGGTTGTTGCTCAGAAGATTCCTACTGCTTCCCTTTGGATGGCAGGAAACCCGATATTTCCACCCTGGTCCTAGGTGTTTGGTTGAAGGAACCACTCCTTCCCCCCTCTAAACCTAAGACCAGTCCAAAGGTGACCTAAAGCTAGGCTGGTAACCAGATGTCTATCCTATACAGCATGCAAAGCCAGTCTCTGCAAGGTACCATAAACCCATCTGGCTCCAGCACTCCCCCAGCTAATGGTCAAGCAAATAGCAATCAGCAGGTCAGCATGCAGGTTAGCACCCAGGTAAGCACCCAGGTAAGCACCCAGTACTTACGGTGACCCTTTCGGAGCCAATCCTGGCTGGCCAAAAACACATCTGCATTCCTTCCCTCTCTGAAAGGAACTGAAACACTTTCTAAAATGGAGGCCAATCCCCAGGAAGAAAAAGGGGCGGACACCAACTAAAAAGATACATTTGCAGAGCTTTAGGCGGCAAATTCTGCACCAGGCTGCAACCTTGCTAATAATTAACAGGCAAGGTGTCAATGTGCCTGGAACAGTCCCAGGAAAGATGCAAAAGGAAAAATGCTGCCTTTTTAAAACCAAACTATGGGGCTATGCATATGAAACGTCTGGAGGACGGAACAGTACTCAACCTTTAAGTGTAGCCTGCTGTCGACCTTTGCGGCCCGAAAGACAGTTGCATCTGTCAAGTAGGAGAGAAAGGTACCACATTAAGTGGGGAGGCAAATTTTGACAGAATTATGAGGCCATTAAAGAACTCCAAGACCGCTGAGGAATGCGGAAGTAACAACAAGGGACGCTGGGAACACTGAGAGATGAGGAGTGCGTCAGCTCCCCCTGGTGGCCAGAGTTTGCCTCTGTTCGTCTATATGTGTGTATGTGGAAACAGCAGGGATTGTCTGCTAAGTATGTGAACCTGTAATCCGCCCTGAGTCCCCTTCGGGGTGAGAAGAGCGGAATATAAATAAAGTGTATTATTATTTATTTATTATATCCCTCTGGGAAATCCCAACTTGATGGCCCCCCACGAGCATCTTCCTCCAGGGGCAAACCAAGAATGGGCAACTTGGAAGTCCCTGAATAGACTCAGAAGTAGAATGGGGAAATGAAAAGACAACCTGGCAAAATGGCACTAACTAAAATAATCCCTTACCTTGTGTGACTGTGGAGAAGAACAGACAACTCTGCTTCTGTACACTGCCTCATGTACAGAGGAGGAATTATTGGAGGCTACAGACAATGCTGTTGCTGTTGCTTGTTTTTGGTCAAAATATATTTAGCCACCTGCGCGTCTTCTATTTTTTTTATATCAGTTTTATGTTTATTTATGCAATGCTTTTGATATGAAATAATAATTTCAAAAGAAGAAGCAAAGACCACCAGCTTTGAAGGGATGACCCTCCACAATCTGCTTCGCAGAAACAAATGCCAAATTGTCAGAATGCCCGATCACCACCTCCCAAAGCAGTTACTTTACTCTCAACTCAAGAATGGAATGTCGATGGACAGGAAAAGAAATTCAAACATTGTGTTAAAGGTAACCTTTAAACATGTGGAATAAACCATGAGAACGGAAACCCTGGCCCATGAGTGTTTAACTGGAGATCAGGTGTTACCAACACTGCCATGGATTTTGAAGAGGCACAAATAGAGGGCAAAAGGGAGAAACGTGCCAAGAGGAAGAAGGCACCCCAAGCAAACCCTTGCAAACATTTCAAGCAAAGTACGTGTGTCCTCATTGTGTAAGAAAGACCGTGTGCATCCAGAATAGGTTTCTACAGTCACTTATGGACCCAATGCCAAGAATCTACCCTTAGAACAGTGTTTTTCAACCTTTTTTGAGCCGCGGCACATTTTTTACATTTACAAAATCCTGGGGCACACCACCAACCAAAATGACACAAAATGACACTCTAACACAGTAATGCATATAGTTAATATGTATTTAAATGTCTTTAAATGTATTTATACACTAAGTGTGAAACCTGGGTCTGTTTCGATGAACACAACATAGATATCCTGGCAGGAATGGCAGAAAGACACACACGAAGGTCTTGCTCAACAGCTGGGAGTTATAGTTCACCCGCAATCAAAGAGCATTCTGAACTCCACCAATGACGGAATGGAATCAAACTTCCCAGACAGAACTCCCATAACCAAGAGAAAATACTATAAGACTTTGGTGGGCATTGACCTTGAGTTTTGGAGTTGTAGTTCACTCCAGAGAGCACTGTGGAGGGGAGGGAGGAAGATGTGGGGCGAGTCTGCGCAGTAGCGCCTGCACGGGTCACGTCTTCCTCCCTCCCCCCTCCCGCGGAAGCGGCAGCGAGTCAAAGCAAGCAGAGCGAGGCTGGGAAGAAGGGAGCCCAAGTGAAGAAGAAAAAGTGTTTGGCATGAGGGGGAAGAAAGGGTATTGGAGGTTCCAATTTCCCACGGCACACCTGATGATCGCTCACGGCACACTAGTGTGCCACGGCACACTGGTTGGGAAACACTGCCTTAGAAGACTCATGGACCACCTATGGGATCATCTATGATGATATAATGCAAAGGTTGATGCAAAGGGGGTCTTGCCCTGGCTCCCTCTGAGGTTGAGTCACACCATGGATTTCAATGAGGATTTGAACCTGGTCTCCTGGAACCAGATCTCCTATTTTTAAAGAAAACCCAAACCTTTCCTTCTTCCACCCACAGTATGAGGTCCTGCTGGTTGCCTGAATATCTGGGCAAGCGTGCCATTTGCTTTCAGATTTCAGTTGGCACCCGAACACTTGACAACCCTACTTTGGGAAGACCTTGAGACGCAGTCTGTCCTTTAGCTACCCCGAAGGCCACCTCTTCCCGTCTGCTGAGGCTGCTTTCCAATTCCTTGCACTCTAAGAGGCCAAATCACGTGGCCAGACTTTTAGAAACATTGTCCCGCCAAACATTGCATCATTTATGTTGCATCTGTCTACATTAACACAAAAGTAGACTGGGAAGAGGCCTATGTCCTTAACCCCTATCAAGGGAAAAGGGGGCAGGAATTGGCACTGGGTCTTTGACCTGCAGCGTGTCTGCTTCCACTTGAGCTGGAGCCAAGAAATATGTCTCACAAACAAGGTCTAGCGAGGCTGTTCCAATCACTCCAATAACACAGGAAATTGTCCAGCCCAGTCGCCCTGGGTAGGTTAGTCGGAATGCTCGTAAAATTGGAATGAATTTGGATTAAAATCACTTTTGAAGTAGTTTCATAGCGATGTAAGCAACCCGGAAGTGAATTTGCCATTTCGAAGCCACCGCTGCCATTTTCGGAAAGGAATCGACATTAGATTCCCACCCCTCCCGAGGTGCTTCCCCGTCATTGGCTGTTTAAGCCAGTTTGGAGGCGGATGTCCTTCTCTCAGAACTGGGGTGACAGCCGCATCCAAACTGGGTTAAACATGACTGTCGCCCCAGGTTTGATGTGGAGGGAAGATATCCCCATCCAAATTGGGTTAAACATGCGTGTCCGCCATTGACGAAGCAATTCCGAAATTTCAGAATTAATTCGGGAAATTCCGAAATTTTTCTGGAAAATTTCGGAAGTCATTCGGATTTGAAGCACCAGCACCCCCCTACATCCGGAACGAGTTTTGAACCACCCCCCCTTTTTGGGGGGGATCAAACAGGCCTACTGCCCAGATCATGCCAAAGAGATAGGTATATCCGCCTAGCCTTTCGAGACTAGATCCCTCAACGCCCGTCTTTTTTGGACTTTCTTCCCCTTTGCGACTCTTCACGTTTTGGCCCTACTCCTCTTATCTCCCCCAGTTTTTAAACATTTTATATGTACATGTGGCTCGCCCTCTCGTCTTCTTTTTTCCTTCTGTTTAGATGCATTGTTATAGTGTTTTGTTAGATGTATTCATTTTACTGTGTTTGCTGTTTTGGGATAACAATACAAAAGGTTTGCTAGGGTAAACCCTCTTCCACCCAGGCTCAGCCCCACCTCCCCCGAACCAAACTCAGCTCCCCCCACAACAAAATCCTGGCTACGGCCCTGCCCTCACATATTTATACATGGCTCCTCTCAGCCTTCTCTTCGGAAGGCTGAACATACCCAGCTCTTTCAGCTGCTCCTCATAGGGCTTGTTCTCCAGATCCTGGATCATTTTGGTTGCCCTCCTCTGGACACATTCCAGCTTAAAGTCAACATCTCCCTTCAATTGTGGTGCCCAGAATTGGACACAATGTGATTCTAGCTGTGGTCTGACCAAGGCAGAAGAGAACGGGAGCATGACTACCCTGGATATGGACACTAGACTTCTATTAATGCAGGCCAAATTCCCATTGGCTTGTTTTTGCCGCCGCATGATATTGTTGGCTCATGTTTGGCATCTGCCAATCCACTTCACTCCTTTTCTTTCCCAGTGACATCACAGGAGGCCACTTCACCTAACCACAGCCAATCAGCTTTGTACCTTTCCTTCTTCTCTAGACCTGAAAGAGGTGTTTTTATTCTCAGCCTTTCGGTGACTCAAGGCAGTTTACAAGCAGCAAGTCATACATATAATATCAAAATGCATATAAAAACATTTAATACAAAATAAAACCACAACAGAAATAAGCAACAGCCAAGTGTTTTTAAAGTCTCTTCCTCGGTCCCTTTTCTTTTCTTAGCTGGGTTGGGGGATACACACACGATTGTTTTTAATAATTTGCTATTGCTTTGTTATTGGGCTTGGCCCCATGTAAGCCGCTCCGAATCACCTTGGGGAGATGGGTGTGGGGTATAAATGAAGTTAATAAATATAAAATAAATAAATAATAATATATTGTCATTTTTATTGCCATAGATAGATAGATAGATAAATAGATAGATAGATAGATAGATAGATAGATAGATATATAGTGTTCCCTCACTTATTCCTGGGGTTAGGTTCTCCCGCAATAAGTGAAAAACCACAATGTAGGGATGCTGTATTTATTTTAATATTTATACATTATTTTAGTAGTTATACACTATTTTAAGTCTTTATAAACTTAAGTCAAGTCACATATGGCGATGCTCTCTCGGAGTCCTTTCTAATAACGAATGGAGTGAAACAAGGTTGTGTTCTTGCACCAACCCTATTTACAATCTTCTTCAGCATGATGCTCCAAAGGGCTATGGCCGACCTCGAAGAAGAAGACGGCATATATATACGCTATCGTACTGATGGCAGCTTGTTCAACTTAAACCAGGGCTGTCCAACTTCTACGGGCCCAAGGGCCGGAATTCCGGTCACTGATCACCTGGGGGGCCGAAGGGTCTGCCTCCGTCCCCGGCTCCGCCCCCTCCCCGGCTCCTCCCCCTCCCCGGCTCCACCCCCTCCCCGGCTCCAATTTACCTACAATTGACCTTGAGTTGTGGAGTTGTAGTTCACCTCCATCCAGAGAGTACTGTGGACTCAAATAATGATGGATCTGGACCAAACTTGGCATGAATACTCAATATACCCAAATGGGAACACTGGTGGATTTGGGGGAATGTTTCCTCATACCTTTGAGTTATTTGAGTCCACACTCAAATTGGGACACACCAAAAAAAACCCAAACACCTCAATGCCGTTGCAGGGCTTGATGGGGCCTCCTTTCCCAGAGGCGGGTGGAGGAGGCCCAAAGAGCTCCCTCCCTCCCTGAAGGGAAAACAAGCTGTGGGGGCAGGTGCAAAGGAAGCCACGTTGCGCCCTGCACGCGGGGGAAGGCAGCACAACAAGGGGGAGGAGGGGGAGGAAGCGTCACCAAGGAAACCGCCACTGAAGGACCCTCCCCCCCCCTCACCCAACGTCCCACTGTTTTTAGATTGATTCGAGCCAGGCCCTTCCTTACCCATACTGCGGGAGCCCCGCCACAGGGCCGAAGCGCCAACGCTGCCGCCGTCCTCGAAGAGCCCCGCTGGAGCCGAGGCCAAGCTCAGGCCGGGCGCGGCGGCTCTCCCATCCGCGGGGCAGAAAGTGAGGGCCCTCCACAGGAAGAGGACTGAGCCAGGAGGGGCTTTCCCTGCCTCACTCCCCTCCTCCCTCTCTCTGAGGGAATGGGGGCTGGCCTGGAAGCAGCCGCCAGAGTGGCGGAGGCGCGCGCCCCGGCCGGCCGCCAATCCCTGTGGGACCCGAGATTCGGCAGCTATCGCGAGACTACGCAGCCACAGACGGGATTTCGACCTCCTCGAAATCCCGTCTGTGGCTGGCGAGTCTCGCGATGGCTGCCTAATCCCGGAAGTAGGGGTTTTTTTTGGTTTTTTATTTTATTTTTTATTTTTTATTTGTATTTTATTAAAGCAAGTTAGGGGGCTGGAGGGAAGGGGCTCGGGGGCCATGTACGGCCCCAGGGCCGCCTGTTGGACAGCCCTGACGTAAACCATCTGAGGGCTCGCACTAAGACTAAACTATCTAGTCCGTGAGCTGCTTTTTGCTGACGATGCTGCCCTTGTCACCCATTCAGAAGCAGCCCTGCAGCACCTAACATCCTGCTTTGCAGCAGCTGCAGAGCTGTTTGGGCTGGAAGTCAGCCTGAAGAAAACGGAAGTTCTCTACCAGCCCGCACCACAGAAAGAACACCATCATCCCCACATCAGCATAGGCAAATCTGGGCTTAAGTCCATTCAGCAGTTCACCTACCTGGGAAGCATCATCTCTTCAGACGCCAAGATTGATAAAGAGATAGATCACAGATTAGCAAAGGCATATAATGCATTTGGAAGGCTTCACAAAAGAGTCTGGAGTAAGAAACACCTGAGGCAAAGCACCAAAATCAGTGTGTACAGAGCTATCGTACTGTCTATTCTCCTTTATGGGTCTTAAACATGGGTCACCTATCGCCAGCACCTACGACTCCTTGAATGCTTTCATCAGCGCTGTCTTCGCACAATCCTAAATATACACTGGACTGACTATGTGTCTAATGTTGCTGTCCTTGAGCAAGCAGGGATCACCAGCATTGAGGCCATGCTATTACTGTAACTCTAGTGTCCAAATCCCACCGTGACGCTCACGAGATTTCGGCATCTAGGCCACGCCCCCGGCCCTGAAGAAGCCCCCACGGGGGTGAAACGAAGCCGCGCGGGACCCTTTTCGTCGGCCCCACGACGTCCTCCCCTTCGCACCAGCATTATTTGTGAGACCAACTTGTTTATGACATTATTTTGGACATTATTGCCTTGCTGGGAAGGCGTCCGGGACTGTGCCTGAGCCTTTTCCAACACATTCTCTTCGGAGCCTGGGCGTCCTGGTTCACCTCTGTGTGAGCCCAGTCACCGCTTTTGTTTTGAAATTCATTACGATGACATTCATGCTAATATGATTGTATAACTGTGATGTATCTATGATATAATACATATATTTGTAGACTTACTAGAGCAGACTCCATTATTGTCTCTAGCATTGTGTATATACAGTGTGTTTACTTACATTGCTCAGCGTTTTCGCTGCTTTTCCCTTTGTATATCACCAGCATTGAGGCCATGCTATTGAGAACACAGCTGCATTGGGCAGGGCACGTCTCTAGGATGGAGGACCACCGCCTCTCAAAGATACTATTCTATGGTGAACTCGCCACAGGTCAGCGCAAGAGAGGCGCCCCCAAAAAGAGATAAAAGGACTCCCTGAAACAACATCTCAGGCTCGGCCAGATTGATCACTAACAATGGTCCACATCGGGAGGCATGGAGTCGCACTATCCACAATGCGAGAAGACACGCCAAACGGGTCTCGAAGAGAAACGACAACGCAGAAAGAACCGCAACTTGGAAACAACATCACCCAAGGAGACTTTCTGCTGTGCTTTCTGCAACCGGACTTGCCTATCTCAGATTGGCCTTTTTAGTCATCAACGCGCTTGTAGAAAGCGTGGGATGAGTCCTTCCGAAGAATCTTCGTTCGCGAAGTAATGCCGAGAGAGAGATAAACTTAAAATAAAGTGAAAGAAAGAAAGGAAAGGCCCTTCAAGGCTGGAGGGAGGACTGAGGAGGGGAAGTGGCGGTGGCAAAACCCCACAAAACAGCAAAAACAATATCTATTATATAAATGGGTTCACGTCATGTGATGTATACCTCAAACAAAGAAACCATACAACGCAGAAACACAATACTTGCCAACAGAAATAGGCCTCAAGCAAGGTACGTTTGTAGCAAAGAAACTTTCCCCCCCAAAACCTAAAAGGCCCCCAAAACAACGAATAAAAATAAAACTACATTTACCAGCATCCTCCGGGGCAGCCAAAGCCTCACCCAGCCTCTACATTCTGAACAACATGATTGGCTGCCAATAAGGGCGGATTTGCATAACTGCTGCACTGGACAGCCAACATGAAAATTCTGATCCATAATAAACTGCCAAAACAGAATAAGGAAAAGGCCTGAGCCAATCCCCAACACAAACAACCAAATCACTTCCAACCGAAAATTTACACCCCAAAAAACACAGACCACGCCCAAAAATGACAGTAAGGCTTCATTAACTTGATTTCCCTAACTAGCCCTCACTTACTGGGAAGCTGTTTACGCTCTGAATTGACAGTAAGACTTCATTAACTTGATTTCCTAACTAGCCCTCACTTACTGGGAAGCTGTTTACGCCTAAATTGACAGTAAGACTTCATTAACTTGATTTCCCTAACTAGCCCTCACTTACTGGGAAGCTGTTTACGCTCTAAATTGACAGTAAGACTTCATTAACTTGATTTCCTAACTAGCCCTCACTTACTGGGAAGCTGTTTACGCTCTAAATTGACAGTAAGACTTCATTAGCTTGATTTCCCTAACTAGCCCTCACTTACTGGGAAGCTGTTTACGCCTAAATTGACAGTAAGACTTCATTAACTTGATTTCCCTAACTAGCCCTCACTTACTGGGAAGCTGTTTACGCTCTAAATTGACAGTAAGACTTCATTAACTTGATTTCCCTAACTAGCCCTCACTTACTGGGAAGCTGTTTACGCTCTAAATTGACAGTAAGACTTCATTAACTTGATTTCCTAACTAGCCCTCACTTACTGGGAAGCTGTTTACGCTCTAAATTGACAGTAAGGCTTCATTAACTTGATTTCCTAACTAGCCCTCACTTACTGGGAAGCTGTTTACGCTCTCATTAAATTGACAGTAAGACTTCATTAACTTGATTTCCTAACTAGCCCTCACTTACTGGGAAGCTGTTTATGCTCTAAATTGACAGTAAGACTTCATTAACTTGATTTCCTAACTAGCCCTCACTTACTGGGAAGCTGTTTACGCTCTAAATTGACAGTAAGACTTCATTAACTTGATTTCCTAACTAGCCCTCACTTACTGGGAAGCTGTTTACGCTCTAAATTGACAGTAAGACTTCATTAACTTGATTTCCTAACTAGCCCTCACTTACTGGGAAGCTGTTTACGCCTAAATTGACAGTAAGACTTCATTAACTTGATTTCCTAACTAGCCCTCACTTACTGGGAAGCTGTTTACGCCTAAATTGACAGTAAGGCTTCATTAACTTGATTTCCTAACTAGCCCTCACTTACTGGGAAGCTGTTTACGCTCTAAATTGACAGTAAGACTTCATTAACTTGATTTCCCTAACTAGCCCTCACTTACTGGGAAGCTGTTTATGCTCTAAATTGACAGTAAGACTTCATTAACTTGATTTCCTAACTAGCCCTCACTTACTGGGAAGCTGTTTACGCTCTAAATTGACAGTAAGACTTCATTAACTTGATTTCCCTAACTAGCCCTCACTTACTGGGAAGCTGTTTACGCTCTAAATTGACAGTAAGACTTCATTAACTTGATTTCCCTAACTAGCCCTCACTTACTGGGAAGCTGTTTACGCTCTAAATTGACAGTAAGACTTCATTAACTTGATTTCCCTAACTAGCCCTCACTTACTGGGAAGCTGTTTACGCTCTAAATTGACAGTAAGACTTCATTAACTTGATTTCCCTAACTAGCCCTCACTTACTGGGAAGCTGTTTACGCTTCTAAATTGACAGTAAGACTTCATTAACTTGATTTCCCTAACTAGCCCTCACTTACTGGGAAGCTGTTTACGCTCTAAATTGACAGTAAGACTTCATTAACTTGATTTCCTAACTAGCCCTCACTTACTGGGAAGCTGTTTACGCTCTAAATTGACAGTAAGACTTCATTAACTTGATTTCCTAACTAGCCCTCACTTACTGGGAAGCTGTTTACGCCTAAATTGACAGTAAGGCTTCATTAACTTGATTTCCTAACTAGCCCTCACTTACTGGGAAGCTGTTTACGCTCTAAATTGACAGTAAGACTTCATTAACTTGATTTCCTAACTAGCCCTCACTTACTGGGAAGCTGTTTACGCTCTAAATTGACAGTAAGACTTCATTAACTTGATTTCCTAACTAGCCCTCACTTACTGGGAAGCTGTTTACGCCTAAATTGACAGTAAGACTTCATTAACTTGATTTCCTAACTAGCCCTCACTTACTGGGAAGCTGTTTACGCTCTAAATTGACAGTAAGACTTCATTAACTTGATTTCCTAACTAGCCCTCACTTACTGGGAAGCTGTTTACGCTCTGAATTGACAGTAAGACTTCATTAACTTGATTTCCTAACTAGCCCTCACTTACTGGGAAGCTGTTTACGCCTGAATTGACAGTAAGACTTCATTAACTTGATTTCCTAACTAGCCCTCACTTACTGGGAAGCTGTTTACGCCTAAATTGACAGTAAGACTTCATTAACTTGATTTCCTAACTAGCCCTCACTTACTGGGAAGCTGTTTACGCTCTGAATTGACAGTAAGACTTCATTAACTTGATTTCCTAACTAGCCCTCACTTACTGGGAAGCTGTTTACGCTCTGAATTGACAGTAAGACTTCATTAACTTGATTTCCTAACTAGGCCTCACTTACTGGGAAGCTGTTTACGCCTGAATTGACAGTAAGGCTTCATTAACTTGATTTCCTAACTAGGCCTCAGCTTATGGGAATTGTTTATGGCCTGAATTGACAGTAAGCATCTCCTAAAAAGGGCACAGCAACGCGTGCCGGGTACAGCTAGTGTTATATATTTTAAATTAATTGAAATCCGCAATAAGTGAACCGCGAAGTAGCGAGGGAACACTGTCTTGCAAGAGTGCTTGCCCTCTGCTTGGCTGACACACAGGAGAGGCAGCAGCATCACAATGGGCACTCCCCAAGCCACGCCCCTAGCCACGCCCACCGGCCAGGTGCTATAAATACCTCCAGCGGCTGCCTCTTGCTGCCAGTGTCGCCGCAGGCATCGAAGGGAGACGAGGACGTGGGGTCCTAGTGCGCGCCGGCTTCCTTCTCCGCCTCCCGATTATGGCTCGGATCTGGAGGCCGGTGAGGCTCCTGCGACTCTGAAGCCATGAAGACCATCATCGCTGCCTATTCCGGCGTCCTGCGAGGTAGACCCGCTTCTAACGCGGTTTCTGATTGAAAAGGAGCATCCCTTTTAGCAGCATCAGGGGAGAAAGGGGTCAAATGGACCAAAAAATGGACCTTTTGGGGGAGGAAAGGCAGCAGTTTTGATTTGGGCTGCATTCAGATACATTCTTACCCTTTAGAGAGAAACAATATTGCATCATCTGGCTGGCTATCTATCTAAACTATTATATTTTATTATCTATTATTGATATCTATATATATCTATCTATATATCTATATAATGGTTTTACTGATTAAATAAATGCTTTGTGTCTCAATATAGATATAAATAAATGTTATAATAATATATAAAATAATAATAGACTATAATAATAACAATATAAATAAATATAACAATTTAAATATAATATAATAATATAATATAGTATCTATCTCATGAATGCTTTTGGCCTTCAGTCGAGATGTAAATAAATATTATTATAATGTAATATAAAATAATAGATTATAATAACAATATAATAAAGATATAAATAAATATAACAATTTAAATATAATATAATAATATAATATAGTATCTATCTCATGTATGCTTTGCCCTTCAGTCGAGATGTCAATGAATATTATAATAATATAATATAAAATAATAATAGACTATAATAACAATATAATAAAGATATAAATAAATATAATATTTTAAATATAATATAATAGTATAATATAGTATCTATCTCATGTATGCTTTGTCCTTCAGTCGAGATGTAAATAAATATTATAATAATGTAATATAAAATAATATACAATATCAATATAATAATAGTATAATATAGTATCTATATATCACTATATAATGGTTTTACTGACTAAATAAAGGCTTGGTGCTTCAGTCAAGATATAAATAAATAACAATTATAGTAATATAATATAAAATAATATAAATATAACAATATAATAAAATGCAAATAAATATAATATGATAAAATAACATCACATTATAATATAATATAGTTTCTATCTCATGCATGCTTTGTCCTTCAGTCGAGATGTAAATAAATATTATAATAATATAATACAATATCAATATCAGAATAATATAATGTAGTATCTATATATCACTATATAATGGTTTTACTGACTAAATAAATGCTTGGTGCTTCAGTCAAGATATAAATAAGTCTTATAGTGATATGATGTAAAATAATATAAATATAACAATATAATAAAATGCAAATAAATATAATATGATAAAATAACATCACATTATAATATAATATAGTATCTGTCTCATGTATGCTTTGTCCTTCAGTCGAGATGTAAATAAATATTATAATAATATAATACAATATCAATATCAGAATAATATAATGTATCTGTATATCACTATATAATGGTTTTTCTGACTAAATAAATGCTTGGTGCTTCAGTCAAGATATAAATAAGTCTTATAGTGATATAAAATAATATAAATATAACAATATAATAAAAATGCAAATAAATATAATTAAGTATAATAATAATATAACATAACATAATATAATATAGTATCTGTCTCATGTATGCTTTGTCCTTCAGTCGAGATGTAAATAAATATTATAATAATATAATATAAAATAATATAATACAATATCAATATAAGAAGAATATAATATAGTATGTATATATCACTATATAATGGTTTTACTGAATAAATGAATGCTTATCCTTTAGCCAAGATATAAATAAATCTTAGTGATATAATAGAAAATAATATAGTACAATATCAATATAAGAATAATATAATACAGTATCTATATATCATTATATAATGGTTTTATTGAATAAATAAATGATTTGCATCTTAGTCGAGATACAAAAAAATCTAATTTAATAATTATATATGTGTAATGGTTTGATAGGATAAATTATATATCAATTTTTATATAATGGTTTTACTGAATAAATATATGCTTTGCTTCTCAGTCGAGTTATAAATAAATATAATAATTTAATAATTTAGTTAATAATATAATATATAATGTATCTAATATGTGTGTGTGTGTGTATATATATATATATATAATGGTTTTACTGAATAAATGCTTTGTGTCTCAGTTGACATATAAATAAATATAATAATATAATATAGTCTCCATCTTATACATATATCACTCACGCACACATATATAGTTTTCCTGAATAAATACATGCTTTGCATCTCCGCGGAGTTATAAATATAATAATATAGTAATGTAATAATACTATAAGAATTCTAATATAGTATCAATATATATTATATGCATGTGTGGATGGTTCTTCTGAATGAATAAATGCTTGTGTCTCAGCTGGGATATAAATAAATATAATGTAACAATATAATATAGTACCTACCATATATATAGTTTTATTATATAAAGTGTATTTATAATATTTAATTAAATATAATAATAAAGGTAAAGGTTTCCCCTTGACATTAAGTCTAGTCATATCTGACTCTGGGGATTGGTGCTCATCTCAATTTCTAAGCTGAAGAGCCGGCGTTGACCTAGACGCCTCCTAGGTCATGTGTCCGGCATGACTGCATGGAGTGCTGTTACCTTTCTGCCAAGGCATTAGCTATTGATTTAGTCACATTTGCATGTTTTCGAACTGCTAGGTTGGCAGAAGCTGGGGCTAACAGCGGGAGCTCACCCCTGCTCCCCAGATTCGAAGTATAGTATATATTATTTTGTTTTGTTGTATTCATATCTTGACTGATATGCAAAGCATTTATTTATTCAGTAAAAACATCAAGTTATCCTTTTGTTACCCCTCAAAATTATAAAGTTATTTTATTTTCCCTAAAAAAAGAGATTGTTACAGTGAATTTACATTGAATTTAGAACGAGGATGAGTTTATTTTAGGTATTTTAATCTTTTAATTTAACATATTGAGAAGAGGTTGGTAAGTAATAACAACAACAATAACAACATGATGAAGCCTTTAAATCTGTGTTATTTATAATCATTCCCAGCTGGTTGTTGGCATCTAATGTATATTTTAATAGATACTTAATATTTGATGATGCTATTAAACCAGTGTTAATTATAATAAAGCTGTTATAGTGGGCTGTTGGCTTCTGCTCGGTATAGAAATAGCATAGATTCTAGTAATAATAAAAATAAAAATAATAATGGATATTTATCTGTTTTAGTTTCTAGTAATAATAAAAATAAAAATAATAATGGATATTTATCTGTTTTAGTTATGAGAAAGCAATTACAATGGGCCTTTGACATCTTCTGGGAATAACAACAACAACAACAATAATCCAGCATATAGATCTCATTTGCTGTGACATAACTGTGTTTTTGTGTCAGTAAAATAATAGAATTATTATTATTATATCCAGCAGGTGCTAAAGACCCATTGTAATTGTGTTAATAATAATAATGGATATTTATATATTAATAATAATTAATATATATTAATATTAATAATTAATGTATATATTATTATTAATAATAATAATGGATATTTATCTGTTTTAGATATGAGAAAGCAATTACAATGGGCCTTTGACATCTTCTGCGAATAATAACAACAACAATAATAATCCAGCATATAGATCTCGTTTGCTTTGACATAACTGTGTTTTTGTGTCAGTAAAATAATAATAGAATTATTATTATATCCAGCAGGTGCTAAAGACCCATTGTAATTGCATTGGACATCTTTGAGAAGCTACAGATTGTCTCTGATAAAAAGCTATAAAATGATGCAAAAGTATTTCCTTTCCAAGGCACTAGCTTGGAATGCCAGCAAAGGATTGCAATGAATATTTGGAAAAACTACATATCCCAATTATCTCTCCCTTTCTTTCTCTGACCCGGCTGGTTTAATTTTGGCTTTAAATGTGTTCTGTTTTCTTAGTATTTTTTAGTATTGCAAAACCATGCTGTTTGTGTATTAGTCCGGCATCAGCCATATGTTAGGATATTCAGTCTCTCCTGCACTTGTATCCGGAGAATAGAACGCTGGGTACAGGTTTGACATTTATGCAGTATTTATTGACTGACATTAGCTTGTTTCACCCGGCTCATGCTTCAGTTGCATTCTTACAGCAGCTTTAAAAAATCAGATTAAGCATAGCTGCAGAGGGTAGTTGATCAGCGGTTAATCCCTGGCAGAATGGCGTTCCTCTTTGTCATTGCAGGCTATCTGCTTTGAAGAGCACATGCTTTTGAGGACTAGTGCATTATTTTAATATTTTTAATATCATCTGTGCCATAGTAAAGTCATAGTAAAGTCATAGTAACTTTATTTATTTATAATATTTCGATTCAGTCCTTTTCACCCTGCAGGGGACTCAAGGTGGATCACAATTCACATATACATGGCAAACATTCAATGCCATAGACCAGGGGGTGGGCAATTACCGGCCCTCCAGGTGTTTTGGACTTCAACTCCCAGAAATCCTAAGAGCTGGTAAACTGGCTAGGATTTCTGGGAGTTGAAGTCCAAAACACCTGGAGGGCCGGTAATTGCCCACCCCTGCCATAGACACACAACATATATAGACAGATACACAGAGGCTATTTAACTTTCCAGCTTCATGAGGGTATGCTTTTAAAATTCCAACCACCAGGGGAGCTGTTGCTTCACCACCCACTTGTGACACTGATGGAGTACTTCCTCATTCTTTTGCACCGCTGCTGGAAAGTTTTATGGCATTGTAAATTAGTTACATTAGCCTCTTCGCATAAAGCGGTACCTAAATTTCCTACTTGACAGATGTAACTGTTTTTCGGGCTGCAAAGGTCGACTGCAAGCTAGACAAATGACCGGAAGCTTATTTATTTATTTATTTTTATTTATTACTAGCTTGGGGACCCAGCGGTGCCCGGGTCATTTGAGAAGTGCAGCAGGATGTAGAGTGGGTCATGGGGGCTCTGTGTGCCAAATTTGGTCTTGATCCATCATTATTGGGAGTTGCAGTGGTATCATGAAATTACTGAAGGTAGTGCAAGTCCCATCATCTCTATCCCCTCCCCCAAAGTGTAGTAGGATGTAGATTGGGTCATGGGGGCTCTGTGTGCTAAGTTTGGTCTGTATTGGTGAATGGATGAGGGTTGCATTGTTTTTAGGAAGTGAGTGAAGGTACTTCAACTCCCATCATCCGTGGTCCGTCTCACACAAAACAGCACCAGGATGTAGAGTGGGTCATGAGGGCTCTGTGTGCCAGGTTTGGTGTTGATCAGTCATTAGATTAGGTTTGTAGCAGGCTTGGAAAGTGAGGGAAGGTACTGCAAGTCCCATCATCCATGTTCTGGCCCCCTCAGTAGGATGTAGAGTGGGTCACTGGGGCTCTGTGTGCCAAGTGTGGTCTTTCTCGGTGTTTGTTGGGGGCCACAGTGGTCTGTGGGAACAGAGGGGTGTGAAAGTACTACAAATCCCATCATCCATTGTCAGTCCTCCCCAAACCTCACCAGGATGTGAAGGCAGTCATAGGGGTTATGTATGCGAAGTTTGGTCTCGATCAGTGATTGGATGAGGGTTGCAGCGGACTTGAGAAGTGAGTGGGTCAGAGTGTGGTCTTTACTTCAAGTCCCATCATTCATGGTCCACCCTGAAGGCAGTCTCCAAACTGCACCAGGACATAGAGTGGGTAATAGGGACTGTGTGTGCTAAGTGTGGTCTGTATTGGTCCTTTTTGGTGGCCTCAGTGGTCTGTGGGAACCAAAGTGTTTGAAAGTACTACAAATCCCATAATCCGTGGGTCATGTCCCCCGATCCGCACCAGGACGTAAAGAGGGTTGGGGGGGTTATGTGTACCAAGTTTGGTGCAGGTCCATCACCCGCGCTGGTCGCTGTGCCCTGTGAAAGTGGCTGCCACATATCCGCCCTCCCGCCCTCCGCATACATACATACATACATACAAACATTCTGCTTTATAAAGGTATACAGATACAGATTTCGGCTTCTATGCCGCCGACTCCCGGATGCTCGCGGTGGCTCACAGTAGCCACAAGGCACAGCAAAATACTCTGACCCGGGCTGGCTTCGAACTCATGACCTCTCGGTCAGTAGTGATTTTATTGCAGCTGACTCCCAACCAGCTACTCCACAATCACGGTCCTAGTAACTTCATAGTAACTTCATAGTAACTTCATAGTAACTTCAAAGTAACTTCATAGAGACTTCATAGAGACTTCATAGTAACTACATCTTTATATTGCTTTTGGTGTTCTGCCTTTTTCAAAGGTTAACAGTTGAAACAAGGGCAGGTTGTCTGACCCTTAAGTAGAAATTCAAAATGCTCCAAAATTCAAAATTTATCCCCAGTGGTGGCTGAGATAGTGACACTTCTTCCCCTGATGGGTTTGTGTGCACAAACGTCGTTTCATGCAGGAAATTAGTAAATGTATAGTCTATAAAATTATCTTCAGGCTATGGGTAGGTTTTATAGGCATAGAACATTCATTTATGTGCCTGTAATAAGCATAAACATTGGATTTCGGTTTGAGTCCCATCTCTAAGATAATATATTATGTACTTGAAGATTTCCCACGATGCAAAACACTTACTTTGTTAAAGCGTTTTCTCAATTTTATCCAAAATAACTCTTCTAAGCATTTTAGATAAGGGATACGCAGCCTGTATAGTTAAAAATCCATAGCATGCAGATGTGAAAAAGCAATTGAACTGCCTTAAAACTGATAGCAGTTGCAAATTTTGGCTTCCTGGAGTTGTCCAGCAGGCTTGAAGTTACTAGTCAGCCTGATGCAGTTGGTGACCTCAAGTTATTCAACTGGAATTGTTTTGCTGTGTGACTGTTAAGTCTTTTAATGGTGACATCTACTCTCTGGTGGGAGTACAAGGTACAGTATGTCTAAGAGCAATTGGTTGGTTGATGAGATTTGGAGTCTGGTGGGATCTGGAGCCCAAGAACATGGGTTGTGAGACTCCTAATTCAGAGAAGAAGCCTAAGGGGATACTAGGAAGACCAATGTTCTTGAGATCTAGACTCCCAAAGTGACACTGCTATACTTAAGATTTCACCCACCAACATGGTCAGATGGTGGGAGACATACCTTAAATACCAGTTGCTGTACTTCTGGGATGTGGTTGGTCATGGTATGCCTTGTCTTCATTTAGATTTGGATGGGACTCATGCAACCTTCCATGTTGGGCTGCAGCTCCCAGCATATCTCACTATGTGGGTGTTGCAACGTTATGAAGCCATATGATTCGTAGAGTTGGAAGAGACCTCTTGGGCCATGCAGTACAACCCCATTCCGCCAAGAAAGCAGGAAAATCACATTCAAAGCACCCCCAACAGGTGGCTATCCAGCCTCTGTTTAAATGCCTCCAAAGAAGGAGCCTCCACCACACTCTGAGACAGAGAGTTCCACTGTTGAACAGCTCTCTCACAGAGTGAGGATGTTCTTCCTTATGTTCAGATGGAATCTCTTTTCTTTTCTGTAGTTGGAAGCCATTGTTCCATAGCGCCCTAGTCTCCAGGGCAGCGGAAAACCCTCCTCCCTATGACTTCCCCTCACATCATGATCCATAGCCATCATGTCTCCCTCCTCCCTATGAGTTCCCCTCACATCATGATCCATAGCCATCATGTCTTCTCTCAGCCTTCTCCCCTACAGGCTAAACATGCCCAGCTCTTTCAGCCGCTCCTCATAGGGCTTGTTCTCTAGACCCTTGATTCTTTGAGTCACCCTCCTCTGGACACGTTCCAGCTTGTCAACATCTGCCTTCAGTTGCGGTGCCCAGAATTGGACACAATGTGATTCCAGGTAAAGTGGTCTGACCAAGGCGCAATAGAGGGGTAGCATGAATTCCCTGGACCTAGGCACTAGGGGCCATCCAGCCTCTGCTTAAAAGCCTCCAAAGAAGGAGCCTCCATCACACTCCAGGACAGAGAGTTCCACTGCTGAACAGCTCTTACAGATAAGAAGTTCTTCCTCATGTTCAGGTGGAATCTCCTTTCCTGTAGGGTTCCCATTAAAGGTATTGCTTGCTTGCCTAGTTGTGTGTTCAGAACTTGGAGAAGTTGCCTGTTGGGACCACATTTCCCAGAATCCCACAACCAGCAAGACCTTGGCCATGTTTGCTGGCGGATTCTGGGAGCTGTAGTTGCCAAAATTAAGTTTGTATAATCCTGGAGGACAGGGAGGAACTTTTAGCACTCCAGTTATTGTTGAGTTACTGCTTCCATAACCTCTTCCTAGGGATGATGGGGTTTGGAGTGCTGCCAAACAGTAGCTGGAAAGTCACATCATACTCCATACCTGAAACTGGTTGTTTTGCTTTTGGGTTTTGCTGTGTCAGCTGAGGTCCCCCATAGGTGCTTTCCAGGCGAGTGGAAATCTTCCCCAAATGGGTTTGATGCAGATATACTCTGAAGGACGTCTCTTTTGAATTCAGGCCGGCTTTTCCTTGTGTTCCATAGGGTTATAGGCATTTAATTTACTTTTGTGTTACGCTCCATAGGGTTATAGGCATTTAATTTACTTTTGTGTCCTCAAAGATGATAGATGGAAGGTGCTGTGTGGTTTAATTTCCTGGCTTATTGGAGAGAGATTTCTTTTAATGCCAAGTATTTGTCTGGTGCCACTGATACAACTTTTTACATCCAGGTTTTTTAAATTTATTGATACATTTTCTTCAATGTTACACTGGAAGTTTAAATTGAAAGGAACATTTTGCATCCAGTTTCAATCTGACCTACAGATAATAGTCAGCCCTATTGAAATGAATGGCTTCCATCAGAAGTCGTGCTGGAAGGCTTAGAAAATGCTTAGAGGGGCAATTTGTAGTGTTTCTAGGTTTCCTAGAGTTGCTCTGTGGTCAATTTTGGGCAGAAGTGTGCCCTAGAACAGGGCTGTCCAACTGGCGGCCCTGGGGCCGGATCCGGCCCCGTAGCCTGTTGGACACGGCCCCACCTATGCCCTCAGCCGCCATTTTTAAATTTTAAAAATTGATTTTTTAAAAAAATGGCGGCCGGGGGAGGCGGGGCAGGGAGGAGGAAGAGAGCTAGCTCCTCCTTTTCGGCGCCCCTACCTACCTAGGCAGGGGAGCCACGAAAAAGGGCAGAAGGCGGCAAGAGCAGCGCGTCACAGGCCTGGCGTGACGCGCTGCTCTTGGCACCGCCTACTCCTCCTTTCGGCGGCTCCCCCGGCCTAGGAAGGAAGGGGGGGCGCCGAAAAGGAGGAGTAGGCGGTGCCAAGGGGCAGCGCGTCACGCCAGGCCTGTGACGCGCTGCCGGTGGCGTCGCCTTCTGCCCTTTTTTCGCGGCGCCTCCCTTCCTAGGGCAGGAGCCGAAAAAGGGCAGAAGGCGGCGCCAAGAGCAGCGCGTCACAGGCCTGGCGTGACGCGCTGCTCTTGGCGCCGCCTGCTCCTCCGGCGGCCCTCCGGCCTAGGAAGGAGGGGGCGCCAAAAGGAGGAGGCGGGCAAAGAAGAGCAGCGCGCCACGCCAGGCCAGACGCGCTGCTCTTGGCGCCGCCTACTCCTCCTTTTCGGCGGCTTTAGGAGGGGCCGGGTCTGGGCTGGGGCGGGGCCTGGGGCGGGGCCTGGGGGGGGGCCGAGCGGCCCCGCAGGTCATCAGTGACCTCTTATCCGGCCCTGACCCGCCAGAAGTTGGACAGCCCTGCCCTAGAACTGTATTGAAGTGTCTAGGACAGAGGTTCCCAACCTTTTTTTTTGACCTGGGATTAGTCATGGTCCCGAAATTTGTCCCATTTGTTTGATTTGTGTTTCCATATCATTCTGTCCATTCGGATGGTATGAAATGGAAAGGCCCCTCCTGGAATGAAAATGCAATCGATACGAAAAACAGGCGGGAGTGGGTACCAGCTCCAAGTCTGCTTTTCAGATCGATTGCCTGGGGCCTGGCAAGGCCTGCAGCCGAGTGCCAAGTAAGGACTTTGGCACATGGCTGCAGCCCGGGCTTGGCACACCCTGCAGCTGAGCGCCGAGTAAGGAGCGCTCCTTACTTGGTGCTCAGGTGCAGGGTGTGCCAAGCCCGGGCGCATAGTCCCAAAGCATGAACCTGAAGGCCCAAAGCACTCGGGCCTACGCACCCAGGCATTGCAGGGCCTGCAGCTGAGGGCTGAGTAAGGAACTCTCCTTACCCAGCACTTGGCTGCAGACCCTGTGAGGCCTGGGTGCATAGGCCCAAATTCTGTCCTTGTGGGCCTGGATGCTTTGGGTCTATGGGCAAAGGCCCCCCCCCCCCCGGCCAAATAATGGGCCGAAAGAAAATGGATCTTTTGGCTCCGAAAACAAAAAAACAAAAATCTCACCTGGTTTTGAGAGGCTCCGACAAAAATGGATCGGAGCCGTCAAAGAAAGTCGGGACATTAAACTGATCAAGGTAAGTCCCGAATGCACATGACTACTAGGGGCCACTTGACCAGGGACCACTGTCCAACATTAGTGTCAAATGGGTTACGGATCAGTTTTTGGTCAACTTTAGATTTGGTTTGGTTATTTGGGGTACTGATTTAGAAAATTGCACTGGATAGAACACATCAGCTCTAGTTTCTGATACATAAGATATGCCATTCAGTAGTCACCATCTGCTCCCCCACAGAAAACCATATTTAACAGTCGAGAGCTGATATAGACGTAATCTTTCGTGGGTAGTCGCCTCTCCCATCTCGACATCCCCGTTGCCTCGGCACTATAAGAGGGTTTCACAAAACCAGTCGCTCTTGTTGCCATGTGGTTTCAAGGCAACGGTGTAGTAATGGTGAAGCCATGGCCCATATTTTCGTTCTTGTGGACCACTGGTTGGGAACCACTGGTCTAGGAAATGCCCAAAGAGAATCCTATTTGTAGATTCTCTGCAGTGACTAATGGCCTTCTGCTAGAAGTTGACCATAGACTTCTGCTGGAGCCATATTTCTGGGCAAGATACTTTCATAGCTTTGGTATTGTTTCCTGGTGGCCTTCCATCCAAGTACTAACCAGTCCTGACCCAGCTTGGCTTCAGGCATCAGATGAGATCATACATATTCAAGGTGGTGGGTTGGTGAAGTTGAGGTAATCACTAACTTTCTGTCCTGCTTGTAGGCATTCCATACACATCTAGTTGGCTGCTATGGGAATAGGGTCTTCTCTACAGTAGACCTTTGGTGTGCATCGGCACTTCTGGTGCGAAATCTTCCATTAGCCTGATTGTAGTGTGTACTAATGGCATTGTGTGAGGATTTTTTTTGTCGCTCTTTCTTTTCATCCTCCTTTTCCCTTATACAACTTTTCTGTTCTCTCTCTCTCCCTCCCCCTCTATCTCCTTCCTTCCTTTGTCTTTCCTTCTTTTCCTTCCCTCACTTTTCCAACCCCTTTCCCTTCTCTTCCGTCCTCCTCTACTTTTTCTTTCTTCTCCCTTCCCTCCTCCCTTCCTTTCTTTCCTTCTTTTTAATCTTTCTTTCATTCCTCTATTTCCCTCATTCACCTTCTCTTTTGCTTTCTTTCTTTCCTTTTTTATTTGCTTTACTTCAAATACCTTCCACCTCTTTCTTTCTTTCCCTCTTTCCTTCTTCTTCCTTCCACCTTTCTTCTCTTCTTTTTCTTTTCTTCCCTCCAGTCATACTTTTCTCCCTTTTCTTTCTCTCCTTGCTTTCCCCCCTTATCCTTCTCTCCCTCCTTTCTCTCGTTCCTTTTTCCCTTCTCTTTCTCTCTCTTTCCTCCTTTCCTTCCTCCCTTATACACAACCCATTTCACTCCTTTCGTTCCCAGTCACATGACAGGGGGCCACTTTATTTAGCTTCAGCCAATCTGCTTCGTTCCTTCTTCACTGGGCCCATAATTGTGGGGATTTGTGGTTCAAACCCCTCGATTATTTTAAGTTGGATGATGAAGGGTATGTGTGACAATTTTGTCCCAGATCCATCAAACAATGTAGGAGTCTTTGTGGTACAAACCAACACATACACACACATGCACACACACACACACACACACATATAGATACTTTGACTTCTATATGTCTAGATATGTACATAGGTTTTCCTCCTGAAGGGAGGGCTTCTTGTGTCTTGGATCTTTTCTATTGTCTCCAGACACCTCCAGATGGGGCAGATGCATAATGCATTGTGGTATTTGGGTTGCTGTCATTCGTCCCCCCCACAAAACATTCAAATGATGGACAATCTCCTTGCAATCCCAGGCGCTATCAGTAATGGTTTTTGTTCTTAACCACCCTTGAATGGATTTCTTTTTAACTCCGAGACATTTTGGAACAAACAAAAAAAACCCGACTGCATGCCTTAAGTTTATAGCACATCAGCATAATGCCTCTTTTGCACGCAAAACCTATAAATCATGTCAGAATCGACTTGAGAACTTCTGGTGTGAGAGACTTGACTGTTTGCAGAGATGTTGCCCAAGGGACGCCTGGATGTGTTACCATCCTGCTGGGAGGCTTCTCTCATGTTCCCACAATCTAGAGCTGACAGGCGGGAGCTCACCCTGTCTTGTGGTTTCAAACTGGCATCCTTCAGGTCAGCAGTCCTGCCGGCACAAAGGTTTAACCCTGTGGTTCCCAAAGTGGGCGGTACAGCCCCCTAGTGGGTGGTGAGGCAATCCAAGGGGGCGGTGGGAGGCTCAGGAGAATTTGGGGGGCACTGAAGCCCTGTAAGGGGGCGGTGGCGGGATTCCAACTTGCAAGCGCATGAGTGCAACGGTCCCTTGGAAGGAAGGGGCGATAAGGGACTGCGCCGTGGATGGAGTTGAGGAGAGGAAGGGGGCGCGCACTGCAGTTTCCAGGCAGCGCCTACATGGGGTTTCCAACTGGCAGGCTGAGACAGTCGCACGCTTGCGAGTGTGTGTCTGCTAGTTGGTCCAGCGGAGAAGGAAAGCCTCCGGATCTGCAAATGCCCCCTGAGTCGCTGTGGTGTTTGTAGGTGCCTCCTGGGAGATGGCTGTGGCACGAAGGAAAATGCAAGCAGCTCCCAATTTCCAAGTTCCAGTATTCTCTATTGTTCAAGTTTAGTTCAATTCCATTGGTGTTGGGAGTTCAGAATGCTCTTTGATTGTAGGTGAACTATAAATCACAGCAGCTGTAACTCCCAAATGACAAAATAAATCCCCCCAATCCCACCAGTATTCAAATTTGGGCATATTGAGTATTTGTGCCGAATTTGGTCCAAATCCAGGGTTGTGTGGGTTCAAAGTGCCCTCCAAATGTAGGTGAACTACATCTCCCGTAAATCACTGTCAATTCCTCCCAAACCCCTCCAGTATTTTCTGTTAGTCATGGGGGTTCTGTGTGCCAAGTTTGGTCCAGGTCTGTCATTCATGGGGTCTCGGCTGTGGAAGTCCAAGCTGAATTGGTCGAAGGTACTGCAAATCCCATCATCCGTTGTCCATACTCCCCCAAACATATTGTTTTTGTGATTAATCACAATGCTTTAATTATGTTCAATGAAAATACATCCTGCATATTAGATATTTGCATTAGAATTTATAAGAGTAGCAAAATTATTTATGAAGTAGTAACAAAAGTATGGATGGCGGTCACCACAACATGAGGAACCTTATTTAGGGCTCACGGCATTAGAAAGGTTGAGAACGACTGCATTAATACATATATCTTTCTGTTTAATTGTTACTACATTTTAAAAATAATAATTTTCTAGGGTGGCGGTGAGTAAATTTTTTCCTGGAAAGGGGGCGGAAGGCCAAAAAAGTTTGGGAACCACTGGAAAACAAATCACAATGTCATCTGCCACAACGCCATTCCAGTCAATGTTCACTAAGGTGCAAATTATGTCTGCTGCCCGAAGGCCTGGTCCCAGAACCATAATTTAATTTTTTCTCTGAAAGCCAGGTGGGATGGGGCCGATCGTATCTCGTGTGAGAGTGCGTTCCATAGGCGGGGGGCCACAGCCGAGAAATCCCTGTCTCTCGTCCCCACCAAACGTGTTTGCGATGTTGGCGGGAGTGAGAACAGGGCCTCTCCAGATGATCTTAGGCTGCGAGATGGGACATAGAGGCAGATGCGTTCAGACAAGTAAGCTGAGCCAGAACCGTATACAACTTTGTAGGTCAAAACCAGCACTTTGAATTGGGCTCGGAGATGGACCGGCAGCCAGTGGAACTGACACCACAAGGGTGGTATGTTCCCTGTATGTCAGTGTTTCTCAACCTTCCTAATGCCGCGACCCCTAATACACTTCCTCATGTTGTGGTGACCCCTAACCATAAAATTATTTTTATTGCTACTTCATAACTGTCATTTTGCTACTGTTATGAATCGTAATGTAAATATCTCATATGCAGGATGTAAATTCTGGACCAAATTTGGCTCAAATACCTGATACACCCAAATTTGAATACTGGTGAGGTGGGGGGATTGATATTGTCATTTGGGAGTTGTAGTTGCTGGGAGTTATAGTTCACCTACAATCAGAGAGCATTCCGAACTCCACCAATGGGGGAATTGAACCAAACTTGGCACACATGACCAACAGAAAATACTGGAAGGGTTTGGTGGGCATTGACCTTGAGTTTTTGAAGTTGTAGTTCACCTACATCCAGAGAGCACTGTGGACTCAGACAATGATGGATCTGGACCAAACTTGGCACCAATACTCAATATGCCCAAATGTGAACACAGGTGAAGTTTGGGAAAATAGACCTTGACATTTGGGAGTTGGAGTTGCTGGGATTTATAGTCCCCCTACAATTAAAGAGGATTCTCAGCTCTACCAATGATGGAATTGAACCAAGCTTGGTGCACGGAACTCCCATGACCAACAGAAAATACTGGAAGGGGTTTGGTGGGCATTGAACTTGAGTTTGGGAGTTGTAGTTCACCTACATCCAGAGAGCACTGTGGACTCATACAATGATAGATCAGGACCAAACTTGGCACTAATACTCAACATGCCCAAATGTAAACACAGGTCGATTTTGGGGAAAATACACCTTGATATTTGGGAGTTGTAGTTGCTGGGATTTATAGTTCACCTACAATCAAAGTGCATTCCCACACAGAACTGCCATGACCAACAAAAATACTATATTTTCTGATGGTCATTAGCGACCCCTCTGGCACCCCCCTCACGACCCCCCCAGGGGTCCCGACCCCCAGGTTGAGAAACACTGCTGTATGTCACCCCAGTTGGCAATCTGGCTGCCGCCTGTTGGACCAGCTGTAGTTTCCGAGCCGTTTTCAAAGGCAGCATTCCTTTGTGCATTCATGTGCAGCTCTGTCTATTGAATAACTTCGGGACAGTATTCAATATTAAATACTTTAACTGATAGATTTAAGTTGCTTGTTCAGCATAGTCGTGTGTCTTCAAAGTAGTTCTGATTTATGATGACTCTACCACTAGATTTTCTTGGCAGGATTTGTTCAGAGGGAATTTGCTTTTGCCTGCTTCTGAGGTTGAGAAGGTGTGAATTTACTAAGGTCATCTATTAAGTTTAAGTGGCCAAGTGAGAATTTGAGCCCTGATCTCTCTAGCGCTCAGATAATTAATAATTTATTTGTTATTTATTATTTATTTAAAAGTTTTGTATCCCCTCCGTAGAGGGGCTCAGACCAGCTTTATAGCAAGGATTCAATGCTACAATACAAATAAGAACATAGTACAACAATACAATATTAAAATACATATAGATAAAATACATAGAAGCCAAATCGCTGACTAAAACAAGTTCAACTCAGTCTAAAACGTGGTCATTCACTTTGGTCTATAACCAGTCTCAGCTTATGCTGGGAATGCTTTGTTCCAAAGCCAGGTTTTCACTAGCCTCCTGAAGGACAAGAGGGAGGGGGCAGATCTGACCTCGCTTGGGAGAGAGTTCCACAGCTGAGGGGACACCACAGAGAAGGCTCTGACTCTCGTCCCCAATAGACGCACTTGCGAAGGTGGAGGGACCAAGAGCAGGGCCTCTCCGGAGGATCTTGGTGTCCTTGAAATTTCGTAGGGGCGAATCCGTTCGGACAGGTAAACTGGGTTGGAATCGTATAGGGTTTTGTAGGTTAAAACCAGCACTTTGAATTGTGCTCGGAAGCTAATTGGTAACCAGTGGAGCTGGTGCAGCAAGGGAGTTGTGCACTCCCTGTACCCCGCTCCCATCAGTAACCAGGCTGCTGAGCGTTGGATTAATTGCAGCTTCCGAGCAGTCTTCAGAGGCTACCCCATGTAGAGAGCATTGCAGTAGTCTATACGGGATGTAACCAGAGCGTGGACTACCGTGGTCTAGTCCTTGAAAACCAAGATGATTGTACTCTGGCTATTGTACTTTGGGCCTATCATGAGATGCCAAGAGCTCCTTATCTTTGGAAAAATTGAACCTGCCAAATTATTACATTATTTCAGCGTGTATTTGCATATGTATTATGATAGACATGCAAATACACATTGAAACAATTAAGAAATGGAACTAAAATATATAACATCAGCAAAGGATTTTGGCTTCTATCTTCTTCAGGTGGAGAAGCAGAAATGTTTTACATGAGTTACAACTTTTTGATCTGTTAATTACTATTTTTAAAAAATTACACACATGCTCACACACATAGAATAATTATGTATTTCTGAGATCCAGGACCAACTTTGGTGATTTGCTTTTTAATCATTTGTCTACTTATATTGCAAGTATGAGATAAGCATATATGATGAATCGATTTGCACACAGATCCTTCATTTCCAACTTATAGTGACCCCAGTGTGCACCTTTTACAGGATTTTCTTGACCAGACATGTTCAGAAGGGATTTGCCAATGCCTTCCTCTAAGGCTGAGAGAGTGTGACTTAGAATTTTCAGCCTTGGAGAAAGGCAACAGGCCTCTGAATAGATCTGCCCAACGAAATCCCATGATAGGATTGCCGTAGGGTCTCCGTATATGAAAACTACGGTAACTTGAAAGTATGCAGCAATGATAACTCATATCAGGTACAGTAGTGACAAATAAGCTGGCATCAACCTGCTGCCGTTGTGTAATGTGGACATGTTCCTTTTTGTTTGTTTATTTCTGGAGGCAAAGTGAACATGAGCACCTCCATTGCATGTTCATAAGTAGTTCAAGGTTCTGATGTTTTTCTCTGCTCCAGGTCATGGATATTTTTCTCTCTTCATGCCAAGCTGTGTAGTCCGACTGATTGCACATCCCTTATTGAGATTGTGGGTGCGTCTATATTTATTTATTTACAGTATTTATATTCCACCCTTCTCACCCTGCAGGGCATTCAGGGTGGATTACAATGCACGTATACATGGCAAACATTCAATGCCATTCAAACATACAACATATATAGACAGACACAGAGGCATTTCACATTTCAGCTTTTCTGGCTTCATGAGGGTATGCTCGATTCCGGCCACAGGAGGAGCTGCCGCTTCACTGTCCGTTTGTGACACCGAGTCCTTGGATGGAGTACTTCTTCATTCTTCTGCACACTGTTGGAAGTTTTTTTTAATGGTGTCATAAATTAGTTAAATTAGCCTCTCCGGATAAAGCGGTACCTAAATTTCCTAATTGACAGGAATATATAGACTGCATTGTAGACTATTAATGGTTGGGAGCTTATTTATTTTATTTATTTACTTTAGTTCTATTCCGCTCTTCTCACCCTGCAGGGGACTCAGGGCAGATTACAATGTACACATTACATTTAGACAGACAAACACACAAAACAGACAGAGGCAATTTAACATCTGGCCACCAGGGGGAGCTGTCGCACTCCTCCATTCCTCAGCGTGTTTCCTGGAGATCTTTTTATGCCCTTGTAAATCAGTTAAATTTAGCCTCCCCACTAAGTGGTACCTTAATTTCCTACTTGACAGATGCAACTGTCTTTTGGGTTGCAAAGGTCGACAACAGGCTACACAATAGGTCAAGAGCCCACCTTGACCGGGGCTGGCTTCGAACTCATGACCTCTTGGTCAGTAGTGATTTAATGCAGCTGGCTAGCTGCTAGTTGTAACTAAACACAAAACTGGGGAAAGCTACTATGCAGTGTACTCACACACAGATGGGAACAACTTTATCTATAATCTCATATAATTCGAAAACCTCTTATCGATATAACACATATATCAACGTATTGCATGGAGTCCGTTTGTACATTAACACCTTGATACCATAGACTATTCCTACCAGTGATATTATGGGCTGTGTCCTTGCACGAAGTCCCGGATTATATCCCTATTGTTTGTAGTCCTCAGTTCCTAATAGAGTCCACCATAATGGCATCCGTGTTGTTGTGAATATGTTTCAAAGACTTCATTGTAAGTCACACAGTCCTGGTACACATCTGCAAGTTAGGTGCGTGAAGCATCACTTACAGTCTTCATGGGGCAGCCATTCTAATGTTGTTACTTTGGAAAGTACCATTCATTTTGTAAAATAGAGTAAGCCAATGCTGTGAAATTTTGCGTTTGAAGCCGGTTCGGACTGCAACGCGCTGCCGAATGCCGTCCCATTGGAGCAACTTAAACTTTTGCAGAGCTTTCCTTGGCAAAATGCCGGAATGTCCCAAGGCGTCGGAAACAACGAGCTTTCTGTTAAGCTCCATAAACCCCCCGTATTTGCAGCTCCTCTTTAGAGTTCCTATATTGCACATGGCAAAATCTATGTGTGCACATGGAAACAGACCAGCTCGCTGTGCTCAGGAGTCATAAAACATAATCATTGTTTTGAGATCTGTGAAAGGCACAAAAGCAAATGATTAATGGTATCCTTTGCCTATCTACGCTCCCTTTGCAACTGGAACGTCTTAAAGATTAAGTTGTAAAAATAGCCCTTTATCCAGGTCAGGGGGACTTAATGGCTAAGACTTCCTTTCACCTTTAGTGTTTTGAAAAGAAAAGCAGTCTCCTTTTTTAGGGTGTGAGTAGAGACCGTTGGTTTCTGCACATTTTCCTGTTTTATTTATATTATACAGACAAGTTACAAACAAGATAGGTTCTATCGGTTTGGGTTGTTATGAGTTTTCTGGGCTTTATGGCCATGTTCCAGAAGCATTCTCTCCTGCATCTATGGCAGGCATCCTCAGACGTTGTGAGATCTGTTGGAAACTAGGAAAATTGAGTTTATATTTATGTGGAATGTCCAATGTGGGAGAAATAACTCTTATCTGTGTGAGGAAGGGGTGACTGTTTCAATTGGCCACCTTGATTAGCATTGAATGGCCTGGCAGTTTCAAGGTATGGCTTCTTACTGCTTGGGGGAATCCTTTGTAGAGAGGTGACACCGCATTTATTTGAGATCACAGAAATGCTGGACCACTCTAACAAACTACCATGTCAGACAACACGGAGAAGCCATTGAAATCCACAAGCACGTGGACAATTTCATCAGAAAGGAAGAAACCATGAAAATGAACAAAATCTGGCTACCAGTACTAAAAAAAAACCCTCTAAAATCATAACAGTAAATAAAGAACAACATTCAAAAACAGGGAAATTCCAGACAAGAAACAATCAGAGACAGCTAATTACCTCTAAACAAAGGAATAAGAAGCTGGGCGTTGAAGCTGCAAGGCCACTCTGGACATTCCACAGATATATAAACTCCATTTTCCTAGTTTCCAACAGACCTCACGACCTCTGAGGATGCCTGCCACAGATGCAGGTGAAACATCAGGAGAGAATGCTTCTAGAACAGTGTTTCTCAACCTGGGGGTCGGGACCCCTAGAGGGGTCGCGAGGGGGTGTCAGAGGGGTCGCTAAAGACCATCAGAAAATACATGGTTTTCTGTGGGTCATAGGGATTCTGTGTGGGAAGTTTGGCTGAATGCCATTGGTGGTGGGGTTCAGAATGCTCTTTGATTGTAGGTGAACTATAAATCCCAGCAACTTCAACTTCCAAATGTCAAGGTCTATTTTCCCCAAGCTCCACCAGTGTTCACATTTGGGCATATTGAGGATTTGTGCCAAGTTTGGCCAAGATCCATCATTGCTTGAGGCCACAGTGCTCTCTGGATGTAGGTCAACTACAACTCCAAAACTCAAGGTCAATTTCCACCAAACCCTTGCAGTACTTTTAGTTGGCCATGGGAGTTCTGTGTGCCAAGTTTGGTTTAATTTCATCGTTGGTAGAGTTCAGAATGTGCTTCTATTGAACAGTAAATCCCAGCAACTACATCTCCCAAATGACAATCCCCCCACCAACCCCAGCGGTATTTAAATATGGGTGTATGGGGTCTTTTGTGCCAAATTTGGTCCAGTGAATGACAATATATCCTGCATATTGATATTTACAATTCATAAGAGGAGAAATATTACAGTTATTACAATAGCAACTAAAATACTTTTTTATGATTGGGGTCGCCACAACATGAGGAACTGTATTAAGGGGTCACAGCATTAGAAAGGTTGAGAACCACTGTTCTAGAACATGGCCAGACAGCCCAGAAAACTCACAACAACCTGCGCTTCCGGCCATGAAAGCCTTCGACAATACATGCTGTAAGTTTGTTCTTAAATGGAATTTGTTTGTCAATTGGGACATTTTTGAAGTGTAATACTCCTGTGGTGTTTGTTTGGCTGATTGTGCCCCTGTTCAGAAGATTTCACCCCACGTTCTAGCTCTGTAAAAAGTGGATTTTGAAAAAAAAATGGGTTGTTGTGGAAACAAAGATTGGGAATAAAGCTTCAGTGGATACCCCCTTTCCCCATGATAATAACTCTTTCAGGAGTGGATTTCCCTTCCTTCTGGGGGGTAGATTTCTTTCACTTCCTGTTGTCTCACCCCTGTTCTTAACTCTGAGTCATTTGTTAGTCAGATTATTGTAACTCAGGGACTGGCCATATTCTGTATCTAAAACATCTAAAGACTGTGCCATAAAGCCAGTTTAAAAAGGTAAAAATAATCAACAGATAGACTAAAGCATCCTTTTTCAACCTGGGGGTTGGGAGGGGGTGTCAGAAGGGTCACCAAAGACCATTCAAAAACACAGTATTTTCTGTTGGTCATGGGGGTTCTGTGTGGGAAGTTTGGCCCAATTCTATTGTTGGTTGGGTTCAGAATGCTCTTTGATTGTAGGTGAACTATAAATCCCAGCAACTACAACTTCCAAATCTCAAGGTCTATTTCCCCCAAACTCCACCAGTGTTCATATTTGGGCATATTGAGTAGTTGTGCCAAGTTTGGTCCAGATCCCTCCTTGTTTGCATCCACAATCTGTCTGGATGTAGGTGAACTACAACTCCTAAACTCGAGGTCAATGCCCACCAAACCCTTCCAGGATTTTCTGTTGGCCATGGGAGTTCTGTGTGCCATGTTTGGTTCAATTCTGTTGTTGATGGAATTCAGAATGCTCTTTAATTGTAGGTGAACTATAAATCCCAACAACTACAACTCCCAAATGACAAAATCAAGCCCCCCGCCAACCTCGCCAGCATTCAAATTTGGGCATATTGAGTATTTGTGCCAAATTTGGTCCAGTGAATGAAAATACATTTTGCAGATAACATATTTACATGACGATTCATAACAGTAGTAAAATTCTAGATATGAAGTAGCAATGAAAATAATTTTATGGTTGGGGGGTCACCGCAACTTGAGGAACTGTATTAAGGGGCTGCGGCATGAGGAAGGTTAAGAAACACTGGACTAAAGGGACATCAGGTGACGTGACAGGTTAAAACAAGGCAATTTAAAGACCTCAGGACCGAGAGGCCCATGTTTTTGGGTGCATCGCTACAATGTTGAATTAATTCACTTTGACACCACTTTAACTGCCCTGACTTGATGCTATGGGATCCTTGAGAGTTGTAGTTTTATAAGGCCTTTAACCTCCTCTGCCCAAGAGGGCTGGTGCCTCATCAAAGTACAATTCCCAAGATTCTTTAGCCGGTAAATAGCAACCACAGAAATAAGACTACAGAAATGCATTGATTGAGCCATTGCAATTAAAGTGGCATCGAACCACATTAATTTTATAGTATAGATGCAACATCTCTTTGTATTGCTGGATCTACACTGCCACACAATGCAGTTTGGAACAGCATTATATAGTCAACGTAGATATGGTTCTATACCAGGTATGGAAAACTTTGTCCCTCCAGGTGTTTTGGACTTCAGCTCCCACAATTCCTAACAGCCTCAGACTCTTTCCTTAAGCGGGAAGGGCCTGAGACTTTGGAGGCTACCTTGAGGGATGAAGTTTGTCCATTCCTGTTCTACACTAAACAAATAATGCACTTCCAAACTATGTTAGAAGGTGAAGATCCGTGGTACTTGGGGAAAGATGCTCTGCACCTGCTCAGGAAATAACTTTTTAAATATTTATTTATTCATTTATAGTATTTATATTCCACCCTTCACAGGCAGCTTACAATGTACATATACATAGCAAACATTCCATGCCTTAGACACACAACATATATAGACAGACACTCAGAGGTTATTTAACATTCCAGCTTCCGGCCACCAGGGGAGCTGTTGCTTCCTCAATCTTTATTTATTTATTATGTTTATATGCCGCCCTTCTCAACCCCAAAGGGGACTCAGAGCGGCTTACAGCAAACAACAATACTGCCAGAGTGGCTTACAACAAACTAAAAAACAACAAATAACATTACTGTCATAGCACAACATCAGCACTACACATCATATTGCACTACAACATATCGCAATATTGTTAGCAATATTGTACCCGGCACGCGTTGCTGTGCCCTATTTAGGAGATGCGAGAAAGTCTGAGTATGTAAGGGTTGGAATTGATGTGACTTATGGTGTTGAAGTGAATTGGGTGTTTTATGTTTGTGCCTCAGCTCTTTGCCTGCAGTCCTTCGGGTTTGACTTGTACCATGGCCAGGACGGATCAGCTTGGGGAGGGCTTGTCCTGTCAGGGGATCTCTATCTTCACAGGTGCACCCAGTGTCTGTTGGGGACTGTTAAAAATCCTTTCCGTATCCTTTTTAGCCACCTTTCTCAAGATCTTCATGTCTAGCTTACTTTCTGCTCCTCTCTTTTTCAAGATGTCCTGCTCTGTGTCTTTTGCACCCATTGGTCGATGTCCGATGAGGCTTTCCTCATGGACAGGCCATCTGAGGGAGCTCTTGCAGCGCTGAGCATCAGAAGGTACTTGGTGATGACCTCCATCCCTTGGAGCCAGCATATAGAAGGGCTGGAGCACCCTCCTTGGCAAACCCCATTGTTGCGGATGGTCCTCTTATTAATGTGGAATTCCAAGTCACTGGAGATCTTTTGGGAAAGGAAGAAGAGCTCCCTTGAATGGTGTTGATCTCCCTCATGGTCTTCTGATTTGAAAGTGTTGGAGGAGGCTCTGGCGGACAGTTTGTTATGGGTCGGAATGTTCATGTTGGCTGGCCAGTACAGCAATTATGCAAATCCGCCCTTATTGGCAGCCAATCATGTTGTCAGAATGTAGAGGCTGGGGGAGTCTTTGGCAGCCCCGGAGGATGCTGGGAAATGTAGTTTTATTTTTACTCGTTGTTTTGGGGCCCTTTTAGGTTTGGGGGGAAAGTTTCTTTGCTACAAACGTACCTTGCTTGAGGCCTATTTCTGTTGGCAAGTTTTGTGTTTCTGCGTTGTAAGGTTTCTCTGTTTCAGGTAGTCTTCACATGACGACTGTTCCTTTATATATATAGATAATACAATATATTGACATTATAATATATTATATTAAATTATAATGTAATATAACATTATATTATATATTCTCTCTCTCGGCATTACTTCGCGAACGAAGATTCAGGAAGGACTCATCCCACGCTTTTTACAAGCGCGTTGATGACTAAAAAGGCCAATCTGAGATAGGCAAGTTCGGTTGCAGAAAGCGCAGCAGAAAGTCTCCTTGGGTGATGTTTTTCCAAGTTGCGGTTCTTTCTGCGTTGTCGTTTCTCTTCGAGACCCATTCGGCGTGTCTTCTCGAAAGAGGCCGCAGCATTGTGGATAGTGCTTCTCCATGCCTCCCGATGTGAGGCCAGGGTGGACCATTGTTGGTGATCAATCTGGCCAAGCCTGAGATGTTGTTTCAGGGAGTCCTTATATCTCTTTTGGGGGGCGCCTCTCTTGCGCTGACCGTGGCGAGTTCACCGTAGAGTAGTATCTTTGGGAGGCGGTGGTCCTCCATCCTAGAGACGTGCCCTGCCCAGCGCAGCTGTGTTCTCAATAGCATGGCCTCAATGCTGGTGATCCCTGCTTGCTCAAGGACAGCAACATTCGTCACATAGTCGGTCCAGTGTATATTTAGGATTGTGCGAAGACAGCGCTGATGAAAGCGCTCGAGGAGTCGTAGGTGTTGGCGATAGGTGACCCATGTTTTAGACCCATAGAGGAGAATGGACAGTATGATATATTATATTATTTATAAAATAATAAATAACATTATTTATTTAAACAAAATAAAATTATTTATTTAAATAAATAATTTTTATAGAATTATAAAATCTTTGCATACTTCCTGGAGATTTTTATGGCCTCATAAATCAGTTAAATTAGCCTCCCCACAAAGTGGTAACTAAATCTCCTACTTGACAGATGCAACTGTCTTTCGGGCTGTAAAGATTGACGACATGCTACACAATTTTGGTCGGGAGCTCACTCTGACCTGGGCTGGCTTTGAACTCATGACCTTTCGGTCAGTAGTGATCTTAATGCAGCTGATTCCCAGCCAACTGCGCCACAGTCCCGACGCCATAAAATACCTCGGTGTGTGTTTTAGTTAAGCTGGGACTGCGACTTTCCAGTCCTTATGGATACCATCTGATCATTGCATGTTGTAAACAGATGGCAATAATACCTATTATGCTCCTGGATGCTTCTCTGGGGATGATGAGAACATTCCCTTGGGCAACTTGCAGGCAATGAAGCCAGGCTGGTTTGGGAGGTTCTGATCCGAACAAGGACTAAACAACGCATTGCAATTGCTTTCTCCCAAGTCATAAGGTTGCTTTGGCATCAAGCTGGACAGTTTTGGTGATAACCGTGTGCATTTGCATTGTGGAATTAAATCATGGGATTTGTAGTTTGGTTGAGGGATCAGCACTGTCTGACAGAGGAAGCTGAAGATCTTGTAAAGCAGTGGTTCTCAACCTTCCTAATGCTGTGACCCCTTAATACAGTTCCTCATGTTGTAGTGACCCCCAATCATATAATTATTTCAATGCTACTTCACAACTGTGATTTTGCTATTGTTATGAAGCGTAATGTAAATATCTGATATGCAGGATGTATTTTCATTCACTGGACCAAATTTGGCACATATACCCAATATGCCCACATTTGCATACTGGTGGGATTGGAGGGAGAGATTGTCATTTGGGAGTTGTAGTTGCTGGGATTTGTAGTTCACCTACAATCAAAGAGCATTCTGAACCCCACCAATGGAGGAATTGAACCAAACTTGGCACACAGGACTCCCATGACCAACAGAAAATACTGGAAGGGTTTGGTGGGCATTGACCTTAAGTTTTGGAGTTGTAGTTCACCTACATCCCGAGAGCACTGTCAACTCAAAACAATGATGGATCTAGACTAAACTTGGCATGAATATCGATATGCCCAAATGTGAACACTGGTGAAGTTTGGGGAAAATAGACTTGACATTTGGGAGTTGTAGTTGCTGGGATTTATAGTTCACCTACAATCAAAGAGCCTTTTGAACTCCACCAAAGATAGAATTGGGCCAAACTTCCCACACACACACACCGTGATCAACAGAAAATGCTGTGTTTTGTGATGATCTTTGGCGACCCCTCTGACACCCCCTCGTGACTCCTCCAGGGGTCCCAACCCCCAGGTTGAGAAACACTGTTGTAAAGATACAACTCCCAGGATTGCAGAGCACTGAGCGTGGAAGTTAAAGTGAGGTCAGACTGCATTCATTCTGAAGTTATGCTGCATCCATTGAACTCTCCAAGGTGCTGAACCTGACAAGCTCTTTCAGCATTTGGATCGATAAGTGTTATCATTCTGTTTTCTTACAGTCACAATAATACCCCTTGGAATGGGTGCCCTTTTAGTGCTGTGTTTCTAAATCATGCCAAAGTGACTTTCTGTTCATATCGACATACACATGTGCTTGCATAATTCCTGTTTAATGCAGTGTTTGTAGTAGGGAATTAGGGTGCTATTCACTTCTCGAGGAGTGTGCAATTTAAGCAGCATAGATAACAGCGCTTTTGTCGTTCTCAAGCAGTTTTTGGAAAGAGAATCTTCCTTTTGAGAGTGCTACAGTTGGTGGTATTTTGCAGGGGATTTCATTTTGCAGGTGATTTTATCACTCGGATGATATAGAACGACCTCCCACACAAAATGGATTTTTCTTTCCACACTGAATGGCAGGAATGTAGTAGGGCAGGGGTGCCCACACTTTTTCAGCATGCGAGCTACTTATAATAAAACCAAGTCAGGAAGATCTACCTACCTCCTCAAGGCTGGAGAGGGGAGGGGCGGGGTGGGGTTTGGTGTGGCCTGGCTCCGCCCCCTCTGGCTTCAGCTCTACCAGCAGCTTCTCCAGGCTTGAGGATGGCAGTGCCAAGCCAGCCTTGTGCTAGCTATGCCACCACTGGCTTGGCATTGCCATCCTCAAGCCTGGAGAAGCTGCTGGTAGAGCTGAAGCCAGAGGGGGGTGGAGCCAGGCCGTGCCAAGCTCCGCCCCCTCCCCTCTGGCTTTGGAGCTCCCACTTTACACTGTAAAATTTACACAGTTTGCTAGCACTCTAACTGCCACGGCTCAATGCTATGGAACCCCGGGAGTTGTGGTTTGGTAAGGTAGCGGCACTCTTGGGCACAACAGGGTTAAGTTCTTGTAAAATTACAGCACCCATGATTCTATAGAATTGAGCCATAACAGGGGACCAAACCTCTTTAATTCTACAGTGTAGATGCACCCAGGAATGGGAAGTGCATGCAGAAATCTCTAGGTCCTTCTGAGTGATGCTGTTGTCAACTTCCTCCAATCATGCCAGAGGACCTAGGGATGTCTTGAGAAGGAAGAATCTCTAGACCAGGGGTGCTCACACATTTTCAGCATGCGAGCTACTTATAAAACAATCAAGTCAAAATGATCTACTTACCCATATTTTGATAGAAAAAATAAGGGACATTTACGTGATTTTTTGCAAAAATAAGGGACACTTCATAATATGCATCCAGACAAGAGTTCCTTCCCCCACCCTGACATCATTCCACAGATATAAACAGGCAGAATGGAAGCAGACAGACCTTGAAGCTGCAAGGCCATTCAGTGCTGATCAATGTGGCCAATGGAACATTCAGAAAAGAGGCGTGCCAGAAGATGCTAATAGCCTGCATGGATGGGGCCTGGGGCTAGAGTGCAGCAGGCACCCCTGCCCTCCCGTGATGCCTTTCCAGCGGGAAGTGCCGACGAAGGCGGACTCACCTGCTTGCTGACTCACCCGCTGACACTCCACGTTTGGGCTGCTGCCCAGAGCACCACCATCTTGAAAGTCCTTCCTTGGAAGCTTTACGGCAAAGGCCTTCAAAACGCGCCACTTGGCCCCACGCAGCCACTGTTTTTCCCGCGAGTGGGTGCGTTTGCGACAGCACATGAGGCATGTGCTTTGCGGCAGTGTGTGGTAACCGAAGCATCAAAGGCGTGTGAGAGAGAGCAGAGCAGAGGTGCCAAGGCAGATGGAGGAGTTCTTCGGCGTTGAGTATTTATGTCACAGCGGATAGGCAACAGAAATATAGAAGTTTAATTCCCCATCGGCCCAAAAACTCCAGTCTCTGTTCGAGTGAATAATGAAGCTCACATTCAATTCACAAGGTAAATATATAACTTTGTATTGAATTGTATTTAACAATAACTGGCAAAACATCGAAAAACAACAGCCATCACAGCTACCTTTCTAAACATCCTTTCCTCACAGATATTAAATCCCAACTGACAAATCCCAACTGTCACTTTGTAACTGACATTCCTCAAGGTTCCATTTAGCAGTCTTGAGACAGCGCCATCTGGTGTCAAACATGTCACACTGCAGGTCATCTCAAACTGCGAAAATATATCTTGTGCTGACTCATGAATTGCTATTCAAAATGCAATAATCTGACAGGAGTCTCCAGGTGGTGGGCCCGGGGCCGCGGAGCGGGTGCTGCCGGGCTCTCTCACACACTGATGGAGGAAGATGCGCACCGCTTGTGGGGCAGAAGCACCCCTGGCTGCACGCTCGACCAGTTCCGAGTCCGCAATCGACCTAATGGTCACCCCTGTTCTAGATCATCCAATGTTATTCTATGGTCAGCTTCCATTGGAATTTGATAAGAGTCATGCTGGGAGACCTAGGTAAAAATACAGCACCTTTCCCCAGTTTTTTTCACTTTCATGGGGGTCCTATGCCCCTAATATTGGCAAATTTGGAAGGATGACTGTACACAAAAGTAGACCTGAACCTGTAGACATTTGAACAAGCGATCCTCTGTTGTGGTCTGAAATGGTGCAGCTGGTCAAAGGTCTACTAGTAGCTTTGTGAGAACTGGCCTGGGAACGGGTTTCAAAGTGATGCAAGCATCTCCTAAGTGTTTGCACAAGGTAGGAGGAAGTCTTCAGAGCCGGGTCGGAGGCCATCTCAGGACTTTTTTTGAGTCGTCTTTGCTTGTCTCTGAAGAATAGGTTGAGGAAGCAATAAAACTTGGAGCTCACGTCAATATTTGCTCTCCCGAACATCAAGTGTTTGCAGGCTGGAAGTGGTGCAGGACTTTGAGTGGCAAAGAAGTGCAAGGGGAAGATGTGCCTTTGTTCCAGTGATCCTCAAAGCCTCCAGAGTTGAGAGGGCCTTCTGTCCTGTTGGGCCCAACCTTCTTAGACATCAGCATTGGCATACATTATTCTCCACAATATAATGGACTTCTTAGACTCATAGAGTTGGAAGATCATGGCCACCCCCCTGCCATGCAGGAACACACAATCAAAGCCCTCCTGACAGATGACCATCCAGGTACTGCTTAAAAGCCTTGAAAGAAGGAGACCGCATCAGACTCCCAAGTAGCATATTCAACCGTTGAACAGCTTTTACCAATAGGCAGTTCTTCCTAATGTTTTGATGGAATCCTTTCCCTTGCAATTTGAACCCATTGCCCTATTGTGTCCCAGTCCAGTGTTTTTCAACCTTTCTTGAGCCGCAGCACGTTTTTTTACATTTACCAAATCCTGGGGCACACCACCAACCAAAATGACACAAAATGACACTCTAACACAGTAATACATAAAGTTAATATGTTTTTAAATGTATTTATACACTCAGTGTGAAACCTGGGTCTGTTTCAATGGGAGTTATAGTACACTCGCAATCAAAGAGCATTCTGAACTCCACCAATGATGGAATGGAATCAAACTTCCCACACAGAACTCCCATAACCAAGATAAAATACTATAAGAGTTTGGTGGGCATTGACCTTGAGTTTTGGAGTTGTAGTTCACCTATATCCAGAGAGCACTGTGGACTCAAACAATGTTGGATCAGAGCCAAACTTGGCATGAATACTCAATATGCCCAATTGTGAACACAGATGGAGTTTGGGGAAAATAGACCTTGACATTTGGGAGTTAGTTTCTGGGATTTATAGTTCACATACAATCAAAGAACATTCTGAACCCCCAAGACAAGGCCTGCTCCCCTTCTTTCTTCTCACCCTCCCGCCGCGTGAGGGGGGGGGGGGGCTGCAGCACCGCACGCACTTCCCACCCGTTCTTTTATTTGGGGCTCCTCCGCTGCACTACAAAATGCTGCCGGCGAGAGTGCAACGTGAGGAACCGCCTCGCCCCTTCCTTGCCTCGTCCTATCAGAAAGCAGGAAGCGGCGGCAGCAGAGCACGGCCAACTGCTGAAACTCAAAGCGGGCCTGGCCCCGCCCCTTCTCTCCCTCCTTGGGGGAGACTCGGGGAAAGGCGTGATGTGTACCTCTTCCTTCCTTCCCTCCTTGCGCACTCCAGAGTGTGCACTCGCAAAGCATGCTGGAAGGTTCCAATTTCCCACGGCACATCTGAGGATTGCTCACGGCACACTGGTTGGGAAACACTGTCCTAGTGTTTAGAAATGGGTGGAAAATTCCAATAATTTCATAGAATCCTAGAGTTGGAAGAGACCTCATGGGCCATCCAGTCAAACCCGTGTCAAGCAGTAAAATTGCATTCAAAGCACCCCCGACAGATGGCTTGTTCTCCAGACCCTTGATCATTTTAGTTGCCCTCCTCGTGACACATTCCAGCTTAGAGTCAACATCTCCTTTCAATTGTGGTGCCCGGAATTGGACACAGTAACCCAGATGTGGTCTAACCAAGGCAGAATAGAGGGGTAGCATCAAGTGTTAAGTGTGGTGTCATATTAGAAATCCGAGAAACCTAGAAATTGGAGAACCAGCTACCCCGTGTCTGCATCTAATGGATTTGTTTCCTTTTTAAACTGTCCAAAATGATTAATGAGACCAGGATTGTGGGAACTAAGCTGAAAATTAAACAAATTGTTTGTGAATGTCAATAAGTGGCTTTTGCAGCTGTGAAACATGAACCTTGGAGTCATCCGATGTTCTTGATGGTTTTCAAGGCATTTAACCATGCTCGGATTGTGTGCTGGATCCAAGACCTGTCTTGTGACTCCATCTAGTTCAACACAATTTCAGTTTAGTGTTGCCATGGTTTAGGCAGATATGCCAAATGTGTACATAGTGAAATATCTTGGAGATGGGACCCAAATCCAAGCACGAAATTTTGTTGTTATTAAAAGGATTGTAGCCTTAAATTTACTATCAGGGTATGTGTGTAAAGTCTATATCAGTGGTTCCCAAAGTGGGCGGTACCACCCCCTGGTGGGCGGTGGAGCGATCTAAAGGGGGGGGCACTGGAAGGCTCAGGAGAATTCGGGTGGCGCTGAACCCCTGTAAGGGGGCGGTGGCGTGAGCCAGGTGACATGCTACCATCCATCTCTCTTTGTGTGTCTCTCTCTCTCTCTGCTCCCTCCTCCTCCTCCTCTCGCCAAGCAAGAGATAATACTTTTGGGGTTCCCTTTCAACTGGTTGAGTCTTACAACAATAATAATAATGTCCTTCAACATATTTAGTGGAACGTGGATTCAGTGCGGTAAACAATTTATTAACAAAAAAAAGAAACCGATTGCAAAATAGTCAATTGCGATGATTTGAGATTACTGCTGACAGCAGCTGAAAATAGAGATTTAGAGGGGCGAGGTTTACAGAGCCTAGCCTAGCCGATTGGGAGCAGCAGACCAGGTTCATCCTTCTCATTCAGATGATTTCGAATGTTTTAACTTTTTTTGTATTACCTTTCTATTCTAAGTTCAATAAATAGTTTCATAATTTCAAACTTCAATGCTTCTAATTTACAACTTTCTTTATTATATTTTACAAAACAGGTAGAAATATTAATACATATATATTTCTGTTTAATTGCTATTAAATATTTTTTATAAATTAATTTCTAGGGGGTGGTGAGTACATTTTTTTCTGGAAAGGGGGCGGTAGGCCAAAAAAGTTTGGGAACCACTGGTCTATATAAACACTAGCATCTATACCTCACGTTGTTGGTGTCATAGGGACCACTGCCCCCCAGCATTCATGCCTTCTCTTTCTTTTCTTCCTTTCTTCTTTCTCTTCCCCTCATACCTTTCCCCTTTCTTTTCCCTCCATCTTTCCCTTTTTCTTTCAACTCTTCTTTTCTTCTCCTTTCTTTCCCTGCTTCTTTTTTCTTCCCTCCCTTCATAGTAAAAGTAAAGGTTTCCCTTGACATTAAGTCTATTTGAGTTCGACTCTGGTGGGGTTGGTGCTCATCTCCATTTCTAAGCTGACGAACCGGCATTGTCTGTAGACACCTCCATGGTCATGTGGCCAGCACAACTGCATGGAGCGCTGGTACTTTCCCGCCAAAGTGGGACCTATTGATCTACTCATATTTGCATGTTTTCAAACTACTAGGTTGGCTGAAGCTGGGGCTAACAGCGAGAGCGCACCTGCTTCCCAGATTTGAACCATTGACCTTTTGGTCAGCAAGTTCAGCAGCTCATCCGTTTAATCCATTATGCCACCGGGGGGCTCCCATCACCCCTGGGGGCTCCCATATACCTTCATATTTTTCCCCAGTGTCCTCATGGAGGCCACTTTACCTAGCAATAGCCAATCCAGTGACATCACAGAGTGACATTATTAATGTTGTGGTACAAACAGAGAAATAAGCGAACAAAAATGCATCCTTGACTTAAGAGAGGGAGAGGGAATTGAATTTCATGCTTTAGACTTAAGTCCCACCTCTGAGATGCTTCTATATGCGTGTATATGCAGATACAGGTATTGCAAAATACCAAACACTTCTGATCCTAAGCATTTGAGATCAGAGATAATCTCATGTATATGTGTTGGAGTAATTTGCAGTTCTGCAACTGAAGAATGCAGAAGTCGGGGGGTTGGACTAGATGGCAGATATGGTCTCTTCCAACTCTATTATTCTAGGATTCTATAACTCAAAATATTTTGCTTGCACTATTTTAAAATTTCTGTTTGTTAATCACATTACTGTATTACGTGTGTGTGCCCATCTTAATACATGCACACATTGCAGTTTATTATTTATTTATTTATTTACTCACCATTTTTATATACCGCCTCTCTCAGGCCAAAGGTAACTCAAGGTGGTTTACAATCAGCAGTCAATGCCCCCAACAACATAAAATATAGTTTAAAACAATTAATATATAATATAGACCACATAAAAGCAGTCAAAACAATAAAAACCATAAAACACAAGTCCTCAGCATCCCTTTACTAAAATCATTTTCCTGTCGCATCGTCCAATCGTTCCGTAGATCTAAATTAGTCTGTTACACTGCATTTGCAAACGCATGCTCAAAAAGCCAGGTTTTAGCTCTTTTTTTGAAATGTTAGGAGGGTGGGGGTGATCTAATATCCCTAGGGAGGGTGTTCCATAGCCGAGGGACCAACGCTGAGAAGGCCCTGTCTCTCATTCCCACCAATTGCATCTGCGAAGAAGGTGGGACTGAGAGCAGGGCCTCCCCAGACGATCTTAAGCTCCTAGCTGGTTCATAGGGAGAGATACGTTCGGACAGGTAAGCTGGGCTGGAACCATTTAGGGCTTTAAAGGCTAAAGCCAGCACTTTGAATTGTGCCCGGTAGCAAACTAGCAGCCAGTGTAGATGACGCAGCAGAGGAGTTGTGTGCTCCCTGAGCGCCGCTCCTGTTAGTAACCTGGCTGCCGCCCATTGGACCATTTGAAGCTTCTGAACAGTCTTCAAAGGCAGCCCCTCATAGAGTGCGTTGCAGTAGTCTATACAGACTGTAACCAGAGCGTGGACTGTACCCAATATGAGATACTCATATCAGGAACAACATTTCCCAAGCAAAAGGTGACACCAGCTCAGATTCCCTGTATAAACTGTAGAGCCTGGGTCCAAATTCTGAAAGACTGATAACATCTTTTGCTGTTGATCTCTCCTTTGGATCTGGTTGGCAGCTTTGCCAACCATATCCAAAGAGAAGGGAAGTGGGGAGATGACCAAGATAATCCTCTCCGAAACATTTGAGAAGTGCTTTTGTGGCATATTGCAAGAAAAGCAAATTGCAAACGGAAGCCAAGCATGGCAGATGGGTTCAGGATGAAGGACTTTGCCAAGGTGACTCTGGGATTGGGTCAGTGGCTGTGAACGGATGCCGAAACTACCCACAAAAGAAAATTGAATTATAAAAGCTCTAGAACCGGGGGGGAGGGGGGGAATTGACATGTAGATTAAAACGGTGACATCAAAATCTCATGGATTTTATGAAACTTCGGGAATTTATGAAACTTTGCAGAGTTTTGGAACAACTTCAGCACCCTTTTGGGAGAGTTGGTGGGATTGTGCTCGGGCCCATGTGCAGATATTGCTCATTCTTGACTTACTGGTTATTGACCCCTTATATCTCGAGGCTACCTTCACAAACATTTGCTGTGTTTTGTGTTGCACCAGAAGAAAAAAACAAAGCAAGCCTTCCAAGTCGCTTGAAATTTCCGGCGTCTTCAGGAATCTGCCAATTTGTAACTTTTGCTCTGCTTGTAAACAAGGGCTGTGTTTAGCTTTTAAAACAAATGTGCCCATCTATCTCTGTCAAAGTCCATCCGCTAGCAAAGCCAGATAGACAGTGCGTCTTCTTGTAAACTTAAGAAATAAATAAAGTTGGCTTTTTATGTTTTGCTGATGTGCTCAGAGATTGGAGCTATTTCGTGGGTCATCACGGATGAGGGATTTTGGACTGAATTCACCACCCCCACCTGGAACACTTGCAAATCATTAATCTTGCTGTTTTGATCCCATTTTTGGTCCACAGTGACTTGACTCTTCCTTTTATAAACACAGGGAGTCATGTCTATAGGTGATCTGCTTTGGGTTTGCCAGGTTTTGGGATATGGCATGGATTCTCCTTTTTTTGGTGGGGGCTTTCGTAGAATTAGCTCTGGGTGAGAGAGGGATTTTGAGTGTAGAATTGTTTCAAGTTTGAGGCAGTTTGGACCAAAACCTGAGTGTAAAAGAGGGCTAATGATAATGTCACCAAGAACTGACCACAGTTGCTTACAGGTTGTCATTCTAGTATGCACACATACATTATATATATATATATATATATATATATATGTGTGTGTGTGTGTGTGTGTGTGTGTGTGTGTGTGTGTGTGTGTGTGGAGAGAGAAAGAGAGAGAGAGAGAGAGAGAGAGAGAGAGAGCTGTTTGGAAATCAAGATAGAAATCTTAAGGGGTTGTTCCCAGATCAAAGTGAAAGGACTGGATTCTTCCCTATCACTTAGGGAGGAGGTGAATGGGACATTTATTCTTGCCTCTTTGCGACTACCTAGAACAGTGTTTTTCAACCTTTTTTTGAGCTGTGGCACATTTTTTACATTTACAAAATCCTGGGGCACACCACCAACCAAAATGACACTCTAACACAGTCATACATATAGCTAATATGTTTTAAAATGTATTTATACACTCAGTGTGAGACCTGGGCCTGTTTCGATGAACAAAACATAGATATCCTGGCAGGAATGGCAGAAAGACACGCACAAAGGTCTTGCTCAACAGCTGGGAGTTATAGTTCACCCACAATCAAAGAGCATTCTGAACTCCACCAATGATGGAATGGAATCAAACTTCCCACACAGAACTACCATAACCAAGAGAAAATACTATTAAGAGTTTGGTGGGCATTGACCTTGAGTTTTGGAGTTGTAGTTCACTTATATCCAGAGAGCACTGTGGAGGGGAGGGAGGAAGATGTGGGGCGAGTCTGTGCAGGAGCGCCTGCATGGGTCACGTCTTCCTCCCTCCCCCCTCCAGCAGCGTGAGCAAAGCAAGCAGAGTGAGGCTGGGAAGAAGGGAGCCCGAGTGGAGAAGAAAAACTGTTCGGCAGGAGGGGGAAGAAAGGGTATTGGAGGTTCCAATTTCCCACGGCACACCTGATGATCGTTCATGGCACACTAGTGTGCCACAGCACACTGGTTGGGAAACACTGACCTAGAAGATGGATGTAAGAGCAGAGGATTGCTGACATTGCTGTTGTTGTTGTTGTTCAAGACTTGACCTCTGAAGTAGGTTAGGCACAGAGGTTTGCATAGCTGGAGTTGCACTCCAGGAGAGGAAAAGCCCTCTGACTTAAAACACACCACACATTGAGTGAAAAATCCAATCCTTTTTATTGAAGCCTATTAAAATAGCCTGTAGAAATAAATGCTTGTAAGAAAGTAAGAAAGTTCCAAAGTATTAACTCAGTAAAAATGCAGTAACACAAAGCAATGTCCACAAAAGATATAAAAGCAATCCAAAGCAGTATTAATCCAGATAGGAATCAATCCAGGCGATGCCTATCAACACCAAAAGGCTAAAAATATTCACAGGAACAAGACCCCGTGAACAGGATTTCCATGGCATGTGAACTTGATTTCCAAACGATGCCTGATCTAACAGGTTTTCCCTTCAAGTAAACCTTATATCCCAAAACCCAGAAACTGGTTTCGTTTCCCCCCATTCTTGGCTCTTATCTGACAAAGTCAGATAAGACGTGAACCTTGAATTTGCTGCCGATCCTGGCTAAACTCCAGCCGCCTATTTTTCCACTCCTTATCTGGCTGCTCATTAAAATTCCCAGGTGTCAGATTGTTGTCCAAAACCAAATCTTGAGAGGTCATAGAGAGAGGGAATAAACCATCATCTCTCTGCCCAGCAGGAATATTCTCATGAGAAACTGCCCTTTGCACTGGGGCCTCTCTGTCTTGTCTGCATGAAAATCATTGACCAAACCATCTCGGCACCATCATTTTGGAATGAGGGGTGTTTGTCCTGAGAATATGGGGTCATATTATAGATCTTCTGGAAAATCTTTGAATTTGTAGGAAGCTGCTGTTGTCCAACATGAGCTGAAGAGTCAGACACTTACCCATATCTGTGGGAAAGGACCTAATGTGGTTTTAACTTTTAGTGTGTTTTGCTGTGGTTTCATGGATATGCTGTGTCTTCTGTTATGGTTTTATGAATCTGCCTCCGAGCCATTGGGAGGAGTGGCGAACAAATAAAATAAAATAAAATAAATAAATTTACTTATTTTCCCCAACATTGAGACTCCTAGGGAAGTATTTTTCCTAGGAAACTCTAGGTCTTCTAGTGTAATTTTGTGGTATGCTTCCATTGGAAGACATTAATTTCAATAGCGGTAAGTCTTGGAATGTATTTCCTGTAGATATGGGAATTGCACATTCTCAATTTACTTGTCCCATCGCGACTTGGCCACAGTGGTCCAAACTATGGTCATCTCGAGGCTAGACTACTGTAACATTGCTCTGTACATTGGCCTTCCTTTGTCAGTGATCTGGAAACTTAAGCTGGTGCAGAACGCTGCAGCCTGACTCCTCGCTGGGGTCTCGGTAAGCTGTCACATCACGCCAAACCTGCGCGAACTGCACTGGCTTCCAGTAGAATGCCGGATTACTTTCAAAGTGTTAGTCTTGACTTTTAAGGCCTTACATGGTCTGGGGCCAGTGTACCTGCAGGACCACCTCATCCCATATCACCCCACTAGATCTCTGCGCTCTGAAGAGCAAAACCTCCTGGTCGTTCCTAGCGCTAAGACTTATCGTCTAACTGCAACCCGTCACTGGGCTTTCTCGATTGTGGCTCCAATGCTTTGGAACGCATTGCCAGCTGATGTTCGTGCCATCCAGAGCCTCCTCCCATTCAGGAAAGCCTGCAAGACTCTGTTATGTCAACAGGCTTTCGGAGTTGGATGAATTTGCAGTCTTTTTATATCGTCATCTTGTACTATGTGCTGCCGCCGCAGTTGTTTTAACATGTGGTCTATTGTGATTTCTATCTGCTGTTTTAATTGTGGTTTTAACTTTTAGTATGTTTTGCTGTGGTTTTATGGATGTGCTGTGTTTTCTGTTAAGGTTTTATGGATATGCTGTGAGCTGCCCCGAGCCATTGGGAAGGGCGGCGAACAAATACGAATAAATAAAATAAAATAAATAGAATAAATTTACTTATTTTCCCCAACATTGAGACTCTAGGCAGCTTGTATAAAAGGCCTACTTCTAAAAACCTACAGAAAATGACCATTAAAACAGAGATTTCAAGTTGTTAAAAGAATGTACAACTTTGGACCTATCTAGGTCCTGCTTACATTCTCTATGTGGAAGGTCGAAGAGGGAATATACGTCTATCGTTTGTGTGTTTACTCCTGCACATCGAAAGTTGAAAGATGGCAATACAAATTTATGCTGCTCTCTTTATTATTTTCTAGAGCACTTTCTGAATGGGTCCTGATATTAACCCCGGGCTTCTCCCTTTCTCTCTGTCTCCAGGTACTGGGTCTAGCATCCTTTCTGCTCTTCAGGATCTGTCCTGGCTGTCCAAGTCCAAGGTCGAGAAGCAACTGCAGGTGATCTCGGTGCTGCAATGGGTGCTGTCCTTCCTCATCATGGGTAAGGAAGAACGATGGGGCTCTCTGTAGCTGTTAGGACTGGTTCAAGGTGTCTCTGCATTTGCCACCGAGGGGCTGCCCATTTAAACTTGGCACTGTTAGGATGTTGCCCTTTCAGTGCCATTGTGTGCATCTTTTTACAGCCAAGTAACTGGTGGCACAGTGGGTTAAACTGCTGAGCTGCTGAACTTGCTAACTGAAAGGTCATGGGTTCAAATCCAGAGAGTGGCGTGAGCTGCTGTTATTAGCCCCAGTTTCTGCCAACCTATTTATTTATTTATTTATTTATTACTTTGGACTTATATGCCGCTAACTCCATAGGCTCGCAGCGGCCTACAAAGCCAAGTGGCAACAAATAACATAGCAAAAAAGACAGACAAAGAATATAACAACACGAAGGAATGGGAAAGGGGAGCAGAGTCAGGCCCCAAAAGGTTCTGGAGCGAAAAAATCGCCTAGGCCTGGGCTCAGGGACGGAGGGCTTCTTCCCTTCCTGATGACTAGCCGAGCGTGTGGAGAGTCCGGGGGGTCGGTAGCCCCGGCACTGGAAGTCTCTGGGGGGGTCGGAGGAAGAGGGGCAGTTCGAAAACATGCAAACATGCGAACCTAGCAGTTCGAAAACATGCAGACATGAGTAGATCAATAGGTACCGCTCCGGCAGGAAGGTAATGGCACTCCAGGCAGTCATGACCTTGGAGGTGTCTACGGACAATGTCGGCTCTTCAGTTTAGAAATGGAGATGAGCACCAACCCTCAGAGTCGGACACGACTGGACTTAATGTCAGGAGAAAACCTTTACCTTTACCTAAATTGTATTCGGTGAGCTTTAGGGTGCACCTGCTCTGTAGAATTGATCCAGTTTGGCACCACTTTTTTCTTGAAAATATTTAACTTTACTCATTTCGAAACATTATCATACAATTGTCTCAATTGCATATTTATTCCCAGATCTGTACTCCTTCCCCTACAGCATTCACACAGCTTAGGAGCCACGGTGGCGCAATGGGTTAAACCCTTGTGCCGGCTGAACTGTTGACCTGAAGGTCAGCGATTCATACCCAGGGAGCAGGGTGAGCTCCCATCTATCAGCTCCAGCTTCTGCCGGGCTTCAGCTTCACCGAGGGGCTCTTCCACTCCAGGCCTCCCTCAGCTGTCAGTGCGGTGAAGGAGGAGGTAATGCAGCAGTCTGGTAAGTATATCTCCTCCTCCGCCGCCGCCGCACTTACAGCCGAGGAATGGAAGAGCCCCTCGGTGAGGCTGAAGCCCAGCAGCAGGAAACAAGTGTTGTTGGAGAAGCGCAGCAGCTCCTGCTTCTTCGAGTGCCCTACTCCAGCACAGGGCAGCTGCTCGCCTCCCTTGCCTCGACCCAAAACAGGAAGTAATATTTTTATACCCGGCGTACTAGACGACCCCCAAGTTCAGCAAGGATTTTCCAGAGTTAAAAAGTCATCTAGTACGCCAGAAAATATGGTAGATGTATCCACAAGAGAGCCAATGCTCAAAACACTATATAATCCCTAAATTATCAGGGCTAGACTTTAAGAAGAAATTCTGGTTGCCAGAATCCCTTCAGGTCCCAAACAGTAACATATTGACGTGCATAACCAAAAACCTAGCCATGCTCATCTAATTGTGCAAAGAGTGCTCCTTCCTGCAAAAAAAAAAGTTTTGAAAAATCTCTGTATTTATTAACTATCTCCCTTCTGTCTCCCGGAGGCACGTCCTTGGGGCGAGTGGGTGAAACGCTTTTGCTCCTTTTCAATTGGATTAGAAACTGCCTAGTAAGCAAGTAGCGCTAGATAAATAGCGGCATGTTTTTGCCAATGCCAGGAGGGCAAACATGGTTGTTGCTGACCTAGTATGACAACCTGAGGTCACCCAGCGGTGCTTATCTGTAGTTGGGAGTTTCCTTTTCTGGAAGCTTTTCAACAGTGGCTGGATGGCCACCTGCCAGGAGGGCTTTGATGGTGCCTTCCCTTGGGGTCCTCTTCAAATGCTTCGGATTCTCTGATTCTAAATGTGCATCCTACGGTTTATCTGCCATCACTCTATTAATGCCGTCATCTCCGTATCCCATTTTTAGTGCAGTGGTTATGCAGAAAGTATTCTTGGTTTTCGGAGGAAAGTCTCCATAGCAACTAAAATGTTTTTTCGGAAAGCCTGGAGCCAAGCCAGTGATGTAAGACTGTCAAGATCCCACAACCCATTAAGCCACCTTCAATCTGTTATGGCAGGGATGGGCAATTATTTTTCCCAAGGGGCCACACGAGAGCCAAAAAATATTATGGAGGGCTGCACCTAAAGGCTGAAATACATTCTAATCTACATTATTTATTTATTTACTATATATTACACATCATTAATATTAACATATTAATATATCAAGAAATATGCATATATTATTAGTATTAATATCATTATTATATTATAGTATGTATATATATATATAGACATCATATATTTAAATTATAATATAATATAACATTATATTATTTATTATACTATAATATTATTATTATAAAATTATTATAAAATAATAATAAAAACCACTAAAATAAAATGAAATTCAAGAAGACAAGGTTGACATCCTCAAGAGAGGAAGGATCCCAAGATGGAATGGCCCAATGGACCCAGCCCAGAGGATGACAAAGCAGACCCAGCCGCCGCTGCAGCAGAGCAGAGCAGCAGACAATCGGAGGCTGCAGGCCTCCGTCCGCTCTTGCCCCCAGCCGTTCCATCAGAGGCGTTCCTGATCGGCTGATCGCCCTGCCATGGAGTGCCTGCCATCCCGGCTTTGGAGTGCCTGCCATCCGAGGAGGTGATCCGGTCCTGCAGTGGGAGCAGTCAGCAACCTGCGGCGGTTGATTGCCCTGGCGACCCGGAAGACGATCAAGTCTTCCGGGTCACCAGGGAGATCAGCCGCCGCAGGTCGCTGACTGCTCCCGCTGCAGGACCGGATTGCCTCCCGGGATGGCAGGCACTCCAAAGCCGGCGCTCCTCCGATCGTTCTCCAGAGCGGCGGGCTGTTTGCCGACGCAGGCCCCACAGCCCGTGATGGGATGGCGGCAGCAGCAGCCCTTCGTCTTGCAGAAATGGCCCCGCCCCCAACGTCCTTCTCCCCAGGCCGGTCAGAATCGGTCAGCGGGCCGCATCTGGCCTGCGGGCCGTAAGATGCCCAGGTCTGTGTTATGGCCATGTTTTTCTGTGAAGCTGTTGCCCTCTTAAGTTGTTTGACTATTTCCAATTACAATGAGAGTTTGTATTGAACCGCGGAGTTAAAGTGGTGTCGATCTGCATTAATTCTACAGTGTAGAGCCAGCTTTGCTTGTGTAGTTTATAATGCCTGCATCTCATGAATATGGGTCTACCTAAAGCAGAGGAACATCTATTCCGAGTTGAACCACATTACATTTGACAAGATAGATGCACTATGATTGCTTCTGTATGAGGATACACCAAGTAACTTGGGAGTCTTTCTTGGCCGGAGCTGCATGGAAGGCTTAGGGGTGATGTCCCTTAAGCCGTAAACAACGAAATCCGATTGAGCTCAGGGTGGAGGGGGAAATCCTTAAAGCAAGGTTCAAAAGGCAAATAATACGTGTGTGTCTCTGTGTGTGCATTTGTGTGCCCAAACAAATCCCTTCTTAACAAAACGAGTTAATTGACCTTCTTTCCCTTTCTTTTCCCTCCGACTCCAGGTGTGGCTTGCACGGTCATCCTCATGTACATTCTGTGCACAGACTGCTGGGTCATTGCGGCCGTCTATTTGGTGTGGCTGGTGTTTGACTGGAACACTCCCAAAAAGGGTAAGATGGGGCAGAAAGACCCCGATTCACAACCTTGTGAGCGTATCAGGTTATACAGTGTTCCCTCGCTACTTTGCGGTTCGCTTTTCGCAGAGTCGCTGTTTTGTGAGTTTTTGCCTCCCAGTTTATGAATGGTTGCCCTTGCCCAGAGCGACATTCTAATCCTGCCTCCTGGCAACGATGGAGTGTGTAAGGGGGTCTTACCCTCCCCCTCGGGAGAGAGGCAGCCAATCAAGAGAGATTGCGTAGCAAAGTAGAGATAGCTAGCAAAAAAGAAGAAGTTTGCAGTGCCTTTAAATCAGGGGCCACACAAGAGCCAAAAAATATTGTGGAGGGCCGCACCTAAAGGCTGAACTACATTCTAATCGACATTATTTATTTATTTATTTATTTACTATATTTACTATATATTACACATCATTAATATTAACATATTAATATGTCAAGAAATATTCATATATTATTAGTATTAATATCATAATTATTATATTATAGTATATATATAGACATTATAATATATTGAAATTATAATATAACATTATTATATTATTTATTATATTATTATAATAAATAATAAAATTATTATAAAATAATAATAAAAACCACTAAAATAAAATAAAATTCAAGACGACAAGGTGCAAACCAAGATGAAGGCTGACATCCTAAAGAGAGGAAGGATCCCAAGATGGAATGGCCCAATGACCCCAGCTCACAGGATGGCAAAGCGGACCCAGACGCCGCAGCAGCAGAGGAGAACAGAGGAGAGCAGAGCAGCAGGCGATCGGAGGCTGCAGGCCTCCACCCGCTCTTGCCCCCAGCCGTTCCCCAGCTGATCGCCCTGCTATGGAGTGCCACTGCCGCCATCCCATCGCGGGCTCTGTGGGGCCTGTGTTGGCAGACAAGCCGGAGGAGCGGCGGCTTTGGAGTGCCTGCCATTCTTGGAGGCGATCCAGGCCTGCAGGGGGAGCACTTGGCGATCTGAGGCGGCTGTTTGCCCTGGCGACCCGGAAGATGATCAAGTCTTTCGGGCCACCAGGGCGATAAGCCCCCTCAGGTCGCAGAGGGCTCCCGCTGCAGGCCCGGATCCCCTCCAGGGATGGCAGGCACTCCAAAGCCACCACTCCTCCGGCCTGTCTGCCGCACAGGCCCCACAGAGCCTGCGATGGGATAGCGGCAGCAGCACCCCTTCCTCTTGGCCCCACCCCCGTCGCCCTTCTCCCCGGGCTGGACAGAAGTGCCTGCCAGGCCGGATCCGACCCACGGGCTGTAGGTTTCCCACCCCTGCTTTAAATTTTTCCTCGCTTCTGCCTCACCCTCGGAACTCAATATATGCAGTTTGAATGAAAAGTAATGCCTCCACCTTAGTAACTCCTCAATAGATGGCAGTACTAGTATGTGGCAGGTACTGTCTTGTTCAGTAGATTCTCTTCTACAGTTCCATTTTGGTGAGAAGTCTTAGCATTGAACAGTTGTGTTGTTAAAGTGCGAGTGTGGAACCCTGCGTAGACGGTCGGTCAATGCGACTTAAGCAATGTGCAGTCATTGAATTATTGACAGTAGAAGGTGTCACCCCAAGGGAGATTCATCAGAGAATGCAACCTCTTTATGGTGATTGTGTAGACATGAGTACTGTGCATCATTGGGCGAGTAAGTTTAAAGATGTTGAGGTGGGAACACCTGACTTGCATGACAAACAAAGAGTTGGGCGTCCTCTGACAGCAACCACCGAGTTTCACAAGCAAAAGGTTGACAGATTGATTCAGGATGATTGTCATATCACTCAGAGAGAAATTTCAAGCATAATCGCATTTCACAGGAACATGTGGGTCACATTATTGCTTTGCTTGGCTATCGGAAGATCTTTGCACGATGGGTACCCAGGATATTGACGCTGGTTGCGGAAACAGTGTCGACTTCTTCCGTGACGGCTTCAGAAAACTTGTTCATTGTTGGCAGAAATGTATCCAATTGTCTGGTGGTTATGTGGAAAAGTGAATAGTGGTGGTTCAAGAGCACATTCTAAGGATTATTTCTGCGTTTGATTTATTAAAATATTCCCATCCAAACCCAAGTAACGAAAGTGGAGGCATTATTTTTCATTCAACCCTCGTACATATGTAGCGTCCCTCCTTCATGGATTTTCACTTTTCGTGGGTGGTCCTGGAGCGTAACACTCGTGATAAGTGAGGGAACATTGTAATTGTTGGACTGGATGGCTCTTGGGGTCTCTTTGAACCCTGTTTCTGATTCTTCTTGAGGCTGCACTGCAACATTGTTCTGCACTTCTGCCTGTCATTAGTAATATCTGTCTGTCTTTATCTGGTATCTCCTTAAAACCTGTGCATTGGGAAGCAATGACCTGAATACTATGGTAATCCCTGCTAGAGTGAACCCATTGAATGAATAGATGAATGAACGAATGGTGAGTCAACACTTATATAAATTCCTCTGATTTAATGGGTTTGCTCTAGTTGGAACCATACGTTAAGACCAGTGAATTCCTTAATGGTGTCAAGCAGACTTCACGCTCTGTGGCAGGAAGGAAGGAAGCAGCCAGACTTTGAAGCTGCAAGGTGATTCAATGCTAATCAAGCTGGCCAATTGCAACATTCACACTTACCTCAAACAGATAAGAGTTCTTTCTTTCACCCTGAGCATTAATACACACACACACGCACACGTATACCTCACTTGCTTGGTTTTCACAACCTCTGAGGATGCCTGCCATAGAGATGAGTGAAACGTCAGGAGCGAATGCTTCTGGAACATGGCCATACAGCCCAGAAAACTCACAGCAACCCAGTCATTCCGGCCATGAAAGCTTTTGACAGCAGACTTCACACATATTTTGGAGTATTGGGGTCTCTACACTTCACGCGCCCCTGCACGCTGCCAAGAAGTCCTCCGTCGTTGCTCCTCCCCCGCTCCCTGCTCGCACGCCGCCTCCAAAAGCTCCAGAGTCCAAGAGGCAGAATGGGCCCTCTTTTGGATTCCTCCTCCTCCTCCGTCCTTCTCCAGCCACTCAGATTCTAGGAGACCAAAGGGGGCGGGCCTGGATGACGCGATGCATGGCTGGCCCCGCGCGCATGCTCAGAAGCGCCCATTCTGCCTCTCAGACTTCTCATGAGCTCTTGGAGGCAGCACGCATGCTGGCGGCGTGGAAATAGGAGCAACGACGGAGGAGAAGAAGGAGGACACTTTCGGGTCATTTCCTTACCGCATCTCAAAGGTCGGTCTTTTTACTTTGGGGTGGGTGCTTGATTGTTCTGTGGCATGTCTCTTTGTTTATTTTTAATGTTTAAAAATGGCCTTTTAGCTCCAAAGCCTCTCTGCTTGCTTTGTTCCTTGAGAAATATATGTTGGGGAATATGGCAGTGTGGGAGAAATGGATGTATTTTTGCATGCCCCTTTGTTTACCTTGCTGACTATTAAATGGCCTTGCAGTTCAAAAGCCTCTCTTCTTACTTTCTGGCTGATAATATGTGTGGTAATATGGCAGTGTGGGAGAAATGGGGTGGTTGGATGTATTTTTATGCTCTGTTTTATATTGTTGTTATTAAATTGAAATGTTGATGTTTTATAACTTCATTTTATGTCAACTGCCCCGAGCCTGCTGGAAGGAGCGGTACAGAAAAATGAATAATAAATATAAATTAATAAATAAGAAAATAGTTATACGTTTTACAATTCTGGGCAGGTGATCTTTGGGACTTGGTTTTTTAATCAGTAGCTCCCATGCTGAAAAAGTGTGAGCACCCCTGCTCTACACTATATATACGTAGACCAGGGGTGCTCATTAGGTAGGTCGCGATCTACTGGTAGATCGCATAGGGCGTCGTGATAGATCACAGGCAGGGCAGGAGGAAGGGTCAGTCCCGTCCCGCAGGCTCCCGACGCCACCCAGGTGCAGAAGGAGGTTGGACTGGATGGCCCTTGGAGGTCTCCTCCTATTCTAGGAACCTATTATTATTATTATTAGAGGCTGAATGGCCATCTGTGGGGAATGCTTTGATTGTGTTTTTCCCTTATGGCAGGAGGAGGTGGGACTGGATGGCCCTTGGAGGTCTCCTTCTACTCTAGGAACCTATTGGTGTTGTTACTATTAGTAGTAGTAGTAGTAGTAGCAGAGGCTGAATGAATATTATCATTATTATTATGAATAAATTCAGGAGCTTATTATACTCGCATTTAGTTGAATTCAGTCTTAAAATATATTATATGGCTCTCACTGAAATAAATTTCCAAATATTTTGCATTTATGGCTCTCTGAGTAGTGGGTAGGCAGATCATTTTGACTTGGTTGTTTTATAAGTAGCTCGCATGCTGAAAATGTGTGAGCACCCCTGATGTAGACCATTTTCGAGAGGCTGGGAGACAACCTCGTCTTTGAATTCGAAGGCTGTGCTCTCCTCTGTCACAACTGCTTTGACTTGCTCCCCAAATCCAGAGCCATCTTCGCCACTGTGGATAATAGGACCTCCCCCCGGACATAAGCTTCCCGAGGCACTCCTGGTTTAAACTCTTCTTCTGAAATATTGGTGGTTCCTTTCTGCTCTTTGAAGGGGATCTGAGTTCTGGTTCCCTCTGTCTTGGTTTTGATCACTGGCAGGAATCCCTCTTCCAGTACCATCTTGTTGTCATCTTGTTCTTCCTCTTCTGCAGGGATTCTCTCTTGGGCATCAGGGACAAGGATCAGGCCCAGGACTAGTCATACATGGCTAGCGTCCATCCCAACTGGCAGGCTTCTTTGCCAACTCATTTTAAACCTGAGATTCAAGTGATGGGATGGAAACCCCAAAGTACGGTCACAGCTCTGACTTTCGCAGCAAAGTCAGATTCCCCCGGTGCTCTCCACAGGGACTGAGCTGATGGTTTCTGTGCTGAACATGCTCAGTTTACTTTGCCCTACGCTTGCTCAGCTGGAGTGACTTTCAAGTGGCAGTATAATGTTTTGCCTCTTGAAAGTCACAACTAACGCAGTTTGACACCACTTTAAATATCATGGCTCGGTGATATGGGATCATGGCTCGGTGATATGGGGTGTTGTAGTTTTGCAAGGGTTTTAGCTTTCTCTATCGAAGGATGCTGGTGCTTTCCCAAACTATAATTCCCAGGATTCCTTAGCTTTGAAATATGGCGGTTCAATTGGTGGCAATGTACATTAATTTTGCAGCATAGATGTATCCTTTGAGTCCCATCAGCAATAGGCACCAGGATCCATAATTGGGATCTATGGAAACATAGAGTTGGAAGAGACCCCAAGGGCCATCCAGTCCAACCCCTTTCTGCCGGGCATACAACCAAATACAACCAAAACCCTCCTGACAGATGGCCATCTGGCCTCTGCTTAAAAACCTCCAGAGAATGTAAGGCCACATATTCACTGTTGAACTGCATTTATTTATTTATTTATTTATTTATTTATTTATTTATTTATTTACATTATTTATATTCCACCCTTCTCACCCCGCAGGGGACTCAGGGCGGATCACAATGTACATATACATGGCAAACATTCAATACCATAGACACACAACACATATAGACAAACAGACACTCAGAGGCTATTTAACATTCCAACTTCTGGCCACCAGGGAAGCTGTCGCTTCACCATCCATCTGCGACACTGATGAAGTACTTTCCGCATTCCGCGCATGCTTTTGCTGGAGATTTTTCATGGCCTCGTAAATTTTGTTAAATAAGCCTCCCCACCCATAGGGTGGTACCTAAATTTCCTACTTGACAGAGGCAACTGTCTTTTGGGTTGGAAAGGTCGACAACAAGCTACACAATTGGCCGGAAGCTCACTCCGACCCGAGCTGGCTTTGAACTCATGACCTTTTGGTCAGTAGTGATCTTTAATGCAGCTGACACCCAGCTAGCTGCACCACAGTTTGGGTGCATATTTCCATATTATAAACCCTAGATGTACCAGCTCATCCCGCACTTCTCTTTGGGCGATTCCCTTCCTTTTTCTGACATGTTCTTGTTTCCCTAACAGGAGGAAGAAGATCTCAGTGGGTCAGAAACTGGGCTGTGTGGCGATACTTCCGGGATTACTTCCCAGTCCGAGTGAGTATGGCGATGTATTCTTAAACTGCAACGTATTCCCCAAGATGACTTTGTCCGAATGTGTTGGAGTGAGCCAAAAGGACGGTTCCCAATGGTCCTCTTTCTCCCTTCTGGGGAGAAGTTGTTAGGGAAGGAGAATATTTATCTATCTATCTATGTATATAATAAAAGTCAGTGTTTGCGGGCGGTGGTGAAGTGGGCCATTGGGCCCCTGTGTGCCAAGTTTGGTCCTGATCTGTCATTGCTGTTGGCCAAAGTGACTGACTGCCTGAGGCCTTTCCTTTTCCCTCTGTGTCACCTTAGAATGTTGGATTGTCGATGGCCAATCAGAGTCCTTTATGCAAATACTCCCTCCGTGAGAACCAATCCCCTCTGTCTGGTGCCTTAGAATGTTGGAATGTCAGTGGCAAATAATCCCACAGTTCGAAAAGCTGGCACATATTCCTCCCTTCCTCCCTCCGCACCACCGCACCACCACCCTCAAACTGACTTTTATTAGATAGATAGATAGATAGATAGATAGATAGATAGATAAGAACTAACAACATTTCTTCTGAGTAAAGAACTGGTTCCGAACTACTCAAACACTCATCTCTTCTAAGGTTCTTAAGAGAGGGAAAAACTCAATCACTACATCTCTCCTGACACACAAGCAGAGAGAGATCTCAAAGTACACAGCACATAGACTCCATACTAAAAAGTGTAAGAAAGCAGAAGTCAGATTTTAAAACTTGTAGTAGAAAAGTACTTCTTTTTCTTTGGATTTGTTGCAAAACATGATGTTTTGGTGTTTAATTTGTAAAAATCATAATGTAATCATAATGTAATTTGACTATTCTAATGCTAACTAACTTCTCATTGAGGACTGCAGACTTGGGCCATTTGGGGTTGAATTCCAACAGAAGTGACCAGTGGGGAGCCACATTAATGTTCTGTCCTGGGCCACTCAACATATTTATCAATGACTTGGATGACGGAATAGAGGGCATTTGTTGTTGCTTATTCGTTCGGTCACTTCCAACTCTTCATGACCTCCTGAACCAGGGCTGCCCAGGAAGTCTATCGCGATCGACCAGTCGATTCCGGGACCGAAGGAGGTCGATCCCAGGATGGGGCGCTTCTCAGAGGAGGCGGAGCCAGGCCTCGCAAAGCCCCTCCCCCTCCCCTGGTTTCGGCACTCCCAGCAGCTTCTCCAGGCTTGAGGATGGCAATACCAAGCCAGTGGTGGCATAGCTAGCACAAGGCTGGCTTGGCACTGCAGTCCTCAAGCCTGGAGAAGCTGCTGGGAGCTCCAAAGCCAGAGGGGAGGGGGCGGGGCTTGGCACGGCCTGGCTCCGTCCCCTCTGGCTTCGGCACTCCCAGCAGCTTCTCCAGGCTTGAGGATGGCAATGCCAAGCCAGTGGTGGCATAGCTAGCACAAGGCTGGCTTGGCACTGCAGTCCTCAAGCCTGGCGAAGCTGCTGGTAGAGCAGAAGCCAGAGGGGGGTTGAGCCAGGCTGTGCCAAGCCCCGCCCCCGCCTTCTCCCCTCTCCAGCCGTGAGGAGGTAGGTAGATTTTTCTGACTTGGTTTTATTATAAGTAGCTCGCATGGTGAAAAAGTGTGGGCACTCCTGTCCTGGACCATCCCACGCCAGAACTCCCTGTTGGCCGTGGCCACCCCCAGCTCCTTCAAAGTCAAGCCATTCCCTTCAAGGATACCATCCATCCCGCTTGCCCTTGGTTGGCCCCTCTTCCTTTTTCCTTCCATTTTCCCCAGCATCATTGTCTTCTCCAAGCTTTCCTTTCTTCTCATGACGTGGCCAAAGTACTTCATCTTTGCCTCTCATATCCTTCCCTCCAATGAGCAGTCGGGCTTTCTTTCCTGGAGGATGGACTGGTTGGATCTCCTCGCAGTCCAAGGCACTCTCAGAACTTTCCTCCAACACCACAGTTCAAAAGCATCTCTCTTCCTTCACTCAGCCTTCCTTATGGTCCGGCTCTCACATCCGTAGCTTACTACGGGGAATACCATTGCTTTGACTATTCGGATCTTTGTTGCCAGTGTGATGTCTCTACTCTTCACTATTTTGTCGAGATTGGTCCTTGCTCTCCTCCCAAAAAGGAAACATCTTCTGATTTCCTGGCCACAGTCTGCGTCTGCAGTAATCTTTGCACCTAGAAATACAAAGTCTGTCACTTTGCCGATCACATTTGCAAATAACCACAATTTTGGAGGGGAAGCTTATACCCCAGAGCAGTGTTTCCCAACCTTTTTTGAGCCGCGGCACACTTTTAACATTAAAAAAATCCGGGGGCACACCACCAACCAAAAGGACACAATATGACACTCTAACACAGTAAAGAATGGCTGGGGGTTGGTGGCCTGCTGGGAGCAGCTGCTGGGAGCGCCAAAGCTGGGGAGGGGCGGAGCCAGGCTGTGCCATGCCCCGCCCCCTACCCCCGGCTTCACCTCTCCCAGCAGCTACTCCAGCCTTAAGGGGGCAGTGCCAAGCCAGCGGTGCCAGAGCCAGCACAATGCTGGCTTGGCACTGTCCCCTCAAGGCTGGAGCAGCTGCTGGGAGTGCCGAAGCCGGGGGAAGGGGCAGAGCCAGGCCGCACCATGCCCCTCCCCCTCCCCCCAGCTTCAGCTCTCCTACAGAGGAGGAGCATGAGCGGTGGATGGGCTTCAGTGGGCGGGGCTCCTCCTCCACGCGGCTTCAGCAAGCGAGGGGCGAGAGTCATGGTGGGAGTCATGGTGGATTGGAGGCTGGCTGGGGAAATGGCCGAAGGAGGCGGCGCCCCGGCCCCTTCTTTTTCTTCGCCACTGCCCGGCCCTTCCTCCTCCTCCCCCAAGCAGCAGGAGTTCGGCAGGAGGGGGGGAGGAAGGGGGGCAGAGAGCTGTTCCCGCGGCACAGCAGGAGGTCTGTCACGGCACACTAGTGTGCCACGGCACACTGGTTGAGAAAGACTGCCCCAGAGGACAGGATCAGGATCCAAAAGGACCTGAACAGAATGTGGAATCCCTGGATACAGAGACCCAACTGTATTGGCCATTTTTCTGCTTGTGAACCTGTACTTCTGCCTGTGAGGCTGGTTGTCCTGTGGATGAACTTGAACTCCTTGATCATTTGTCTGAAGCGTGTTGACTTGCACTTTCTTCCCCGCACTTTTGCCTGCAGCTGGTTTGTTTTGGTGAAGGTTGGCACCGATCTCCCCGGTTTTATAGCCCAGTTACCAAAGGTACAGATCTCATCCCAGACATCCTTAATCTCTTGGTGGTGACAACATCATTTGGATCTAAAGGTCCCTGATTATACATGCTATTTGTGTGGAACTTGTTTCTAGGTTTGCTTGGCTTGCAAATAAACAGTTTCATCAGCTTGATTTTTTCTTTGTGCCTCTAAGGATTTATTATGGGCAGCTATTGGCCAATTGCTATCGCATCAGTTTTGAATTATGGCAACCCTATGAATGAGGAACCTTCAAGACAAGCTGTTAATAGTCTGCTCAGGTCTTGCAAACATTAAACAATTGCTTTCTTTTGGATTTATCTATCCATCAGCAATACAACCTTCCTTTTTTCTACCGTGCATTATGGTGCAACCCCAGTATCCACAGGATTGGTACCTGCAGTTTCATTTATCCATGTCCAACAAAATATGTCCTCTTTAGGCATTTTCTATGTCTTCCAGAATGGCTCTATGGCAGGGGTGCTCACACTTTTTCAGCATGCGAGCTACTTATAAAACAACCAAGTCCAATCCAACCTCCTTCTGCCATAAGGGAAAAACACAATCAAAGCATACCTCACAGATGGCCATTCAACCTCTGATAATAATAATAACAATGGTTTCCTAGAATAGGAGGAGACCTCCAAGGGCCATCCAGTCCAACCTCCTTCTGCACCTGGGCAGCGTCGGGAGTCTGCGGGGTGGGACTGAGCCTTCCTCCTGCCCTGCATGCGATCTACCAGGACGCCCTACGCGATCTACCAGTAGATCGCGATCTACCTAATGAGCACTCCTGCTCTATGGTATTCACTATCCAAGTGCCCTTTATTTCAATAGGACTCACTATTATCCTTAGTTTCATGTATCCGTGCGAAGACGGGGAACATATTCCCCATGGATATGGGGGCCAAACTGTGTTGTCTTTCTATTAAGTCATGACATCTCATGACCTATCCAAAGTATGGCAGATTCTCATTTAGATTCTTACTGTTGGTTGAGCCTTTATCCGGAATGCTTTGCAGATATGAAAAAAGCATGGATAACCCTTTCCATATTAAATTACTAGCTGAACCCGGCACGCGTTGCTGTGCCATGTCTCTCTCTCTGTCTCTCAGTCTATCTCTCTCTGTGTCTCTCTTTCTCTCTCCTTATCTACCTCTCTCTCTCTCTCTATAACTTCCTGTGTCTGTCTCTCTCTCTCTCTCTATCCCTATCCTTATCTATCACTGTCTCTCTCTCTGTATATTATTCTCCATCACACACTCTCTCTATCACTCGCTTTCTCTGTGTCTATCTCTCTGTACTCACTCTGTCTGTATCACCCAATCTTTCTCTATCTATCACTCACTCTCTCTATCCCTATCTATCACTCCCTCCCTCCCTCTATATTTCCCCCCTCTCTGTCTCACTCTCTCATTCCCCCCTCTCTCCTCCTTCCCCCCCTCTCACTCTCTCACTGCCCCTTCTCTCTCTGTCGTAGTCTCTCATTCCCCCCCTCTCTCATACCCTCTCACTCTCTCTCTCTCATTTCCCCCCTCTTTATATTCCTCTCTCTTTCTCTCTCAGTCTTTAACCCCCCCCCTCTCTATCTTTCTCACTCTCTCTGTATCACTCAGCTTCTCTCTCTCCGCCCGGGTGGTGCGGCCTGTGTCGTGGCCCCCTCCTCCTCTGCCGCCTCGGCCTCCTCGCCCGTCTCCCTGCCGTTCCCGGCCTTGGCCTGCTCGGGCGCCACCGGACCACCTGGGAAGCGGCGGGAGGCGGAAGAGCCAGCCACAATACCGGCCACACCTCCTGGGTCCAGCCGCGGCCCCCGGGGCTGACAGCCCCTCGACAACGCTGGAGGACGCCTAAGAGGAAGCACAGGAGCCAGGAACGGCGCCGCCCGCACATTCCCCATCCCGGAACAGCCCTGGGGTGCCGAACTACACTTCCCAGAAACCTCCGCGGCCGGAAGTAGCCCAGCGTGGCCTTTTGGGAAGTGTAGTTCGGCGCCCCAGAGCTGCTCCGAGATGGGGGACGTGCGGGCGCCGCCGTTCCTGACTCCTGTGCTTCCTCTTAAGCGTCCTGCAGCATTGTCGAGGGGCTGCCAGCCCCGGGGGCCGCGACTGGACCCAGGAGGTGTGGGGCGGTGTTGTGGCCGGCTCTTCCGCGGCCTCCTCGCTAGCTTCCCAGGTGGTTCCGGTGGTGCCCGAGCGGGCAGAATTGACGAGAAGCAACTGGAAAAGCTTACCCCATATGAGGATTTAAAGATCAAACTGCACAAGCCCATCAAGAGGATCCCAGTGCTGATCGGTACACTGGGTGCAGTGCCTCAAGATCTTAGCCTGCCCTTAAAAACAGCCGGCACTGTCAAAATTACTGTCAGCTGCAAAAGGCCACCCACTCAGATCTGCATGCATTATTTGCCGATACATCAAACAGTCCTAGACACTTGGGAAGTGTCCGACGTGTGATTCAATACAAAAAGCTAGCAGAGTGATCTTGTTTGCTGTGGACTCACCTTGTTATATATCAATGATGATGATGATTATGGTGATGATGATGATAATAATAACAGGGGATTTTTGGATTCTGTGTCGTGCAAGGAATGAGTTATTCATATCATGATCTGATCACCATGCTCAATATATCCCATATGCATGGGGGTATTGGGAGAACGATACAAAAGGTTTGCTAGGGTAGACCCTCTCTCACTCAGACTCAGCCCCCCCAATCAAACTCACACACACCCCCAATCAAAATCCTGCTTACGGTACTGGCTCATAGGTTTATTAATCTTTCCAATGATCTGTTTTGCTTGGGCGTTTCTTTATGCTTGTTTTTGTTATTTTAAGGTTTGGATTTTGGCTCATGGCTCTTGACCTTGTACACTATAGTCCTTCTTTTTAAGCAGAGCACGTGAATCCCCATCTCTTAGGTGGATGTGACCTCTACTGGGTCAGCATGTGAAAAATGTTAAAATATCTTTCTCTTGGGATCGTGATTGTAGGGAAGTGTTTTGGTTTGTTACCGACTCTTCTTTCCAACACCGAGAGCTCGAATAGTTAAATTGTATGCAGAAAAACTGGAAAAACACCCACATTCCTAATTTGTACTCTCACAAGAGCTGGATGTCCCGTGAAACCAACCACATTGTTGGAACAACAGTTGCCGTTTCAGCATTCGTGATAAATGGCTTAGATAATCTATCTCAAAGGAGGAGGAGATTGGAGGCGGTCATCGGGTTAGATATTACTTTTCTCCCAGCGCCAACTTCTTGCATAACGGAGCCCAATATAACCTTTTGGCTCAAATTGGGAAGAGCTTCAAGGCTAAGCCTGGTCCAAGGTCTTCAACTGTTAGGATAGAGATGGGATGGGCATGATTCTCCCAATGTTGTCACACTGTAGCTTCCAGAATCCCTCACCATTCATGGAAGCTGGGATTCGGAAAGCTTCTACTGGCCTTCTATCAAATATCCCAAATTGCACCAGTAGATTGGGTTTTATCTTCTTCTGTCCATTCTGTATCTTCATGGTATACCTGTATATTGCTTTCACGCTTCAAGGACGGTCTTGGATTATACAAAGAGTCTTAAATCCAGTTGTAAACCTCAGCTAGATTATGGTTGTCTCTCTACATTAGCAGTTTCTTGATTTGCTGGTTTGGACGTGTATCCCAAACCCCAGTGAATGGGGAAGGCTGACTGTCCCATTTCTTTTTAAATGGCATTTGTAAATCCCATTGATTCGGTGAATCTAGTTTAGAAAATAGATTTAAGCCTTAAACATGCAATATGGGGAGAGGCCTTTGGGCAACCTTACATGAGTCTTTCCAGTAAATAAAGCAAGGCATTTCCCCATCCGGCTAACTCTTAACAACCAAAGAACAATTCTATATTACATTCCAGTTCTGTTTACCCATCTATAGCCATAGTTGTCAATCATCTGTGTATCTCTCTCAACAATCACAGAGCAGTTTTATTTAGCCACTCCAGAGCTACCCAATTATCTATCTGTCTCTTAACAACCAGAGAGCAATTTTATTTAGCCATTCCAGATCTATTTATTTATTTATTTTATTTACAGTATTTATATTCTGTCCTTCTCACCCCAAAGGGGACTCAGGGCAGATTACAACACACATACACGGCAAACATGAAATGCCGTTAAACAGACAGGACAGACAACAGATAGAGGTATAGGTCAGCATTTTTCCCAACTTCAGTGTCTTGGAGCCGCTCTGAGACCCCCCCCCCCGGGGGGGTTGAAAAGGGCGCGTTAAAAATGCTGTAAATAAATAAATAAAATTGGAGGTTGTGCTCGATTCTGGCCACTGGGGCTGCGGTTGCTCCGTCCTCTATGACGGAGAGCTCTTGATCACGGACTTCCTTCTTCCTTTGATCGCTGACATTTTCTGGTATTTCCTTTATGGTGCCGTAAAACACCTCCCAGCTTAAACGGTGCCTGGCCTTTCTGCTGTGCCTTTGGAGAGTAGTTATTTAATTTCTACCATTGCTCTGCTCAATGCCCCTGCTCTTGGAGTCCATCCGCCCTCCCCCATAAAGGATGTTTTTCCCCATAAAGGATGCTATTCTGCTTATCTCACCCTGAGTTTTTAACACTTTATATGTGAGCCTGTGGCCCACCCTGTCTTTGTGATTTTAGATATCTAGTTGTATATTGTTTATTTATATGTATGTATTTTATTGTGTTTATTGCTGATGTTTTTGATTTGATTTTATTGTAATTTGTTGTTTGGGCTTGGCCTCATGTGAGCTGCCCCAAGTCCCCATTGGGGAGATGGGGCGGGGTACAAATAAAGATTATTATTATTATTATTTTACTCACATCTGTTTTCGAACTACTTAGGTGGACAGTAAACTGGGCTGAAGGTTGGGTGCTCACCCCGACCCAGTCTTCAAACTGCCAGCCTTTAGATTGATAAGATCTATTGCTACTGGTGATTAACCAGCTGTGCTAAAGCCTGGCCCTATCTATCCATAATTTTTTTAACAACCAGAGAGCAATTCTATTTTACCATTCCAGGTCTATCGAAATGCCTGCCTGCCTGTTTGCCCATCCATCCAGCCAACCATAGAGCAATTCTATTTTACAATTCCAGATTTATCTTTCTGTCTGTCCATCCAACCAAGCTGAGAGCAATTCTGCTTAGCCAGTCCATCAGTTGCTTTCTGTGTTGCTGAGATTCAAAAGCCCAAGTAACTGGCAGGAATGAAACAATACAGGGCTTGAGAACCTTCAGGCATGAAAGCTGAGCTTCACAACAAAGATCAAGTTACTTTTCCTACTCAGATGACTTTTCCTTGCCTTGCTCTCTGTTGTATTGCTCAGGTGAGCTGTGTTCGCTCCAAGTGCTGTTTTATGCACAATAATGTTTTAAAATCTCTTGGTGCATGAAACAGAAGTATACTGTATGCACATTGAACCATCAGAGAGCAAAGAGGTCACTATCTCAACCACCCATGCCGGCAATTTTGGAGTATTTCAGATTTTGGAATTCTGGATAAGGGATACTTAACCTGTATCGTGTATGGACCACTCTATATTTTATCAGGTCCTTTACATTCCATTTGAAGTAACATTTGCATTTTGCTCTCTTCTTCTCCCCAGCTGGTTAAAACACACAACTTGATGACCAACCGGAACTACATCTTCGGCTACCATCCTCATGGGATCATGGGACTGGGTGCCTTCTGCAACTTCAGTACGGAGGCAACGGGCGTGGGCCAGAAGTTCCCTGGGATCCGGCCATACCTTGCTACACTGGCTGGGAACTTCCGAATGCCCATTTTGAGGGACTACTTAATGTCCGGAGGTAAGGAGTCCACAACCAGTGTGCAGAAACCGAACTCAAAAACCGAACTCAATCAGGTCTTGTATGTGTGCATACCTTGAAGCCACAGAGGTATTTTGTCCAGTTTCTTCCTCTGAAATCAAGCCTACAGCACATGGTGTTCCTTGGTGGTCTCCCATCCAATTATTAGAGAGCTTCTTTGAGTCCCTTTGGGGAAATAAGGTAAAGGGAATGTGGCGCAGCTGGCTGGGTGTCAGCTGCATAACATCTCTACTGGCCAGAAGGTCATGAGTGAAAGGCCTGTCCGGGTCAGGGTGAGCTCTCGACTAAATTGTGTAGCTTGTTGTTAACCTTTACAACTCGAAAGACCGTTGCATTAGTCAAGTAGGAAATTTAGGTACTACTTTGTGGGGAGGCTAAATTTAACTGATTTCTGGAATGTTAAATTGCCTCTATGTCTGTCTATATATGTAGTATGTCAATGGCATTGAATGTTTGCCTGTATATCTGCATTGTGATCCGCCCTGAGTCCCCTGCGGGACGAGAAGGGCGGAATATAAATGACGTAAATAAATAATAAATAAATAAATTCCCCTTGACATTAAGCCTCGTCGAGTCCGACTCTGCGGGGTGGTGCTCATCTCCATTTCTATAGCCAGCATTGTCCATAGATGCCTCCTAGGTCATGTGGCCAACATGACTGCATGGAGCACTGTTAGCTTCCTATTGAAGCTGTACCTAGTGATCTACTCACATTTACATGTTTTCGAACTGCTAGGTTGGCAGAAGCTGGGGCTAACAGTGGGAGCTCACCCTGCTCCCCGGATTTGAACTACCAACTTTTTGGTCAGCAAGTTCAGCAGCTCAGCAGTTTAACCCACCAGGGGCTAAATAAATATAAATAAATTTAAAAAACAGGGTATAATAATAATAATAATAATAATAGACTCCAGATAGGATCTACAGCCAGAAATGATTTTAGAAGGCTTCTAGCTGTTGGATAATTTTCTACCCTTCCAACACTTTATCGAACTTCTGGCTATGCAGCAGAAGTGAGTACAGATACTCTTAGTAACTCTGAAGTACATTAAACAAACATCAGGAATTGTCTTCATTCCAACCAGGAAGGCTTTTTGTCTTTACAGTTCCATAAACCAAAATATACACAGTTTGTACAATATATACAGTCTCTCCTCCTCCTACTTGCCGTATAATCTTTACTGTGTTTTCAGTCTCAAAGAAACATTTGATCCACAAGTTCAGAGAATCAGATCAAACACTCCACTACAACAAAGTCCACAAGTTCTATCATTGGGAAGCCCCAAACAGCCCATAATCCTTGGGAAGCCCACATGATGTGGTAGCTAGCTTCATTTATATTCCCCTTAACCAATCACAGGCTGCATTACATCATCCCCGCTGCATTCTATTCTTAATTGCTTATACATTAATACTACTACTAATTATTATAATACCATAAGGTGACAGTCAAATTAAATGTATTGTCAAAGGCTTTCATGGCTGGAATCACTGGGTTGTAGGTTTTCCAGGCTGTATGGCCATGTTCTAGAAGCATTCTCTCCTGACGTTTCGCCTGCATCTATGGCAGGCATCCTCAGAGGTTGTGAGGTCTGTTGGAACTAGGACAGGGGTGCCCACACTTTTTCAGCACGCAAGCTACTTATAATAAAACCAAGTCAGGAAGATCTACCTACCTCCTCAAAGCTGGGGCGGAGGGGGGGCGGGCTTGGTGTGGCCTGGCTCCGCCCCCTCTGGCTTCAGCTCTACCAGCAGCTGCTACAGGCTTGAGGATGGCAGTACCAAGCCTGCCTTGTGCTAGCTATGCCACCACTGGCTTAGCATTGCCATCCTCAAGCCTGGAGAAGCTGCTGGTAGAGCGGAAGCCAGAGGGGGGGCGGAGCCAGGCTGCACCAAGCCGGAGAAGCTGCTGGGAGTGCCGAAGCCAGGGGAGGGGCGGGGTTTGGCGCGGCCTGGCTCTGCCCCCTCTGAGAAGCGCCCCGTCCGGCTGGGATCAACCTCCTTTGGTCCCGGGATCGACTGGTTGATCGGGATCGACTGGTCGATCGCGATCAACTTCCTGGGCAGCCCTGAACTAGGAAAATTGGGTTTATATATCTGTGGAATGATGTCCAAGGTGGGAGAAAGAAGTCTTGTCTCTTGGAGGTAGGTGTGAATGTTTCAATTGGCTACCTTGATTGGCATTTGATGGCCTGACAGTTTTTAAGTGGGGCTTGTTACTGCCTGGGGGAATCCTTTGTTGAGTGGTGATTAGCTGTTCCTGATTGTTTCTTGTCTGGAGTTGCCCTGTGTTTGAGTGTTGTTATTTATTTACTGTTATATTTTTAGAGTTTTTAAAATACTGGTAGACAGATTTCGTTCATTGTCATGGTTTCTTCCTTTCTGTTGAACTCCAGACAAGAAACAATCATGGACAGCTAATCTCTCAACAAAGGATTTCCCCAGGCAGTAACAAGCAACACCTTAAAAAAACAACAGGAAAAACTCAGCCATTTTCAAAACCAAACTGCAAAGGCTCTGGCATAAACCAGTACAGGTGGTCCCCGTGGTAATGGGCACACTGGGTGCCATGCCAAAAGATCTCAGCCGGCATTTGGAAACAATAAACATGGACAAATTCACAATCTGTCAACTGCAAAAGGCCACCTGACTTGGATCTGCGCACATCATTTGAAAATACATCACACAGTCCTTAACGCTTGGGAAGTGTTTGACTTGTGATTTTGTGATACGGAATCCAGCATATCGATCTCATTTGCTGTGACATAATGTGTTTTTGTGTCAGTAAAATAATAAATAAATAAATGATAAACTTTAGTTATATACCACCCCCCTCTCCAAAAGGACTTCAGGCGTCTTACATTCATTACTGTGTGATTTACTCAGCATTTCTGTGCTGCTTAGTCACTCCTGACTTCACAATTAACCATGAATCTGCCAGGTAGTTCATCAAACTCTAACACAGTGTTTCCCAACCAGTGTGCTGTGGCACACTAGTGTGCCGTGAGCGATCATCAGGTGTGCCGTGGGAAATTGGAACCTCCAAATACCCTTTCTTCCCCCTCCTGCCAAACATAGAAAACAAACAACAACAACATAACATAACATTGTTTGAGTCCACAGTGCTCTCTGGGTGCAAGTGAACTACAACTTCCAAACTCAAGGTCAATTCCCAAGCAAACCCTTTCAGTACTTTCTGTTGGTAATGAGAGTTCAATATGCCAAGTTTGGTTCCGTTCCATTGTTGCAAGAGTTCAGGATGCTCTTTGATTGTGTGTTAACTATAAATCCCAGAAACTGGAACTCCCAAATGTCAAGGTCTATTTTCCCCAAACTCCATCTGTGTTTACATTTGGGCATATTGAGTATTCATGCCAAGTTTGGTCCTGATCCAACATTGTTTGAGTCCACGGTGCTCTCTGGATATAGGTGAACTACAACTCCAAAACTCAAGGTCAATGCCCACCAAACTCTTATAGTATTTTCTCTTGGTTATGGGAGTTCTTTGTGGGAAGTTCGATTCCATTCCATCATTGGTGGAGTTCAGAATGCTCTTCGCTTGCTGGTGAACTCCCAGCTGTTGAGCAAGACCTTCGTGCGTGTCTTTCTGCCATTCCTGCCAGGATATCTATGTTGTGTTCATCAAAACAGGCCCAGGTTTCACACAGTGTATAAATACATTTTAAAACATATTAACTATATGTATTACTGTGTTAGAGTGTCATTTTGTGTCATTTTGGTTGGTGGCGTGCCCCAGGATTTTGTAAATGTAAAAAATGTGCCGCGGCTCAAAAAAGGTTGAAAAACACTGCTCTAACAGTAGCTGGAGAGGGAATGCTTAGCTTCCTTCCATATGTTCACTTCTCCATCCCCTTGAAGTCTTGTACACAATTGCAAATTCATCACTCTTGATGAGACACTTAGGGTGCATCTACACTGTAGAATTAATGCAGTTTGACACCACTTTAACTGCCACGGCCCAAGGCTGTGGAATCAGAGTAGTAATTTCACCGGGTTGTTAATCTATTTTTCCAACGAGTCCTGGTGCCTCACTGAACTGAACATCCCAAGCTTCCCTAACACTGAACTATTCCAGTTGAAGTGGTGTCAAGAATACGTTGTATTCTTGTATTATTATTATTATTCTGCAATGTTGCAACACCCTTAAAAAGAAATCTTTAACTTTTGTTTTAGCAATTTTTTTCAGCCACTTTTGAGTGGCACGTCAGAAGAAAAATGAGATGTGAATACGTTGTTGTAAAGGTTATATTTATTTATTTATTTATTTACAGTATGTATATTCTGCCCTTCTCACCCCGCAGTAGACTCAGGGCGGATTACAATGTACATATACGTGGCAAACATTCAATGCCATAGACACACAACATATATAGACAGACACTCAGAGGCTATTTAACATTCCAGCTTCGGGCCACTAGGGGAGCTGTCGCTTCCTCATAATTGCATACTTCCTGGAGATTTTTATGGCCTTGTAAATCTTTTCTGCACAATGCTCAGGTATTTGCCCGGTAAACCGCGACAGCATAGACTTCATCCTCTCCAAGAACGGGACCGGGAACGCCATTGTGATCGTGGTGGGGGGCGCAGCCGAGTCTCTGAACTGCACGCCGGGCAAGAACTCTGTCACCCTCAAGAACCGGAAAGGATTTGTGAAGCTGGCATTACGACACGGGTAAGAAGAGGACAATGCCTTCCTGATGAAACCCTTAGACCAGGCATGGGCCAACTTTGGCCCTCCATGTGTTTTGGACTTCAACTCCCACAATTCCTAACAGCCGGTAGGCTGTTAGGAATTGTGGGAATTTGGGTCCAAAACACATGGAGGGCCAAAGTTGGCCCATGCCTGGTCTAAGCTCTGGTACGGCAAAAAACAAGATAGCATTTTACTTCTCCAAACCTGCTCCATAATTGTAATTATTGTTTTTTCTAGGTATTTATGACCTCAGCTCCCACAAACCTCAGCCAGTTTGACTGACAATGAGATATTCTGGGAGCTGTAGTCCAAAATTAATGGAGGAACAAAAGATGGGAACCGCGGCCCTAGAAGGATATCTAGGGAACGAAAAACCAAACAGTTTCCCCACTTTTTTTTGTGTCAGGAGAGACTTGAGAAACTGCAAGTTGCTTCTGTTGTGAAATAATTGGCCGGCTGCAAGTACGTTGCCCAGGGGACACCCGGATGTTTTACCATCCTTGTGGGAGGCTTCTCTCATGTCCCCGCATGGGAAGCTGGAGCTGACAGAGGGAGCTCATCCATGGTCTCTCCATTTTCGGACCTGTGACCAGTGTGCAACTTGGGGCTCCTAGTTTTCACATTGAGAGTGTTTAGTTGGCAATATATGCAGAAAATTCCAGCAGGGCTTGGAGAACTATTGCTACCTGGTGGAATCAGATGGAACTACAATGAATGAAATAATAATAATAAAAACACACGTTGAGCATCCCACATCCAGAACTCCTAAATTTTAAATACTGCACTCCCAAATTATTATTATTATTGTTATTATTATTATCTTTATGCCTGACTATATATCTCCCAAAGGAGACTCAAAGAAGCTTCCAAAAGTGTCCACATAGGTGCCTGGGGGTCCTTCCAGACAGGCCCTATATCCCAGGATCAGATCCCATGTTTTCTGCTCATCCCAGATTATCTGGCAGTATGGACTCATATAATCCAGTTTAAAGCAGGAAACATGGGGTCTGATCCTGGGATATAAGGCCTGTCTGGAAGATCCCTGGGAATAGTTGCCCCCTTCCTTTCTGATGGCTGAATAAGCTTCAAGTTTCTTTGATGCACAAAAGTTTTATTTATTTATTTATTTATTTATTTGCAGCGTTTTTACCCTGCCCTTCTCAACCCCTGAGCGGCTTACAAAGGCAGTCCAATGCCACAAACAATGCAATATAAACCATAAATACAAGTTAAACAATAGCAGTAAGATTAAAACAATGCGAGCAACAATTAAATTAGAACAATACTCCATCCACAGTTCCGAATTGATAAGAACAATAAGCCATATCCTCAAATCTGTCGCCATCAATAATCCATTTCCAGTCAAGATGTTGCTTAAGCTATTGTGCAAAAGGCCTGGTCCCAATACCAAGATTTTAATTTCTTCCTAAATGCCAGGAGGGATGGGGTCAATCGAATTTTGCTCGGAAGCGCGTTCCACAAGCGGGAAGCCACAGCTGAGAAGGCCCTGTCCCCCGTCCTGGCCAGCCGCATTTGAGATGCTTGTGGGAGCGAGAGCAGGGCCTGGTTGTGGGGGTCGGAAGATCTTAAAGAGATCCCGGGGAGGGATGTAGGGGCAGATGTGCTCCAACAAGTAAGCTGGGCCAGAACCGTATAGAGCTTTGTAGGTCAGAACCAGCACTTTGAATTGAAAGATATTGCATATAAATACCTCTGTGTCTATATAATCATCATCATCATCTTTATTTATATACCGCTCTATTTATTTATATACCGTTTTAATCTGCTGTTTTATTCGGCGCTTGTGAGCTGCCCGAGCCTCCCGGGAGTGGCGGCATAGAAGCCCAACAATAAATAAATATAAATAAATAAAATAAAATCTTCCTGGGGGGACTCAGGGCGGTTTCCAAACAACAACATCAAAACATACAGAGTCACAACATGATCAAAAAAATAACAGTAACAGCAACATAAGCATGGAAATACCCAACAACTCATCAGTCTTAAAAGAAAAAGTCCTGCCTGCTCTTCATGTCTATTTGTTAGGGCATGGGAAAGCAATGGGTCAGAACAATTAAAAGGCTGGGTCAAGACTGATACAAATTGAAATAAAATGAGACCAGCATTTGGGTACAGTAAGATGTATATAAAACATGACTGACTCTCATGCTTAGATTTGGCTCCTATCTCCAAAACATCTCATTATGCACATATTTATAAATTGGGTATTTCAAAATCCGGAATGCTTTCGGTTTCAGGCTTTTCAAACAAGAGATATTTAACGTGTATGTCGAAACCCCCACAGATGGCTCAAAGACACGCCAAGCTAGTAAAAAGTATGTACAGTTTATTTAAACAAAAACATAGCCACAGTCCGGCATTCAAAAACCCACCCACAAAACCTAAAACAAAACAGATAAGACGTCCGTCTTCAGAAGTCCTTGAGCTTTCCTTCGGCTTGAAGTCTGTGATGATGCGAAGACCCGTCTCAGAAAAGGAAAGGAAGAGTGCTTCTCCAATTCCAGGAGCTAAGTATACAAACAAACACATAAAAGCCCCCGCATCCCACAGCAAACTCCCCTCCACCCATATACGATACCAATTAAGGGACAGACACTCACAGCAACACAGGAAAAGCCCAAACGAAACGCGGTAGTCACTAAACATAAAAACACACATTAAAACCCCAAACCCCAACATACAACATTTTCAGCTAGAGCTGCCATGGCAGCTCCCAGAACCCAGCATGGAAAACAGCCCAATACTCACAGCTTGCTGGGAATCAGGAACTGCGATACAAGAAACAAGAGCACCAAATACACGAACCAGCAACCCACCAGCAACACCTTGGCCGACCGCAGAGTCCCAAATCCCCAGGCCTTACTTTAATACCCTTACAAATCAGAGTCATCAGACTCCCCACCCAACTCTGCCCCATTCCCCTCAGCTGCAGCACTGGGTGTGTTCCTCCAATCTTCCCACCTTTGCTGAGCAGTTAAAGGACCCCAGTCCGATTCACCATCCCCACTAGGCCAAGCAAGGTCACTCGAAAAGCCAAAAAAGGAGCTTTCGCTGGACTCAGCATTTATCACATCCCTGACATCTTGCACCAGTGCTGAGTCCAGCTCGGTATCACTCTCTTCTGAAGGCAACTCTACATCAAACCCCTCAAAAGTATCATCACTGGTAGGCTCCCTAAGTATTTGTCGGACCTTTCTCCTGTGCTCTGCCTCTTCCAAACTCTCAGCACTTGCAGCCCTTTTCCTCCCAGCTGCAGTCAGTCCGCCTAAACCTCCCTCTTCCAGTGACATATCCAACACAGAACCCTCCTCCGAGTTACTACCTGTAGCAACTACAGGCTCAGTTTGCTCAACTACAACAGTGTATAAGTCAGCTTTGTGTGTCCTCTACTTCAACAAGCTGTATTCCAAAAAAGGAGTAATTTTCTTCGCTGTGTCCAAACTGTTTTAGCATTTTGGAAGGAAGGAAGGTGCTGAGAACGGGATTATTTCCATTTTTCAGAGCGGATCTGGTGCCCATTTACTCCTTTGGCGAGAACGAGGTCTATGAGCAGGTGATCTTTGAAGAAGGCTCCTGGGGCAGGTGGGTGCAGAAGAAGTTCCAGAAATACATCGGCTTTGCTCCCTGTGTCTTCCACGGACGGGGCCTCTTCTCCTCCACCAGCTGGGGCTTGGTGCCATATTCCAAACCCATAACTACTGTCGGTAAGACTTCCCCAACCCCTGAGTATATATTATGATTGCAGCATGCCTCTGATCTACTTACTAAGCTTGTAATGTCATCAATGAGGGGGTTAAAGCGCTGGCTGCTGAACTTGTTGACTGAAAGATCGCAGGTTCGAGTCCGGGCAGCGGGGCGAGTATCTTAAGGTTCTATAAGATACTGATGCTTAGAATACACTTTGTGATATCGACCAGGCTATGAGTAGATTGGACTGAAAGCAGTGCTCGGACTTGGTAGATCTTTTGGGCAAAGTCATTGTTTGTTGTCTTGTTTGCTTTCCTGATCAGTTTCAGTGCTCATTCCAGCTCCATGTTGGGTGATGTAGTAGGGATATTTGGATACAACAATCTGAAATGCACCAGTAAGAGCAGACCTTTCCATAGATTTCATGTTACAGACATACTTTTTAGACAGGCATCATTTTGTGACACTGTAGTTCCATTTTGCTAGCCAACCAGAAGTTAAACCAACCCTTTACAAGAGAAACGGACACATAAATAAATTGTAATAACTAAATGTATGGAGACACCATGTATCTTATGAAAACCTTTCATTTATATTTTTCAAAAATATATATTTATTGCTTCGTTCACGTAGACTTAGGGCAGCATTTCTCAACCTGGGGACGGGACACCTGAGGGAAGGTTACGAGGGGGTCTCAGAGGGGTCACCAAAGACCACCAGAAAACACAATATGGGATGTTTGGCCCAATTCTATCCTTGGTTGGGTTCAGAATGCTATTTGATTGTAGGTGAACTACAAACCACAGCAACTACAACTCCCAAATGTCAAGGTCCATTTACCCCAATATCCACCAGTGTTCACATTTGGGCATATTGCATATTCGTGCCAAGTTTGGTCCAGATCCATCATTGTTTGAGGCCCCAGTGCTCTCTAGATGTAGGTGAACTACAACTCCAAAACTCAAGGTCAATGCCCACTAAACCCTTCCAGTATTTTCTCTTGGCCATGGGAGTTCTGTGTGCCAAGTTTGGTTCAATTCCATTGTTGGTGGGGTTCAAAGTGCTCTTTGATTGTAGGTTAACTATAAATCCCAGCAACTACAATTCCCAAATGACAAAATCAATCCCCTCCAACCCCAACAGTATTTAAATTTGGGCATATTGGGTATTTGTGCCAAATTTGGTCCAGTGAATGAAAATACGTCCTGCATATGAGATATTTACATTACGATTCATAACAGTAGCAAAGTTACAGTTATGAAATATCAAGGAAAATAATTGCATGGTTGAGGGTCACCACAACATAAGGAACTGTATTAACTTAGGGATTTAGGGGTTGCAGCATTAGGAACGTTGAGAACCACTGCCTTAGGGATTTCTTATTTTGTTTGTGCGACACACCTACACAGTGCCGCCGACACACCGCTTTGAAAGCTCAATGTTAGAGGAAGACTGTTTGAGGATATTAGACTGCATCTTGTTCAACGTTTCCCTTATTTTCCCTTTTTCCCCCTTTTCAGTTGGAGAGCCCATCACCATTCCCAAAATCGAAAATCCAAGCCAGAAGGAAATAGACTTTTATCACAGCCTCTACATGAACTCTCTGATTAAACTTTTCGACAAGTACAAGACAAAGTTTGGCCTGCCAGAAACAGAGGTCTTGGAAGTCAATTGATGGGCACCAGAGACGATCCTTCGCTCTTGCGTTTTCGGCGGCAAAAAAAAACCGCTTGGCAAAGAGACACTTTTTTTCGCCTGCTGGAATCCAAGTTGTGTTCTTTTTTGTTCGGTCTCTTCTTGTCTGTGAACCGGGGAAGTGAGCATGGAAGTGTGCGTCGATTTTTTAAAAGGACAAAAGGAAAATACGTTTGTCTAAATATTGAAAATGTTAGACCTCTCTAGGAAGGTTTTATTTTTCTGTTTCTTTGCGTTTTCTGCTCATGTCGGTGACACGACACTTCTCCCCACGTTGTCCTTTTGAATGGGAAGAGACCACAAGGCACTGAGTTGCCCTTTGAAATGGCCATTTGGGGTCGAAAACAGAACCCTTTTGAGCTAGAAACAGAGCAGCTCAAAAATGAAGGAAGCTACCTTCTTTTGATTCTGGCCATTGATTGACCACTGCTGGCTTGGGATCCCCAGGAGGCCTTTCTCGGGTTTGTCAGCCTGAGACCCTATTAGCCTGGGGTCATTTGGGACCAAGCCTGGAAGCTTCTGCAGACAAGGCATGTATTCTGCCCTTGAGGGATGCCCTTCCTAGTCAATTGATAGTGAAACCTGTTTCACCCTGGTTTGTGGAACAAAGCACTTATCTGGGCTGGAGTTTGATTGGCCGGCCTTGATGAAGCAGGCATTGTGTGCAGTGCCATTCTCTAGTGGCAATAAGTAATAATATAAGAAATCGTATACGTTGTATAAGTTGAAATTCAGTCGGTTGTCCCGATCCATGGAGCCAACAAACCATGGCTCCTCCTTCAGGCTCCCGTTTTGTAGTTCCACAGGCTCCCCCTAGCACTCATTTGACATATTCGCCATTTTATATAAGGGTTGCCATTTTGTTCTGCCATTGTATGTAATGGGAGTTGAGCCTCCGCTGATTTTGGTCTCGATGGGGATCTTGCAACAAAGCCCCAGCAAATATCAAAGACCTACCGTAAAGCTGTAAGCAGTTCTCTCCAGGCCCGGATCAACGTTTTGTGGCGTCCTAGGCCACACTCTGTAAGTGCTGCCCCTGGGGGGGGGGGCACGAGTGAGAAGGAGCCGGGGGGAAGTCCCGCCCATAGGGCGTCTGACATGGCTTCCCCCCACTGCCTCCTCGCTGACACGGGTGCCCCTCCTTCCTTCACTGAAGGAAGTAGTGGCGCCCGCCCACATGAGCGTGGAGGAGGTGGGGGGGAGCCACGTCAGACGCCCTAGGGGCGGCAGGACTTCCCCCTGGCTCCTCGCGCGGGCGGGCACCGTTCCTTCCTTCAGTGAAGGAAGGAGGGGCTGAGCCAGCACGAGACAGAAGGAGCCGGGGGGAAGTCCCACCCCTAGGGCGTCTGACGTGGCTTCCCCCGCCTCCTCCTCACTCGCGCAGGCCCCGCCCCTCCTTCCTTCACTGCGTAGGCGCAGAAGCAAGTGCCCAAAATTGGATTAAAATATTTTTTTCAATTTTGGGGGGTCCGGATCTGCTGCCTCCCCATGGCTGCCGCCCTAGGCCATGGCCTAGGGTGGCCTTATGGGTAATCTGGTCCTGGTTCTTTCCTCTCCACAGCCTGCACTAGCCGTGACATTGTCCTTGCCATTCCAGCGGTAATTTTGCATGGAAGCTGGACCCATTGGGCTGCAATCAAATCATACACCTACAAGTGGAAAACACTAGAGCCACCGGTGGTGCAGCGGATTAAACCCTTGTGCCAGCAGGACTGATGACCAACAGGTTGGAGGTTTGAATCCGGGGAGCGTGAGAATGAGCTCCCTCTGTCAGCTCCAGCTCCCCATGTGGGGACATAACAGAAGCTTCTCACAAGAATGATAAAATATCAAAACATACAGGCATCCCTGGGCAACGTCCTTGGAGGCGGCTAATTCTCTCACTAGAGGAACTGGGGTGAGTTGCACAAGCAACTTTAAACCAAACACTAGTATGAACTAAATAAAGATTATGTAACACATTCAATGGTATGCAAACTTGTTACTATAATGTCTTAATATCAATATATATAACATTCACAAACAATATGTGCAAGCATCTATGAGCCTACCGGTACCCATCAGTATGTAACTCAGTCCTCATGTATGGTGGAACAATAAAGTCCGGATAATCCAATGTTATTGATCAATCCATGAGCCTCCGTGATATCAGATCAACCCGATGTCGGCCGAGTACATTATGTTGTGTTGGGTTTTAAACATCAATACCAGTGGTTGGAAGTGACACCCCACATCGGGTTGATCTGAGGTTGCTTTGAATATGTCATTGAGACAGAGATATTTTATTTCTTCCTTTTGCCTCCGATGTGGATTAATCCCGTGAATGCCGAATGTGGCTCTGATACATCACGTTGGAAATCTCCTTCTCATACAAACTTTCCTGTGCATCCCAGTCTAGATACCCCCCACCTTATGAACTTACCTTTGAACCCCTGGATTGAACTATTGAGACTGTGGATGATATCACGGAGGCTCATGGATTGATCAATAACATTGGATTATCTGGACTTTATTGTTCTACCATCCATGAGGACTGAGTTACATACTGATGGGTACCGGTAGGCTCATAGATGCTTGCACATATTGTTTGTGAATGTTATATATATATTGATATTAAGACATTATAGTAATAAGTTTGCATACCATTGAATGTGTTACATAATCTTTATTTAGTTCGTACTAGTGTTTGGTTTAAAGTGGCTAATTCTCTCACACCAGAAGCGATTTGCAGTTTCTCCAGTCGCTCCTGACAGAAAAAAAATGGAAAAACTAAAGTGGATTTAGAGTGGAGCCCCAGCATTTTATCATTTTTGTGTGAGCTGATTACACCATCTCATCTTTCCTTTTGCGTTCACTTTATGGTATAAGGACAGGAAAAAGTGGCATGAAGGGACCCACTAGTGGGTAGGATTAAAGGGAATGGAAATGGAGCATTTTTGTGGGAAATGCAAAAAGAAAAAAAGGAAGCGAAGAAGACTTTCTTTCCATAGGAAAAGGAAGTCCTCTCTCAGCAACCAAGGAGACCAAAGAAAAGGGAACCTTGTTCTTTCCTGACCCCTCCTGGAAGGCTAGAAGCCATGCAGAAATCGACTCTCTGTTCTAATTAGAGGGGGAAAGGAAGTGGTCCCTAGTCCTCATGGTTCCAAAGAAAAGACTAGAATTGCACAGGCACCTTTCTGGGATTGTTTGTTTTGAAATCCAAAGGTTTTTTTTTTTTATAAAAAAAATTCTCCGACTTCATGGAATGCACACTCACTTCTATAGCCACCCTCTTTCAGTGGTACTGTAGTCAATTCTGTTTTACACAATTGATGTTACGTGGCGCAAGGAGATTTCTTTTTGGGAAAAGTCTCCTTGGAAGCACAAGCAATGCAACTTCTCATATATTTTTTTTTCCTCCTGTTTTTTCCACCCCTTTCTTTCTTCACCTCGTTGTACGAATGGGGCTGGGAACCAAAGACCGTGACTGAAGGCAGACCTTGCTCAGTTCATCGCTTTCCTCCATATCCCCATGCTCTCCCTTTCTTCATTGTGATCAGTGGTTCCTAACCTTTTTTTGAGCAGGGACCACTTTGACCAGGAACCACTCTCCAACATTAGTACCAAAAGGGTTACGAATCTGTTTTTGGTCAACTTTAGATTCAGTTTGGTTATTTGGGGTGCTGATTCAGAAAACTGCATTGGATAGATCATATCAGCTCTAGTTTCTGATACAAAACATATGCTATCCAGTAGTCGCCATCTGTTCGCCCACAGAAAACCATATTTAATAATCTAGAGCTGATGTGGTAGTGGTAATCTTTTGTGGGTAGTCGGCCTCTCCTCTCCCGACATCCCTGTTGCCTCGGCATTATAATACGGTTTCGTGAGACCAGTCGCTCTTGTTGCTGCATGGTTTCAAGGCAACTGTGTAGTAATGATGAGGCCACGGACCCTATTTTCATTCTTGAGGACCACTGGTGCAGGCCCGGATTAACTCTTTTTGGTGCCCTAGGCCACACATTGAAAGCCACGCCCCCGGGTCGATGCCGAACATGCGCGTCAAAGGCCCTAGGGGCGGGGCTTCCCTTCGTGTCTTCCTCCTCGCGCCGGGCGCCCCTCCTTCCTTGAGTGAAGGAAGGAGGGGCCGGTGGGAGCGAGAAAGAGATGGAGGGAAGCCGCATCAGAGGCCCTAGGGGCCTATTGCGCTCCGCGCGCAGGCGCAGAAGCACCCAAAGATTGACCTTTTTTTAAAAAAAATTGGGGGGTCTGGATCTGGCGCCCCCCCCCCCCCCATGGCTGGGCCCCTAGGCCGTGGCCTTATGGATAATCCGGGCCTGCACTGGTGGTCCACAAACCACAGGTTGGGAACCACTATGTTAGAATGACTTTACTTTCAAAAATGGCTTATGTTATAAATAATGTCAATATGCTGGAAGTTAAGTGTTATCACTTGGCAATATGTCGAAGCAGAATTGAGGACTGACATTTGAACGCTGAACCTCTGTTGACAACAAGCCATGATAGAGAATGGGAAAGGAAGAGTGAAAAAAATATTGCCAGCTACTTTTTGTTTTTATCAAATATAGATCAGGTAGAAGGTTACTGTATATATTGGGCTTGGGCAGACTTTGGCCCTCCAGGTGTTTTGGACTTCAACTCCCACAATTCCTAACAGCCGCTAGGTATATATATTCTTTTATAAGTCAACCTCTCATATAAGTAGAGGGCAGGTTTTGGGCCAAAACAATACGTCGCGATATGACCTATGGATACGTCAAGGGTCTTTAGGCAGAAAGGAGAAAAGCACTGAAAATCACCAAAAAATCAAGAAAATGGGCTCTGTTTAAACATGTTTTCTTGCAGTTTGCCACAAAAATTTGCAACGAAGTCACATGATGAAAGCAAACATCCTCAGCATATGTTCAAAAGGTCTTTTAGACATTGGAGCAAATTGGTTCCACAACACCTAACATTGCCCACCCCATATTAAAAGTATAGTCGCCTTTTGAAGAAGGAATGCTGACTACCTGAAAGACTGCGTCTTTACATCTTAAGCAGGAATACAATATTTTGTAGGAAGCAAGCAATGCCTACCTGTGCGTCTGGACACCCCTGTTTTTAAAGAAGACTCTACTGATTCCTCAGTTCCACAATGAATGTATATAACGATAGCTCTTCTGCACAATGTATTGACTGTTTTTTTAACTGTTTACATGGATGTCGACTGAAGCTTTATAGAGAAATATATTCAGAGCCCAACGTACGTGCGTGCATATATACCTATTTAAATGTTTTGCATTACTTGCATGTTTAACCTGCCGCCTTCCGTTGTTTTAATCATGGGTAACGATCCAAGCTCAAAATGTGCCTTCGGGTGAATGCAGGGCGCCAGGGCCTTGGTTCTGGGACTCTTGCATCCCCGTGATCTTAAAACATGAAGTGTATACAGATCTTTTAAAAAAGATGCTCCGACCTTTGGGACATTTCATGGAATATTGTATATCGGGGGGGGGGGGGAGAGAGAATTTTGTACAAATTTATAGAAATAAATGTAAGGAAAAATAATGTGTCGGTTTTCCATCTGTCTTGTCTCAATCCAGGTGTGTGTGGTCCATTACGATAACCTTAAGAGTTTTTATAAGTGAAGGATTATTATTATTAATACTAATACCACGCCACCATCTCCCCAAAGGGGATTTGGGGCGGCTGGCATGAGGCCAAGCCCAAAAATAACAATGCAACAAAAAAATTCAAAGAAACAAAATAAATACAAGGAATGACAAAATGAAATAAACAGTCTCAAAAGGACATAATAGAAAATGAAACACTCGCCAAAGGCACATTGGAAGAGCCGAGTTTTTAAGTCTTTCTTGAAGGCTGCCAGGGTGGGGGCTTGCCGGATCTCACTTGGGAGCGAATTCCAAAGTTGCGGGGCCACAGCAGAGAAGGCTCTCTCCCTCATCCCCACAAGATGAAGTTGTGATGGAGGGGGTGGTCGGAGTGAGAGGACAGTCTCCCCAGAGCAGGGGTGCTCATTACGGTGATCGGGAGCACCTAGGTGATCTTCGGCCCTCTTCCAGGTGATCTTTGGGCCTCACCAGCCAGATGGCGCGCTCCTACCATGCGCGCACACGTGCGCTCCCGCCTTCGCGGGGCTTCTTTTGCCAAAATGAGGCTTTAGTGGGCCGGCCCTGGCGCTCGTCTTGTCACGCATGGTGTGGTGACATGACCGCCCATTGGTTGCTGCTGGGAGGGGGGGAGCAAGGCGAAGGCACGCGCACGGATAGGATGCGAGGCTGTGGGAGGGATGGAGGAATGTGTGTGTGTGTGTGAGAGAGAGAGCCAAGGAGAGAAGAAAGAAGTCCAGAGAACTTTTTCGGATCCTTTTGGCAGGCAGGCAGGCGGGCGCTGGAAGGAGAGAGGGAGACAGAGAGAGAAAGAGGCGAAAGAGGTCGGGCAAAGTGGGGCAAAGCCAAGTAAGCCCCGCCGCAAACCCTGCTGCTGCCCTCGGGACTCCCATTCCAAGCTGAGACCTGGGCGAGCGAGCTGTGTGGGGCTGCTTTCTTTCCTTGCTTGGGGGGCGAGGAGGGAGGGCTCCGCCGTGTTCCTGGGGCTGAACCCGAGGAGGAGGGGGCTGCGGGGATGGAGACTCCACTTGCTGCTGCTGCTTGTGCCCTCACCGCCTTTCTCCGCCTCGCCCTCCCTCGCCCTCGAAGGAGAAAGGTGGCGAGGGCCCACGGGAGAGAGAGAGAGAGAGAGAGAGGGGGGGTGGCTCTTCAGAGCCGGCTGGGAAGAGCCGCCTCCCCCTCTCCTGTGGGCATGGACTGCCACCAGTGGGAGGGGTCCTCCTTCCTGCCAGCCGTCCACTTGGGCGTCCTTTCTGAGTGACACCCTCGAAAGGAAGGAAGGCGCCCCCGCTGCATCTGTCACTTTGGGAAGCACCTCTTCCACTCTTCCTTCTCCTGCCCAGGTAAGGAAGCCTCGAGGGAGGAGGGAAGGGGGAGGCTGCCATGGGGAGGCTCCAGCCTCACATGGGTCCCTCTCTCGGTTGAGTTTTCCGGCCCAGGCAGCAGCCAGGCGGCCCTTCTTCCCAGCCCTGCGTCTTCCGAGCCGCCGCCGAAGCCATATCTGGCCGGAGCGCTGGTGGGTGTGCCTATAAACTCCCTCCTGCTGCGTGCGCGGGAGGGGCCTGCTGTGTACGCAAGAAGCAGGACGGGATGGGGACTTCCTGCTTCGCGAAAGCACACAGCAGGAAGGAGGAAGGCAACGAAGACATTAAGAGAGAGCGCGTGCGCAGGCAAGGAGGATCCCCTTCCCGGGTGCACGCAGCGGCGGGTTCGTGGGCAGCCAAGAAAGAAGCCCCGCGCGGACGGAAGGCTGCAGTAGGAAAGTGTGCGTGCGCACGCTCACATGCACAACAGGTGATCTTTTCAACTTGATTGTTCATATAGAAGCTCGCATGATGAAAAAGTGTGGGCACCCCTGCCCCAGAGGATCGAAGAGACTGAGCTGGTTTATAGAGGGAGAGACGGTCACAGAGGTAGGCAGGTCCCAAACTGTTTAGGGCTTTATAGGTGATAACTTGCACCTTGAATTGAGACCGGAAAAGGAATGGCAGCCAATGGAGCTCCTTAAACAGGGAGGATTTAGTCTAGCATTTCTCAACCTGGGAGTCGGGGACCTCTGGGGGGTCACGAGGAGGTTTCAGAGGGATCACCAAAGACTAACAGAAAACATGTATTTCTGATGGTCTTAGGAGCTTCTTTGGCAGAGAAGGCTGAAGATCTCTTTGTCCTTCTCTTCCTTTTTGGAAACAGACGGTGAATCTTCTCATCTGGCCTCTCAGCCAAGGGGAGGTCTGTCTCTGAGACTCCAAACGGAGAGGGGAGAGAAGGCGTGCTCGGCACATGGCAGCATGTCAAGGTGTATTTTCCCTAAACCCCACCAGTGTTCATGTTTGGGCATATTGAGTATTCGTGCCAAGTTTGGTCCAGATCCATCATTGTTTGAAATTGAAACATTCAAATTAACAATGGCTTTATTCTTTATAGCTTTTATTTTTAAAATTAAAAAAGCAAGAGCCAGCAGCAACTTGTAGGTTAACTTTCCCCATTAAGCAAAAAGTCTCTGTAGCTAGGAGGATTAGTCCGAAAACCTTGGGTGACCAAACACATAAGACTCTTAAGCTCTCGCCCATTTGATGCTTGAAAGTCAAGCGATTAATCCAAGCAGAAACCAGGTTGCTGCTATGGCCGTCTGCATCACTTGATCTCCAGTGTCCTAAAATCAGAATTGTGATCCAACTTCCCAAATACAAAAGATATCAAATACAGGTAGTCCCTAATTTACAAACATATGATTTATAGTTAAGAATGGGGGGATAGACAACAGGAAGTGAGAGAAATCGACCCCTTGGAAGGGAAACTCACTTGAAGCCTTTTCTCCAATCCTTGTTTCCATAATAAAGCCAATTTTTTTCAAAATCCAATGAGCACAAGGATAGAAAATGAGTTGAAATCTTCTGATCAGGGGCGCAGACATCAAAACAAACACCATAGGGGTCTTAACTGTTCCCTATGCTCTCCAAAACTAAAATCTATATAATAAACTAAAATCTATATAATAAAAGTGAATATATGTATGTGGGCGGCAGATTATGTTTATGCCAGTTTTCCTATTGGGCGGCAAATTATGTTTACGCCAGTTTTCCTATTGGCTCCCACTTCCAGAAACAACTGTGACCCTCACCAATGATGGATCTGGACCTTTTTATGACCAGGGACCGCTTTGACCAGGGAACACTCTCCAACATTAGTACCAAAAGAGTTATGAATCGGTTTTTAGTCAACTTTAGATTTGGTTTGGTTATTTGGGGTGCTGATTCAGAAAATTCCATTGGCTAGACCACATCAGCTCTAGTTTCTGATAAAGAACATATGCCATCCAGTAGTCGCCATCTTCTCACCTACAGAAAACCATATATCATAAGCCTCGCCACTATAAGAGGGTGTTGTGAGACAGGTCACTCTCATTGCAATGGTGTAGTAATAATGAGTCTGCAGACCATATTTTAGTTTTTGTGGACCACTGGTGGTCCACGGACCACAGGTTGGGAACCACTGGTCTAAATGGTCATCCTGCCCCCTGTATGCCATTGGACAGCATTGGAATGGTCCCTGATTGGCTGGCAGAAGCCGCAGTCCCGCCTTGCAGCGAGAATACTCTCAGCTGGCTGTGACATTACCGCGGCTCCGCCAATCAGTGCAGAGCCGGCTCAAGCTGGGATATACACGGGGAATTCAAAGGATCAGATTGTATTAAATGTATGTTTTTACTTGCATCAGGGTGTCAGCTTCTTTGAAGTGGCTTACCGATGGCTGGCATCCCCTTCTGGCCAGATTGAATAAAATACCTTGTTGGCTTCTTCTTCTTCTGATGAGATTTCTTGATTGGGAAATATTGGGTATAGCTTCTTAAGTCTTGTCAGGCACGGATCCACAGGTGGTCCGTTTTCGGTATCGGTTATCTGTCTAATGCAGGGGTGCCCACACTTTTTCAGCATGTGAGCTACTTATAATAAAACCAAGTCAGAAAGATATACCTACCTCCTCAAGGCTGGAGAAGCTGCTGGTAGAGCTGAAGCCGGGGAGGGGGTGGGACTTGGTGCAGCCTGGCTCTGCCCCCCTCTGGCTTCAGCTCTACCAGCAGCTTCTCCAGCCTTGAGGATAGCAGTGCCAAGCCAGTGGTGGCATAGCTAGCACAAGGCGGTCTTGGCCCTGCCCTCCTCAAGGCTGGAGAAGCTGCTGGTAGAACTAACGCTGGGGAGGGGGAGGGGCTTCCGGAGGCACTGCTTCGCGCTCCACCTGCCTCTCTCTCTTCTGGAAGCAACCTTGGAGCCTCCGCTGCCGGCGAGAGAGAGGAGCGCTCTGCTTCTCTCTCGTCCTGAAGCAAACGTGAATAGTGCGCAGCATGGAAGGTGCGCGCGGGCGGAAGGTGCATGCGCGCAGAGCAGAAGCGCCCCATCCGGCTGCAATCCACCTCCTTCGGTCCTGTGATCGACTGGTTGATCGTGATCGACTTTCTGGGCAGCCCTGGTCTAATGGGTCTCAGTATCCGTGCTTTGGGTTTCGCTATTTGCGGTCCAGATCGCACTATCTGTGACCATCTTAAATTGCTCGATTTCAGAGTTACTATTAAAAACAGATATCACTAATACTACATCATACCATAAATTCTGAATTGACTTGATATTAATACTAAATACTCTAATTGAAAACAAATGAAAACAAACTGAACCTAACACGCTTTTACTACTTTACTGTATGACGGGAACACAATAATTGTATATTGTTTTAAAATACCTATTTATGTTTTATATCTGCTTTCTTACTATGTTTTATGGTGATGAAAAGTGGTGAATGGAGTGCCATCAGCAGGGTTCCGTCCTGGGCAGGATCAGCAAGTTTTTGGACGAGACCAAATTGGAAGAAATAGCCAATGGGGGATGCATGACTTGAGAGCAGTATGTGTGAAAAAGATCTTGGGGTCCTTGTGGACAACAAGTTAAACATGAGCCAACAATGTAATGCGGCAGCAAAAAAAAAGGCCAATGGGATTTCGGCCTGCATTAATAGGAGTCTAGTGTCTAGATCAGGGGTGGGCAAACTGCGGACCGGGGGCCGGATGTGGCCCTTTGGCTGATTCTATCCGGCCCGCATAAGGGCCCCTGGCTTGCCTCCCCTGCCTGGCCTCTGCATAAAAATCTCCAGAGAAGGGGACTATAAGGAAGCATTATTTTATTTTAGTGGTTTTTATTATTATTGTATAATAATTTTATAACAATAATAAAATAATATAATAAATAATATAATATAATGTTATATGATATATTATAATTTCAATGTATTATGCTTATATATACTGTATATACTATAATATAATAATTATGATATTAATACTAATAATATATGAATATTTCTTGATATATTAATATGTTTATATTAATGATGTGTAATATATAGTAAATATAGTAAGTGAATAAATAAATAAATTATGTAGATTAGCATGTAGTTCCGCCTTTAGGTGCGGCCCTCCATAATATTTTTTGGCTCTCGTGTGGCCCCTTGGAAAAAATAGTTGCCCACCCCTGGTCTAGATCCAGGGAAGTCATGCTACCCATGCTCTATCTACCTTGGTTAGACCACAACTGGAATACTGTGTCCAATTCCGGGCACCACAATTGAAGAGAGATATTGACAAGCTGGAATGTGTCCAGAGGAGGGTGACTCAAAAGATCAAGGGTCTGGAGAACAAGCCCAAGGGTCTGGAGTGGCTTAAAGAGCTGGGCATGTTTAGCCTGCAGAAGAGAAGGCTGAGAGGATTAGGGCCATGTATCAAGATGCGAGGAAAACTCATTGGGAGGAGGGAGCATGCTTGTTTTCTGCTGCCCTGGAGACTAGGAAAGATCCTGAACAGGACCGGGCCCAGGACGGAACCCTGCTGATGGCACTCCGTTCGTCACTTCTTTGCAGGATGAAGAGGAAGCCCTGGGGAGAATCACCCTCTGGTTTGTCCACTTAACCAATTACAGATCCACCTAACCGTAGTTTTGCCTAGCCCACATTGGACTAGTTTGTTTGCCAGAAGGTCATGGGGAACCTTGTTGAAGGCCTTACTGAAGTCCAGGTATGCTACTTCCACGGCATTCCCCGCATCTACCCAGCCTGTAACTCTATCGGAAAAAGAGATCAGATTAGTCTGGCATGACTTATTTTTGATAAATCCGTGTTGACTATTAGCAATGGCTGCATTTGTTTCTAAGTGTTTGCAGACCACTTCCTTAATGATCTTTTCCAGAATCTTGCATGGTATCGACATGAAGCTGACCGTACGGTAATTGTTTGGGTCATCCTTTTTTCCCTTCTTGAAGATTGGGACCTCATTGGCCTTCCTCCAATCTGCTGGGAATTCTCCCGTTCGCCAAGAACTCTCAAAGATGATTGCCAATGGTTCCGATATGACTTCCGCTAGTTCCTTCAATACTCTTGGGTGTAGTTGATCTGGCCCTGGGGACTTGAACTCATTTAGAGTGGCCAGGTATTCCTGGACGACTTGTTTCCCAATTTGGGATTGGATGTCCTCTAATCCCTCATCCACTCCATCTAGATGAGGTTAAAGATGACTATAACTACAGGAAAGGAGATTCCACCTGAACACGAGGAAGAACTTCCTAACTGTGTGTGAGAGATGTTCAGCAGTGGAACTCTCTGCCCCAGAGTGTGGCGAAGGCTTCTTCTTTGGAGGCTTTTAAGCAGAGGCTGGATGGCCATCTGTTGGGGGTGCTTTAAATGCAAATTTTCCTGCTTCTTGGTAGAATCGAGTTGGACTGGATGGCCCACGAGGTCTCTTCCAACTCTATAGTTATACATAGACAGTTGTTTGGTTTTGTATTGTATTTTTAACACGTTGGAAGCTGCCCTTCCACACAGCTGAATAAAATCCCAGAATATAAGGGCGGAAAATCTGTGCGCTCAGATAACCAAGTTCAAAGCCGTTATTGCCCTAATATTCTGGGTTATATGGCTGTGTGGAAGTGCCCTGAGGTATAGCTGGGAAGTCTGACTTGGCCATGGTAGTCCATGCTCTGGTTACATCCCGTATAGATTACTGCAACGCCCTCTACATGGGACTGCCTTTGAAGACTGTTCGGAAGCTTCAACTGGTCCAATGGACACCAGCCAGGTTGATAACAGGAGCGGCACTCAGGGAGCGCACAACTTCTCTGTTGCGCCAGCTCCACTGGCTACCAGTTTGCTGCCGGGCACAATTCAAAGTTCTGGCTTTAGCCTTTAAAGCCCTTAACGGTTCTGATCCAACTTACATGTCCGAACGCATCTCTCCCTATGAACCATCAAGATGTTTAAGATCATCTGAGGAAAAGATATAAAATCCTGCTTAAGAAAGATATGGAGAATACGTGGAAGAGTGGTCTAGGAATGTAGGTTATAAAATAAACACAAAAACATGGAGTAACATCTGGAATAACAATAAAAAAATCCCTGAGTAATGTCTTTCAAGAAAATTGGGTAAAAATGATATATCGTTGGTACCTCTCTCCAGAAAAGATAAAGAGAATCTATAAAAACACCGACCCAAAGTGCTGGAAGTGTGGTAATAGGAACGGCACTTTTTTCCACCTCTGGTGGACATGCGATAAGGCAGCTAAATACTGGAGAATGATCCACAAAGAACTTTAAAAAATAATAACACACAAGTTAGAAATAAAGCCAGAGATATACCTTCTAGGAATACTCGATTAAACAATCCCACCAATGGAGAAGAAAATTATTCTATTAGGGATAACAGCAGCTAGGATATTGTATGCCAGGAACTGGAAATCCTCAGAAATACCAACAAAAGAGGAGTGGTTTATTAAAGTTACAGAGACAATCCAAATGGATTGGTTAACGGAAAGATTAAGAGACAAGAATAAGGAAGAGAAAGGGAAAACTGACTGGGGAGCTATAAGGAAATACTGTAGATTAGAATATAATGTAGACTTACTGTTAGATTAATTATGGAAAAATGTTTTCTTTATCCTCATACAGGCAGAAAAGAAAAAAAATGCATGAACATTGATAAGGAAGAAATGTAATTATAGAAGAATCTTCCACTCTTCAAACCCTCGCACAAGTGTTTTTTCCTACATCACTTTTCACTGCTATATCTTTTTATCTCTTCGTTGCGAGCCAGTTTGGGCTCTTCTAAACACTTTAAACTGGTTATGTGTTATATGTTTTGTATGTTTTTTAAAACCTTTCTTGAAAACCAATAAAGACTTCTTCTTCTTTTTTTAAAAGATGTTTAAGATCATCTGGAGAGGCCCTGCTCTCGGTCCCGCCTGCATCACAGGCGCGATTGGTGGGGACGAGAGACAGGGCCTTTTCAGTGGTGGCTCCTCGGCTTTGGAACGCCCTCCCTAGTGACATCAGATCAGCCCCCTCCCTCCTGACATTTCGCAAGAAGGTCAAGACATGGCTGTTTGACGGGGCATTTGCAGATGTAGTATGATTATTAATTGAGACCTAAGGAACGCCGCCGCCGCGATTGGAAATCGATTTAATAATGACTACATTAGCACCATACACATTCACTCTGGAGTAAAACAATGTTCAGTCCATAAAAAACATTGGCCATAATCACCCACTTTCATTAAAAACCAATCTAAAATGCTGCCTTGTGCTGGTGTACGAATGCCTGGTCCCACAGCCAGGATTTTACTTTTTCCTGAAGGCCAGGACGGATGTGGTGGATCGTCCATCCATAGGAAGCGCATTCCACAGGCGGGAGCCACCACCGAGAAGGCCCTATCCCTCGTCCCCACCAGCCTCATCTGAGACGTAGGCGGGAGCAAGAGCAGGGCCTCCCCGGATGATCTTAGATTACGAGGTGGGACATAGCGGCTGATGCGTTCGGACAAGTAAGCTGGGCCAGAACCGTATAGAGCTTTAAAGGTCAAAACCAGCACTTTGAATTGAGCCCGGAATTGGACAGGCAGCCAGTGGAGCTGACACAACAGGGGGTGGTATGCTCCCTGTATGTAGCTCCGTTAGCAATCTGGCTGCCGCCCGCTGGACTACTTGCAGTTACCGCACGGTCTTCAAAGGCAGCCCCACGTAGAGTGCATTGCAGTAATCTATTCGGGATGTGACCAGAGCGTGGACGACCGTAGCCAGATCAGACTTCCCAATTTGTATACGATGTGATTGCATTGGTAACTGTTGATGTGTTTATCTTGGGCAGTCCTTGCCATAAGTACGCTGCCTTGAGTCGCCTTCGGGCTGAGAGGGGCGGTCTAGAAGCAAATCTATTATAGCAGAGTTGGTACTTTGGGCAGAAGTACAGTCAGGAGAGAGTGATGCACAAGCAAGAGCTATAGGATAGCTGGCTTTCTGTGCCAGAAATCACGCTGGCATGCAAGCCGTAAATAATGTACCCTGATTGGTACGCCGAGCGTATGCAGTGATTCGCTAAAGTACATCATGTGTCTTGAATGATAACAATAGCCTTGATTGGCCAAAGCAGTACATGGCGTGGGTTTGTTTACCTCAATGCTAATAGGATAAGAACTACGCATGCGCAGAAGGGTCTGCCCCCTCCTTTGCTGGCAGGGAAGAGGCAGAAGCAAATGTTGCGATTTGGATACAGGCTGGCCAGAGCTGCTGATACTGTTCTATGGGAAATGAATTTCTTGCTGCGCCACAGTGTTTAACAAATAGAAGCCTGATAATGATATGATGCTAATGAAAGTATTGTGTTTAATTGGATAATGAAATATGTTGTGATGCACTGGCCAATGGGGGGTTGTAAAGAAGGGCGGGCCAAGATCTGCCGCCATGAGGGGTATATAATGAATGCTCTTAGAATGTATGTTAGGATTTGCCCGGAGCAGCGTGTTATGTGGGTAAACCCCACCAGCTGGTGTTCAATTACAATAAACTTGACTTCACTTTTAAAACAGTCAATTGTTCGTTCTCTCGTTCCTGTGCCCGCGCGTCCACGTTGCTGTTGGTAAGAAGGTTATTTGCCACCCGGAGTTCTGGGACTCCTAATTTGCTGCTACACTATTATATAAATGGGTTCACGTCATGTGATGTATACCTCAAACAAAGAAACCTTACAACGCAGAAAAACAATACTTGCCAACAGAAATAGGCCTCAAGCAAGGTACGTTTGTAGCAAAGAAACTTTCCCCCCCAAAACCTAAAAGGCCCCCAAAACAACGAGTAAAAATAAAACTACATTTACCAGCATCCTCCGGGGCAGCCAAAGACTCCCCCAGCCTCTACATTCTGAACAACATGATTGGCTGCCTATAAGGGCGGATTTGCATAACTGCTGCACTGGCCAGCCAACATGAAAATTCCGATCCATAAAAAACTGCCAAAACAGAATAAGGAAAAGGCCTGAGCCAATCCCCAACACAAACACCCAAATCACTTCCAACCGAAAATTTACACCCCAAAAAATCACAGACCACGCCCAAAATTGACAGTAAGGCTTCATTAACTTGATTTCCCTAACTAGCCGTCACTTACTGGGAAGCTGTTTGCGCTCTGAATTGACAGTAAGACTTCATTAACTTGATTCTCCCGACTAGGCCTCAGCTCATTGGACATTGTGTATGGCCTGAATTGACAGTAAGGCTTCATTAACTTGCTGTTCCTAACTAGGCCTCAGCTCATGGGACATTGTGTATGGCCTGAATTTACAGTAACCTACCTTGGCATACAGAGCCCCGACCATGCATGATGGGACTTGAAGTACCACCATGGAAAATGGGATTTGTAGTACTTCAAAACCCATCGTTCCCCACAGACCACTGTGGCCCAGAACCAAGACCAATAAAGACCCAACTTGGCACACCATGCCCCCATGACCCACACTCCATCCAACTGCAGTTTAGAGGAGGGCACACCGTGGATGATTGGACTTTCTCGCATCTCCTAAAAAGGGCACAGCAACGCGTGCCGGGTACAGCTAGTACATAATAAATAGCTGCACTGCCAGATAATACAGTTCAAAGCAGATAATCTGTATTTTACAGGGAGAAAAAAATCATATTTATGAAGGAAGTATCCCAGGAGACAATCTCCAGGCGACGAAAATACAACTTTCTAACTCAGGAATTAAAGAAAAGGAATGTTAGATACCGCTGGGAGAGAGCAGAAGGTTTGACGGTGACTTGGAAGGAAACCAGGTATTGGCTCAACACGTTGGAAAAAGCGAAAGCCTTCTATCAAAACTTGGGAACCTCTCCACGCTGCATTTGCCAGGCCGTTTGCAACGCTCACGAGCATCCTTGTTTACAGTCAACTGCACTCCGGCCCCCACCTTTGGAAGGGCGGAGACACGTCCCGACCGACGCGCCTGTTTGTTGCGCTCTTGCCCGGAATCCCGGGTTGAAGGCTTTTCAGCCACAAGTCACACGGGGGGCTTTACTTATTTTCATTTTCATTGTGAGGACCTATTTGGTGTCCTGTAGTGCCACTGACTGCTTTGCTGGGAAGTCCCAGTACTATCTGTTTGTATTTTGCTTTGTTATATATAGAGGGACGCTTGCATGCAACGGCCGTTGATTTCCTTAAAGTGAGAGGATTGCACCATATTATTTGTTCATGTTTGGATACTTGTGTATCACAATGCTGATGTCTATAATACAATATTGATTTATGTTTGACTGCCCATCGCATTGCCTCTTTGTTCTTATATCCATTGATTAACAGGGGGTTCGACTGTATTATACACATATTTAGCTACTGTTTAACCCAGTTTCACTGGCCAGCAGGGATATGGAGCACTCTAACAGTGGCCCGAGATTTGCCCAGGCTGATAGACACAACATCCTGAGGGACTGGTCCCTTGACCCAGGAGAGGGCACGTCAGCAGCCACAGCGGACCCTACTTCACAAACATTAGCTGACCTTAAAGCTAAAGAACTACGACTGACACGCGTCAAGCTCAACGCCTCAGCACTGGCTGATTACATTAGAAGTGACATGATACCTAGGGGACTTAGGATTCCCTGTCACCTGGTACATACAAGGAGGACAGTGCTCTCTTGAAGGACTGGTATGATATCACGAATAACTGTTCTAAAGATTTACTTTTTATTACTTCAAAGAACCAATAAAGAGATTGATGAATTGGTGATCGAGATTGATACGATGAAACAGGACCTAGCCGGTAGTATCCAACCCACGCACACTCAAGAGATAGCCGAAGAGTGTGAAAAACTCCATCAGGAGATTAGAGCGGATAAATTAAAGAAGCTCAACAGGGACAGAGAAGACTACAGGAGAAACAGGGTATATACCTGGTTCAAAAAAACCCATCAGAGGAAGGGACGGAGAGGGGTAAAATTTGGAGGGATTCAGGAACATCACACTCCTCTGAGAGGACACGAACGCCCAATCCGATTCCTCCAGTACCTCCCAACCCCAAACGAAACAGTATCCCAAACGCAATAGACCTCAAGCTGGGTTCTACAAACAGGGTTTTCCCAAGGGTCCCGGCACCAAAAAGACAACATGATAGTGAATCTATCTGATGTTCAGTTATCTCCCCATTTGGAAAAGACAATTAACAAAGGGCTCTCTTATGTGATGACCCCTAATTACAGCCAACTAGACCTCCGACAAGACTTAGCCACCCTTTTTCGCAACATTCGACTCAGGGACTTCTTCAAAGACAAAACAACCAAAGACAATCTACCCTCCTTCTACATCAAAAGCAAATTCGTACCACCCAACCCGTCCACCAGTGTGAGAGCGTTTGAGCATGTGGTCTTGAGAGAAACCAAGAAGATCAACTTTAAAAATCATCACAGGAATCTTTCCCTGCCAGACTCGACAGCACTTAAAGAACTTGGGAACAACAGCACTATTGTTATCAAGAAGGCAGACAAAGGTGGAGGAATAGTCCTTCAAAATACTTCTGACTACAGGATTGAAGCGGAGAGACAACTCCAGGATGAGAGGTTCTATGAGAAGGTGAACTCTGACCCCACTCAGAGATTCCTGAAGAACATTTCCAGTATCGTACACTACGGCGAGAGCATGGGATACATCGACTCGAAACTAAGCAAATATCTTATCAAGGAGAACCCTAGGGTACCGGTATTCTACCATCTGCCGAAGACCCACAAGGACTCCTTTCCCGTACCGGGCAGACCCATCGTCTCGGCAAGGGACAGTATTTTGGAACCATTAGCCAAATACCTCGATAGTATTCTGCAACCTTCTGTACAGTCCATGCCCTCCTATATCAAAGATACGACGGACTTAATCTCTAAGATAGAACACATCAAACTTCCTGTGGGCACCATTTTGGCTACTTCAGACATCACCTCGCTCTACACGAACATCCCACTGGAAGAATCCAGAGTTATTATTGAGAGTGTCCTCAACAGTAGACCAAGACCCCTCACACCTCCCACCGGCTTCCTTCTTGATTTATATGACTGTATTACAGAATACTACTATTTTAGATTTGAACAACAATTCTATATCCAGAAAGGGGCGTGGCCATGGGGTCCCCGGCCGCACCCACCATCGCGAACTTATTTGTGAGATCACTAGAGGATCGTTTTCTTCATTCCCAGGCGGCATCCGGAACAACTGCCACCAATGTCTTACACTGGTGGAGGTACATCGATGACGTCCTGCTCCTACTCAAACCGGACACCCGTCACAGAGATTGTGACCATTGGCTGGACTCTTGGCACCCCAGCATCAAATTTACCACCGTTTATAACAATGTGGAAGTGAATTTCCTGGATATAACCATCTTTAAACACGAGGATGGCTTGGGAGTGAAACCATTCACGAAACCTATTGCAAAGAATTCTCTTTTGCATTATGGAAGTTTTCATCCATCACCATTGAAGAACAATCTTCCATATTCACAACTTATCCGGATAAAACGGAATTCCACTTCCAGTAGGGACTACGAGAAACAAGCCACTGTTCTGATGGACAACTTCAGGAAGAGGGGTAACCCCTCTACCTAATCACCCGTGCCAAACACAAAGCCGACGCAACACCACGAGAGGATCTCCTCAAATACAAAACTAAAACCACACCAGATAGGCTTATTTGGCCTCTTAAGTTCACTCCTCAAAGTAGACAAATTCTCAATGTGGTCAAACGTCATTGGCCCCTTGTGGCCGATGTTGCAGGATTGGATAAACCTCCGATGCCAGCATTTAAACGTACCACCAACATTGGAGACTGGCTCACCCACTCAGATTTGGGGGCCAGGAGGAAGACCACCAGCAGCTTCCAAGCTGGAACTTTCAAGTGTGGGCATTGCATTTGTTGTGACTTTGTGAGCCCCTTGAAGCAGATTCAAATTCCTGGCACGCCCAAGACCATTAAACTCCATCAGTTCTGTACATGTGCCACAGAAAAATGTGTGTACCTCCTTTTTGCTCGTGCCCCTCCTTTATGTGGGGGTTACCAAACGCCAGCTGAGGGCGAGGATTAGGGAACACAGACTGAAAATCCTCTCTGGTAATGAAGACGTATACTTATACAAACACTTCAAAGAAGTCCACAAATCCATCCCGGATTTTAAGTTCGTTGGATTAGAAAAAGTGGAGATGCAACCCCACATGGACCTACAATCCACCTTACTCAAAACTGAATTGAAACATATTATACAATGTGCCTGTGAGCAACCTTTTGGTTTAAATGAGCCTGTCAGTTTAAATGCTTTACTGAATTAAACTACTGCACCAAGACCCACCCGCTGGGGCTCCAGCTGTATCCCATCTTCCTGTTAGGATATAGCCTCCAGGGAGGCTTTAGCCTGGACCGGACCTTCGGTCACTGCGCCATTTGGCCCTTTATTTTCCTTCGACCGCATCAGCGGCTTTCTCCCATTGGGGGGACCTGAAAACAACATTTGGTAAGCTTACCTTTTCCTACCCTGCCCATCGACCCACCTATGTTCCTTTAAGAGGCATTATATTGTGTTTATTTTATGTACAGTTGTGTATATTCCCGGGTGTGGATCGTCCTGAGGAAGGACCCAAACGGGAAAGATCTAGGCACTTCATCCCGTCGACGACACACCTCCTCCACCTTGGAACTATTATTTACTTGGGAACCTCTCCACGCTGCATTTGCCAGGCCGTTTGCAACGCTCACGAGCATCCTTGTTTACAGTCAACTGCACTCCGGCCCCCACCTTTGGAAGGGCGGAGACACGTCCCGACCGACGCGCCTGTTTGTTGCGCTCTTGCCCGGAATCCCGGGTTGAAGGCTTTTCAGCCACAAGTCACACGGGGGGCTTTACTTATTTTCATTTTCATTGTGAGGACCTATTTGGTGTCCTGTAGTGCCACTGACTGCTTTGCTGGGAAGTCCCAGTACTATCTGTTTGTATTTTGCTTTGTTATATATAGAGGACGCTTGCATGCAACGGCCGTTGATTTCCTTAAAGTGAGAGGATTGCACCATATTATTTGTTCATGTTTGGATACTTGTGTATCACAATGCTGATGTCTATAATACAATATTGATTTATGTTTGACTGCCCATCGCATTGCCTCTTTGTTCTTATATCCATTGATTAACAGGGGGTTCGACTGTATTATACACATATTTAGCTACCATTATAACTGTATTCTCAACTTCCGTGCGCGGCTTCTCCCTGGCACTGGTTTCCCTGGTAACCTCTCGCAGTTGCGGTCCCACGGGTCGACAGGCGTTACTCTGGGATGAGACGAGCAGCTGGTAGTAGATAGGGGCCCCTCTCAGCCCGCACGCTTCGTCTCAGAGTCCCACCGCCGAATGAGGACCGTTCTGCCAACAGAACCACGTCTCCTGCGTCACGGCCCGTCAAATCACGTCGCTCGGGTCACCAGAAATGTAGCAGATGTGATGCAGGAAAAATCCTTTTAAAATGAAACCCTTTTCCCTCTCAGGCTGCTTTCGTGCAGGCAAGCAGGAACGAGGAGACGTGACAACTTGGTTACGATCCAGGAAACTCAGTTTATTCAATACAACAGCTGAGGGTCTGTTCTATGGAAAACAAGTCGCAAGAACAGAACCCACCTCCTTCCAATAATCAGATATTATACAGCAATGGAGGCAATTCTGAGACCTGCCCCCTTCATCCTGTCTCACTGGCTAACATCTGTAAGCTGATCTGACATTAACCAATCAATTAAAGCATTGTCATCTTTCTCCTACTGGCTGACAACCATTGCGCAGTTTTAATTACCATTCATTGTTAATGCTATCTCTATGTGTGCAAGCTGTTCCCAAAAGCGAAACATTTCTCTTGTGTTCCCACAGGAGCCAGCCAAGTGGGAAAGCTAACTTGTAAACAAACGCACATGGCACTGCTCTAAGCCAATCACAGCTATGCTTCTCTGAACCAATGGTAGCTGTACCTTTTTAGACCAATCGCAGTGGCTATTTCTCGTGCTGCTGCAGCTGGCAAGCTACCTTTGCTATTCTGAGCCTATTCTATGTAGCACTTTCTCCTGGCGTCTCTTCTGTAAATCAACAATTCTACTTTACTCACATCTCCTAAAAAGGGCACAGCAACGCGTGCCGGGTACAGCTAGTAAATAATAAATAGCTGCATTGCCAGATAATCCAGTTCAAAGTAGATAATCTGCATTATAATAAAGGGGAAATTGATGCTTTAACTGAAGAAACGTCAGGGAAAGGTGCTGCTTTAGAATAGAAACGGAGTAGCAGAGTAAAGAGATAGTTCGCCAGCAACAGTGACGAAAATAATCCACTCTGATTGGTCCACATAAGCACAGGCTGTGATTAGCCCGGAGAACATCATGTGTCTCTAGATAAGAAACAGTCTTGATTGGCTTAGCATTCACCATGTGCGTTTGTTTACAAAGTTAGCAATTGGGTTAGGAGATGCGCATGGCAAATGAGGTTTCCACTTGGCAGGCTTCCAGTGGGAACTCAGTAGCAAATGTATCGATTCAAGTACAGTCTGCATGTAGGGCAGATAACATAGAAGAAAAGGTGGAAATTTACACTGCGCAACGTTTGTCAGCAAATA